>VWZV01017164.1:394005-422841 GCA_013397155.1 Irena cyanogastra | reverse complement strand
AAAAAAAAAAAAAAAGATGTATTGTGGAAGGCTGGATATCTCTCTATCACATTTGGTGATCTATATTAATGCAGTGGGAAAGACACTTAGAAATTCATCCAGCTGGGGAATTCATCGATATCTCACCCAAAAGCCCCAAATCCTTAGGGCCAGTCTAGATCCCGTTTACTCCTGTAAATAATCCCATTCAAATCAATTTACTTTCATGGGTAGACTAAATAGGATTTGTCTGTAATTAGCATGAAGTGGAACAGATTGCAGGCGTGCTTATCTTCTAATATGGAGGTGCAGCCAGCAGAGGTTGAACACTGGGTGTTGTATCAGCAGCAGAGCAAGGACAGCAGGGACTGGTGGATACTGGGAAGCTTTGGGTGAATGGAGGACCTTGGCCTTTGTCATGATTCTGTAGTAAATGCTATGGAAATAAGCTAACTTCAAAATAAGTTTGCCAGATCAAAACAATGCAAGGTAAAACCTCATGTGAAATTGGAGCCCGTCTGTTTTATTTTTCCATGTCACAGCACTGAATTCAGAGATTAATGCAGCCTCAGTTTTTCTTAGTTATGTTGCATTTTTCAGATTAAACCCAGTGGTAGTTCTGACTCAAATTGTAAAGCATGTTTCATCTTTAATTTATTAGTTCTAATAGATTATTATTTAATATTTGATCCCCCAATTGGCATTAAGTAGCTTCTTCTAAATACTTGAATCCGCCAAGTGATAACAGTTAACTTACTAGTTTAAGCTTAATTTGTGTTTCTTATGCTGTCAAGATGAGGACAACTTTAAATCGGGCCTTCTTTCAAAGATTTTAGGTGGGGCTATTCTTGTGCCTGTTGGGTGTTAAGCAGTGATGGCCCTACACACGTATCATCACACCAAGTGGGTTATTTTTAAGACGATGTACATTTTAACATGCTGGATGATGCCTCCAGATGTGTTTGGATGGATCTCTTTCTGGGATGAAACTCGTTTTGTGTCCTCAGGGTCTGAGAACATGTGAGCACCTTGCTCAAGGAATCAATGTGTGAATGCAGCCTTTGTCCTTCAAGTTGGCATGCTAATATTGTGTGTTGCATTTGAAGTATGTTTGGTTACACGCCCTCAAAATGAAGGTTTCATTTTCCTTTGTAGCTTAGATTGGGTTTTTAGTTCATTAAATATCTCTTAGTTCCATGCTTGCTGTGACAGGGATGATAGTTCACATGTACAGGGAGGAATTTCCCTCTCATCTGATGCAAGTTGAAGGTGTATTTTGACTCTTTATACTGAAGGTAATAAAATGCCTTGGTAACCTTTTTTTTAATATTTATAATGCTTCAATGATACCTCTTATGTGCTGGATAGCAGCACCTATTCTGATAAAGCCAATATTTGCAAAAACTAAATCCTGTGTCGTGCAAGATACCATGGTCTCATCCACGTGACTCAAAATTGCCTAAGCCAAGTTAAAATAGAAAAATAGGAGTGAGGTCAGTAGAACAGCATTAAATTTACTCATGCAAAACTAAAAGGAAAAGTTGGCCTTTACAAAGGTTAGTTTTTGCTAGCAAATGCATAGGGGGTAGATGCATAATGATAGTGTTTTTATGGAGCTTTTTCCTTTCAGTTTGGTGAAAACTATGAGTTTAGTATTTACCTTATGAATAAGAAAGCCTTAGACTTTCACTTAGCGTAAATGAAATTAGAAGGAAAATAACACTGAATTTAGCAGGAGTTAAATTTGCTCAGGGATGAGTAAACCCGCCTTTTCATTTCTGATTTGTGAGCTGCTAAAGCTGGGGGTTTCAACAAACAAAAGTGGAATGGCAGTATTAGGAGATTTATTTACACAGTATATGCAGTGAGCTGTTAATTGAGCTGGTTGAAGAAAATAAAATTGGATATGTTTGATATATTGATATAAATAAATAAAGCAGAATCTGTTTCATAAGTAGAGCACTGGTATTTGCATTTACTCTTTGTGTGTTTGTGTGTGAATAGGGGTCTGGCGGTTTGCAACCTGTGCAGGGTTCCCTGCAGGGTAGGAATCCACCTCATGATAACCAATGAGTAAGCTCTTGAAAACGTGATACAGAAAGAAAAAAAAATCTAATTGATTTGATGTGATAGCAAGCATTTTGGGGAAGATCTGTCACTGAGGCAGGAAATGACCCAGCACTTAATATCCGGGTTTGACCTTGGTTTTTCAGTTTTAGTGATAATGAACACTTAATATTCGCAGCTAAGCCTGCAAACAGCAGAAGGGAAATTACAGGCAGGTTTCAAATCCACGTGCAGAAATGAGCAAACCAGAAATTTTTCATGCCTTGTACTGAATAACATAAATATTTCATTTAGATTTAAGGAATAACCTTTGAAGTGAAAAGTGACAGGTAGCTGAAAAATGGCCCTGAGTGTGGAACTGAAAGGCTTGTATTTGAAGTAAATTTTTAGGGATTTTTAAATTTTTTTTTCAAGTTGGGTCACTTCATACTTTCCAAATGCAAACCCTCCTGGTTGTATTTGCAGGCTCCCCAATACCAGTGTATGTGTGTCCTGTTGTGCAGCGCCGGCCCACAGAGCAGCCGCTGGCTCTTTTTCATGTGTGGGAAGTTCCCGAGCAGCAGGGCGGGCATTGCGCCTCGCAGAGCCCCAGAGCACCCCGGAGCAGCTTTTGCAGCTTGGGGCTGGCCGATGTCTCCTGCTCTGAGTGTTCCATGGCCGCCCCGCCTGACAAAGGCCATCTGAAGAGAAGGCGGTGCTACAATGGAGCCTGGCGCGAACGCGGGGCCAGGGCCCCCAGGCGTGGGGAAGGCAAGGGCAGGCCAGGCAGCTCCCCGCTGTGCTCGGGCACCCTCGCCTGGGCGCTGAGCCCAGCCCCGGGCCCTGGGGAACCTGACCCCAGGGGGGCCTCGCATGTCCTTTGCCCGGCTCTTGTGTTTTTTACAGCTTCTTGATAATTGATCACAGAGGTCGGTCACCGAGGGCTACTGGAGTCCTGCGTTGCCCAGGTGGAGATCCTGGCCGCCTCAGGGTGAGCAGCTGATTGCCAGGCCGGCCATGCGCTCCGGGACACAGCCTGTGGACCCCTGCCCGAGCAGCGGAGGAGCGGGCATGGCGGTGTGAGAGAGTGTGTGTGTTTGCGTCTCATGAAACGGAGAGAAGGGAAACCCATGTTTCTCTGCCGGCCATCAGATGGGAAGAGCAGTCAGTAAGGGTAAGGTTGGACTCTCTGAAGTATTGCTTTTAAGGTGGTCACCATTTCCTGTGCAGAGCAGCTGTGGGCAGATGGTTCCCTGCACGAGCATTGCCATTTGAGAGGCTGTGGGTGCTGCCAGCAGCCCCAGTGATAGCCTGCCCACGTCCTTGCCAGCTCCCTGCTTACATCCCAGCCACAGGAGGCCGGGGCCACCGGCCAAATCAGCCGCCGTGCCGAGCACCTCCCTTGTCTTAGCTATGGGCAATTCACACTTTTATTCCAGTTATTAAATCTGTTTTTGCTGCCACACAAACTTCAGGGCTGTCACATTCAGCAGCTGACTGACAGGCCTGCTATAGCATTTGATCTACAGCTCAAGAAAGAGTGTTTGTCCTGGTGCATGTTTTGGCAGATCTGTCAGCTCTCTATTAATTTTATAATTATTACTTTAGGGTTCAAAACTGCTTCTTTTTTTGATTGTATCGAGATAGTTGTAACTTCATTAAGACAGCTGTTAAAGTGTAGCTATGGCTATCACTGCTTGGGCTAGCGGAAGGGAGGTCTTTATTTACCAATAGATCTGTTTCTGTTCACAGTACTTGTGAAATTTGCCATGTTTTGCCCAAATCCGAAACCAAAAAGCAAATGAGAAAATCTGCACTTCCAGTGTTTCTTCATGCCATGTTTCTTGTAGCAGAGAGATAAGAATACTGTGGTTTGCTGTTGCAACTGGCAACCAAAAGTCAGTTTGCATGAGAGCAGAGGTGACAAGATGGAGGGGATGGGTTTTGGGAGCCAGTGCCCTGGATCCGTAAGTGTCCATTGATGGGGATCACATATTGCTGCACAAGCAGGACTTGGCATGTGATGATTCAGTCCATAACAAATTTTCCCATCCAGGTTTACAAACCACTGGAACAGGGCTTAAAACTGGAATTTCTAAGCAGCTCCAGCACTTCGTGAGTGGGGACTCTGTTATAATAAGAAACTAGCAGACAACTCCTTCTGCTGTTGTGCAGCTCTCTGCATGGGGCTGCCCTCACAGCAGGACCATGTGTCTGTGCAGGCTATAATGAGACAGAGTTCTGGCTGGTTTTGTTTATGAGTGAAGGGCAGAGCTTTAAAAAAAAGTCCACTTGCTAGCTATGAGGAGAGCTACATGGTTTGACCATAGAAGGAGATTAAGGTATAAATTCACCCTCTTTTTTTGTTTTAAGTTTTAATTAAAAGAGGAAGGTCTGACCTTTCTGTGCCAAGACAGCCTTTCAAATTAATTTAAAATGCATTAGTGAGTTCTGCTGAGGTCTACAAGTAGATGACTCTTCTGTCACCACTGCTGCTCATTCCTTTCCCAAGAAGCAAAAAAACTAAACTCTGCCATCTGATACAGTTTTGAAACCTAGAATTGAACAGGACATTTACTGGGCAAGGAAAAAAAAATCTTGTTAAAACAAGATAAACAGCAATTTGGAATGTATGTGGGAGCTGTGTGAAGGGTTGGGTGAATAGGAAGGTAGCAGCTCAAGCTGGGTTTCCACAGTGGTCACCCTGAAGTTACTCTAAAGAAGTGGAAGAGCAGTAGTGCAATTCTGGCCTTGATTTATATCTCATTTTTTAAACAGCAAATATAGCTGAAGGGAATAAAGCAATTTCCATGCCATGGGAGTAGCTCCCAGATCTCTTTCTTCTGTGCAGCTGAATAAAGAGTCATTTTACAAAGACCTTTTCCCTAATAAATAGCAAAGCAATCTCATAAAGAAAGTAATGTGCTTTTTAGGCTCAGTAACCATATTGAATTAAACGTTACGCACAGTGTAATTACATTTGCCTGTCAGTTGTATTAATGGGAATTTCCTTGATTAATTTTTCAAGTTAGTTGATATTAAGTAGGTAGGAAGTTTAACATCCCCTTAGACCTCCTCTGTCAGCCTGGCCCAGCTAGTGGAGGGAGGACAAAGCTCAGCACAATCAGTGTTCAGTGTTATTTAATTAACTCGGCCTCTTTACTAAGCATCTGGAATCTTCATCTTTTCAGTCATCTGTAGTCATCTTATGCAGTTGGGTAGAATGTGACTCCCTAAGCTGTGAGGAGCACTCCTGTCAGCAGGAGTGGGGTGCAGCACTTGAAAGCAGCGTGAATGCCCAAATCCATGAGCATTTACAAGGTGATGATAGTGGAGGGATTTGTAAAATGGTGAGCTGCAACTTTGACCATGTTGCCTGTGCCATGTTCAGAGTAGCACTGTGAGTGTGCAAGTTTGGTCATTTCCCTGAAATTGTGTGGAGTATGTGATTGCCAAGGATGTGGAGTAGTAATTTGAGAGCAGAGGTGAATAACAGAAGCCTTATCGAGACAAGATTTACACTGCTTTACATACACATCCCAGCTGATTTCTTCCAGTTATCATCCTGAATGTAAGCTCACTGTCTTTCCCAAAAGCTTTCAGTATTGTGCTGCAAAGACACTGCTTACTTTTTGAGGCTTTGTATTTGGGTCTCAGCCACATGGAGGATATTCATTACTCAGAATACATACCTGGCTAGCCAGTTACCGTACCCAGTGACCTCACAACATGCAGCACAAACTCTTGAAACCAGTGGATGTTGATATGTAAGTCTGACCTTCTCTGAATGAATAAAATGCTTGAAGCTATTTTAGAGAGGAAGCTGGAGTCATTTGCACAGTAGGGGTCTGTGCATTACAGCTGTGCTGCTTTTTGCTTGGTGTCTGCAAACTTTATATTAGGTTTCAGTTGCTGATTCTTCTCTCAAACATGTGTGTTTACTGAGGGAGCTTGGGGAGTCCTGGTCTAAGTGTGAAGTAGGAATGAACTGAAACAAGTCCATGTACGTGGGGGCCCTTCTTGTGTAAATTGGTCTGGATTATAGTGATCCAAATAAACAACCATTTGGATGTGTACATTCTGCAGCACTCTATTACACAGCTCATGGGAGATGAAAAAAGTCTGTTTAGTGTCTACTGAGAAAGAAGAAATGGGAGCCAGGCTGGAGAAAAATGTTTCAAGACTGGTAGTCTGTTTCATGTTATAGGGCTTGCCATATTTGAAATGCCAAATTTCTTAAATATCGGTGTCCTCCACAAGTGATTAGCAGTTAACATCTGTAAAGCCATGGGGTGCACTGTATTTTATTTCCAGTGCACATAGCTTATGCTCCTTAATCCCATTCTTTAAGTATTTCAAAGCAGTTTGGGAAAACATACAAAGCCAGGTACACCTGATCAAGTAAGAAGAGATCTGGGAACAACTGGAAGCACTGTATAGGAAGGTCAAACATAAACAAGGTTATTGCTTTAGCAGGACTTTTGTTTGCTCTTGCCCTACTGTTCCCCTATGGAGCATATACTGTAGCAAACCATATGCTGCAGGCAAAGTTCAAAGTACCCTGCCAAGCTGCAAGACAGTATGGACAGGAACAGATTCTCCGTGCTTTGCTTTTTTGCTTTCTTTCCCCCCTCTTCCAAGTAATTGGCGTATTTGTCAGTTTTTAGCTTATTCTTATTTAAAAGAAAATGAAGAAAAGAACCACCTCCCTCCAAATAACACTATCTGGAAGATAAAAGATCACCCACAGCCTTCTCTCTACTTTTAGAGCTCGTGAGAAAAATACACTGTTTCAGCTGAATGTCATTTTTAGGTCCTGCCCTAGCTGGACTGAATCTTTGCCATGCCATACATGGTTTGTTGGGACCAAGTGTTTCCTTTGCTATGTGACCAATGCCTTATCAAATAAGAGAAAGTGAGATCCTGGCTTGATTAAATAACAGTATGAAAGTTGCTTGCTTGTCAGTTCAATGGAGCCATGATTGTACCTGGTGTGAAAGATTGAAGAAAATGAAGTGGATAGGGAAACCAAAATCATTGCACTTAGTTGTTGCAAGCCTCAGAGTACAAAAAATAAAAATGACCAGGCTCCAAATTTCTTATGTGGTTGGTTGACAATCTGTAGGAAATGAGTCTGTACACCTTGTCTTTCTACAGAAGTAATTCCTTCTGTAGAATGGGACTGTTCATAAATGTTGCATGAGTACTATGAGAACAAATTAATTCATTATGGCCTGAACATTGACCAAACGTGTATTTTCTTGATTCAGTCATGTTTGTACCTAACAACGTGAGCGAAAGGTTTAGTAACCACAGTGTTGAATGTCATGCTAAGGAAGAGCATGGGCTTAACCATTGATACATAGAAAGCCTGGATAATCGGAGGAGCAGTTACATATTTAAAGCTATAGCAGATTTACCTTCACATTTCTAAATAGCCTGTATCTCTTCTGTTCTTTGGATCTGCTTCTGTGTTTTTGCTATAGGGCAGAAAAGAAATTGGCCCTGTTCCATTTTGAAGGGGAAGAAACAGTTTTGTGGGGAAATTCACTTGCTCTAGGGCTCTAATGAGTTGGAAGTATTTTGAAATACTTGTGATTTAGATCATAATGAGTTATGCTAGCTATTCAAGTTAAAACTTCTTTTAACACTTAATTGAGGTGGGGATATTCATGTGTATTGCTGGTAGTGGTAAGTCATGTTTGGCATTCATCACAGATATTTTTGGTGTACCCAGAGAGCCTAAATGCTCCTCAGTGAATGGTAGAGAATAGGCTGGGATTGCTGCAAGCAGTTGAAACCTCTGGCACTGTCTCAGCAGTCAGACAGGAGCAGTACGGGGACATAGCAAAGTGCTGTGTAAGACCTCTTGGTGTTCTGGAGAGGTTATCTGGATGGCACTTGATAACCTTCTACAGACGAGATTCAGACCATACCTCTTGTTCTCTTCATGTAAATGTAGGCTGCTTAAGCAGGCCCTCTGCTCAGGAAAACCTGAGTTATTCAGGCAGTAATGTGCCTTAGGAAAAGAGCTGCAGCAGTTTCTCGGGGAAAGTCTGATTCATCACTTGTCTGCATGCCTGGACAAGAAAAGGGTCATATTTCTCTTAGACTCCAAAGCAAGGGGGAGGAGGGTGTTTTTGACTTGATTTATCAACCAGGAGAAATGAATTAGAACCCTCAGGGGAGGAAAAACTTCACAGAAACTGAAATATTTTTACATTGCAGATGATTGTAGCCTCCAGACTTTTTCTTGTATGGCATTTATGCAAGCACACATTCCAAAACAAAATTAAACAAACAGTCCCTTGAAGACTCCTAATTAGCCACTTTCCTCAATACTCAATTAGAATAACCATGTAGGTAAAATATGACTGCAGTGTAGGGAATTTCATTTGAAGTAGCAGTCCATAAGTAATGTTTAGGAACAAGTAATAGAGTTCATCAATGCATGCATTTTGCTTGGAGCAAATTCGGCACTGCAGAGAATTGGCAGTAGGGCAGAGTGAGATGCTATAAACCTGATGGAGTCTTGTAATTTAAAACAGAGGCCTAGAGTTCAGAAGATTAGGAAAGATCTGCCAGAAACCTTAATGTGACCTCAGGCAAGTCACTTTACCTTTCTGTGCCTTACCTGAGTAAATATCTCTGTTTCCTATCTGTAAAATGAAGATAATGTTCGTATGTGTCCTGAAATGCAAGTGTTAATAAAATAAACAGAAACCATCAGATAGGAAGTTCTCCAGAAAAATAAATGCTGAGTTGTGTATGTTTGTACAGCCCTCATTTGCAAGCGTTTTTTTCTTACGCCACTTGCAAATGCATACTCTATTGGGACTTACTTGGCTAACCCTCCTTGTGAGGAGGGTAGGTCTGAACCTCACATTTGGATTCGGACCCTCTGGATACTTGAGGGACAGAGAGCAGCTGGTTTTTCTAGCCAGACTTAGATCTAAAGTGAAATTTTGGATATAGTTCTTAGCTGCACAGTAACTAAAACTTTGCTTTGGAGCCTGACACCAAAGCTCAGATAGGAAGTGAGATTTTATGGCTAGACTGTTTCTACCAAAGCATGTTATCTAAAAAAACATTAAACAAATTCCACTACTTAGAAATTACCATCTCTGCCCGTGGCTATTGGTTTCAACATCTCAAAAGAGCACAACTCTCACAACTAGTAAATTATACTTATTGTTGATGCCAGTTTAACTGTTCTAGTAGCTAGTTTTTCATAGTACAGAGAGAATTACCTAGAAGTTATAACACTGTAGACTCGTCTTCTCCCCACCCCACATCTCCAGCCCTTCTTTTGGCCACATTAAAGTGTCTGCTCTGTACTTGCTCACACTTTGCTAACTGTTCATAAAAGTGAAGACCTTAGTGAGGGATGCCTCTTCAGTCAAGTGATAATCATGCTTTTGAAATGTTATGTCTCAGGTGAGGTAAAATGCAAGATTCAAGGAAAGATTAGAAGAATGCCTGAATATTTCTGGAAAAAAAGCCAGCAACATTTAATAATAGGTGTTAAAATCATGGCTTTAGCTTTGTTATTAAAGTATTAATGCCACAGTATTAAGAGAGCTGCCATTTAAAGAAGTGCTTTCCCTAAAGAACAACAACAACAACAAAAAAAAAAGATGTATTGATTTATTAAAAAACAAATGTTTGAAAAACCTTTTTTTAAAACCCTGGGGAAATTTTATATCTGTCTCAGGTGGTAACTTTGTATATCTGGGGACAACATCTTTTAGCTATATTCCTAGGCGATTGTGAATTACAGAATGCTGAGAAGACCGAGATCTTCTTGAAAATAAATTGCAGTCCAGCTCATGACTCCGATAATGCATTTCTGTATATGAACTGACCCACTGAAATCAAAGGCTGCAGAAGTGGCTGCAGAGCTGAAGTTGCAGAGACTGGAAATGAGGAGGGAGGGCTGTGAGGATGGCACAGCAGCTCAGGCTACATGAAGGAGCACTTTCAGCTTTGTGTGTTGTTCACAGTGTAGGAACATTTGATAGTTCATAAAATCCTTTGCTTAAATTCATAAGCAGTGTTATGGTTCATGGAAGAACACTTTGGGAAGTTCTAAAAGATGGTGATTTTCCAAGGTTGTATGTACAGGATCTGGAAAACTGAGTCACTTTGTAGTTTCCTGGGATTCAGACAACTAAAAATTCAGAAAAGGCAGTAATGAAGTATGTGAAAATATAGCCATTTATCCATTCTTTATGCTAGACAAAAAGGGAGAGGTCACAATTAGTAACAGTTTGAAGTAAAACTGTTTAAATATTTTGCACTCTTCCTACCTTTATTCGTAAAATTCAAATCAGGTGTTCTACCTAGAGGGACCTTCAAACAGGTCATTAAAAGCAACCCAGCAGTTATGAATCAATTTATTCTAAATTTTAATTTAAAATGACATTTGTATAGTTTTCCAAAAGGGTTGAAGCTTTTGTAAAACTTACTTCAATAATTTTTATTTTTATTTTTCAAAAGAAGTCAGGTCATATATCTTTACTTATCTTCCTAATTAAATCTCTCCATGCTGGAGACAATTATCATTTCCTTCCCAACCTTTCCTTGTCTTTTGACAATACCAATAGGTAATTTTACCAACATAGATAAGGAATTCCATTATAACTAGGAAGCCAATTACCTGTCAAGACATTATTGCAATATTATTAGAAAACTGGATACTTAAGCAGTAGGTAATTTTTTTTGTGTTTCTTGCATAACTATCATGTACTCTGTTTTGATTAGATCCTAATGATACTGAGAATATTTTAAACAAATACTTTCAGTCCATGCAAATGAAAAACATTTTACTTCTTCATTGTGCAGCAATGGTAATTAATACATCTTGTAATATTCAAACTATACCTGATTAAATCACGATGCACCAAAGAGTGCTTTATAAATAATCTTCCCATGAACCCTGCTGAGAGATCTGGGAGAAAAAAGGAAATATGGTAAACAGCATTGTTGTGCCTAAAGACATCTACCAACAGTCACGTTGTACCTGTAGATTTCCTTACCCATAACCCAGCTCCTGCCCTGGCCCACCCATGGTGAATGGGACCAACTTGATTTTCCATCATTTTTATGACGACAGCAGGCGTTGCAGTGCTGGGCCCAGCAGACTGGCCAATTCCTGTTGAATATCAACTCCCTCAGTTACTTTACCCTGGACTTTCCCAGTGGTTTGTCTTAGTAGTGGACAACCTCTCCAAAAGAGCAGTGCCAACATCCAAGCATGTGCAGCCTAAGCCATTTCTCCCCAGAATGACCCTCACTGGTTGGTGATAGGCTTGGATTCTGGTAGAAGTGTGTTTCATATTAGTCAGCATGAAGGATATGCCAAGGAGTATCTGCTTGGAATAAGCTGCCTTCGTGAGTTGTCCTTTGAGGACTGTTGCCAAGCTTACATGCAAGTAGCCTTTGGAATTAAAAGACCTTAAATGCTCTAGGTAATTAATAATAATATTGCCAGTCCTTACCTCAGTGATGTAATATGTGCAAGTCAGAAAAAGAAGTTTGATTTGGTTTTGAATTGAGCAAATTCAAATTGATTTCAACAGCACCCTGTCTAAAGGCTGAGATTTAAGGCGCCCTCATTAAGGAGGGGATGCATTTTTAGAGGAGCGCTGCCAACCCAACAACAGCGGGAAAAAAAAAGAACCTTTGTGTTATTTTATATTAGCTCTCTTTTTCTCCATTCCCTTCACAGCAGTTTGTTGTAACTATGTGAATTTAGAGGAAAGAATTTGCTGTTTTCCAGATGCTTTATTTCAACTTTGTTAGGCAGCTTCACTCTTTCCCCTGTGTCATCAGCTTCCCCTTGTTGTTTGCATGGCTCTTTCCTATAGCTACAGGAAGCAGGTTTGTAAAAATAGGAAAATGTGCTATTAAAACAGAAGGGAAAAGAAGTAGGATAGCTAATGGGCGTGGGACACTGATCAGGTTTTAGGGTTTCCAGTGTCTGTATTTCATGTAAGTCACCCTGTGTTGCTCTCCATATTGGTTCATGACTGGATGGTAAGCAGGCAGTAGCCTTGAACACCATAATTTGAAAAACTTCATTTTCTGTGTGTTGGGGCATGTCAGCAGCCTTTGAAGATTTATTAATAACAGATTATACTCTTTTTAAGGGGTGTTCTCAAGTTCCTGGCTTAGATGAGGGAGTTGCCAATTAACCTCTGCAACCACCCATATCTGTCTAAACCAAATCACTTCAAACTCCTTTTATAACATAACTGCCAGAAACTGGCAGAAGATCCCTCCTGGGTGAAAGGTTGTTCAGCAGAGCATCCATCGTGCTCCTCAGGATGGCTCTGTGGGTCTGTGTCAGGCTGCACATGAGCTGCTGCACGCAGCTGGGGGACGTGTGGATCCCACCTGTTGGGTGCTTGCTGCAGAGCTGAAGCTCAGCCACGTGAAAAAGCTTTTGGTTGGAGATCTTGGGAGGCAGCGTCCTGATGTTTGGCATTGCTAGACTTCTTTCTTTACCTTGTCTAGAGCACCTGAATGAACTCCTTGTGCTTGTGCATTTTTTTTTCCCTTTGAAAACTGAAAGGCATTTGGTAAGGGCAGAGTGTTACAGTAGGTCACCATGAGTTGCACCAGAAGACAAAGAAAGGAAGAGATTTGATTCAATTCAGCAGATTCAGTTTAGATGTAGTTTGGTAATTTCTTGTTTGAGTTAACCATGTAGGATCAGTACTTCTGAACACTTCTGTTTCATAAAAAACAGACCAAAAAGGAGAAACAGAGTGAGAACAAGAGGTGCTTTAATACTTCTGAAGTACTACAGAAGTACCAGTGAATCAGCCTCCATTTAGCTGTTCCTGAGTTTTACCTTCCCAGTGCTGATGTTAACATTTGCCACAGAGCATACAGATCTTGGATCTTTCTGTGGGAAAATACTTGGGGCTTCAGACACTGACAATTTTTTAATTATAGCCTGTGGCAATCCCAGCTTTACGGAAGGAATTTCATGGGGAGCTAGCATTTCTGTCCATCAGTGTACTTCATTTACATTTTTGAAATATTTTGATTGTGGTTAAATAACTGATAATCGAGTGCAGGTGGTAGATTTTGAGTATGATCTTCATTACTTTTGGCAGGAAAAGAGAAAGCTATCTTTATGAATGAATACTTATTCTTTCCAGAACTTAAATACTGAGATTACTTCTTTGTGGGAAAGAGTTACTTTCCTCAGCCCATGGTTCAGATCTATGACTTGCCCTTTTTGGGACACACACACTAAATACACTTTTAATCTCACAATATGCCCAGGTGTTCATTTTCTTCTTTTTGCTTTCAGCTCCAGAGCTGTAAGTAATTCTGGACTCATTCCATCCACCTGGTTGAGTGCTTTTTTCTATTCTTGATTTCTGTTTTTCTCCTTCTCTTTCCCCATCTCCCTCGTGTTTCATTTCCTCAGCTTTTCTGCCAGAACAGCTTTTTGTTTCAATCACCTCCGGGAATGGAGTGGACATAATGAATTGGGTATTTTATACAGGCTCCATGAAGGAATCAGGTGTGGCAGGAACGGTTCTTAGGTAGCTCTGAAGCAAAGCTCCGAGCCCGTGCCAGCACAGGGCACAGGGCAGCTGCCTGACAGCGCCAGCCAGCCACGGGCTGTGGGAATCTCTGACTTCTTGCAGCTGCTTCTGGTCCGTGAAGCACAACATCCCTTCAGTGTGGTTGGGGAATATTTTTGGGAGCAGAAACATAACTGCGGCAGAGATCTGTGCTCTTCCATCCTTTCTAATCAAGATTGCTGATGAAACATTTATTTGTCAGGGTTGGATGTTTAGCTAAATATAGGAATAAATTTTTTGCAGTATGAAGATGAACATCAAGGATCTTAGCAGAGGGTAATGTCAGTGAAATGCAGATGCAATGAATGTCTCTTGTCAAGCTGTTATCCTTGCTATGATCTAAGGAGGTGCTGGATGGGAGTGATTCATTTCTGTTTGCTTGTTTGTTTGTTCTGTCCCACATTACTGCTACCTGTATTGCCGTTCCATCCTCCGATTCAGGCATGGAACAGGATTCCCTGAGAATGCTAGACATTGATACTCATTTGCAAGAAATTATTTAGTTTCTGGCACTGGGACAAGCAAAAGTCTTGCCCTGATCTCATTTGTCTAAGCTGCTGTTGTAATATTACATGAAGTTAATCCTTGTTCCAGTCTTGGACATTGATGGTTTTTTCACTTGATACCCAACTAAAATGCATTTTGTTGCAACTTGGAGGTATTTTGTCCATTTACCATTGGTCACAGTGATCTTCAACTTTTTTTTAATTTTAAATTTTTTTCAGCTTAACTTTTTATGCTTTTCTCTTTTATTTTTTACTTTGTACAACTAATTCTATTATCATTTAGTCATTGGTTAAATTTCTTAAATATCTTAAATATCTTCTGACTTTTGCTCCCCCATTCAGAGTCTGGGCTGTTTTAAATTTGTCTGCTGCTGTATCTGTGTTAGTGCATTGTCTGAGCCTGGACACAGGAATGTGACTGAGGTCTCACAAAGGCTGAATAAACAGAGCAATTATCTTCCATTTCTTACGTATGCCATTTCTCTTCCTAAAACTCAAGATATTGGGGTTTTTTTTGTAGCAGCATAACTTTGTTGACTCATGTTTGTGTTGTGAATTGCCATGACCCTCAGATTCTCATTTCTGGTTCTGGTATTTGTGCATCAGTCTTTGCTTCCAAAGTGTATTATTTAGCTTGTTAATTAGCTCTTCCGAGTGTACTAAGTTCTTTGGATTTGAGAGTAGCTCATATTTTCCCATGTGGAGAGGTTTTTTCCCTCTTTATCCCTGCTCTTGCTTCTGTTGCTATGTGAAAGACAACATATACAGACAACAAAGAAAATGCCAGATATTCAGAAGAAACGGAGACGCTTAGAATATACAAAATAAACAGGGCAAAAAATAGAGGAAAATATTTATCTTTCTTAGCTGTTGTAAATTTAACTGCATTTTTATGAATGGTAGGGGAAACATATATCTAACGTGCAGTTTAATGAAATGAAGGGTAAATTGAGAGACCAAATTCTAAAAAAAAAAAAAAAAAGTAAAAAATATGCCACAACAAAATGGAAGGAACTATTAAATACATTGCTTAGTATTTCTAGGGATGATGTTATGATTTAGCCAGCTAGAAATGGCCATAGCAGCTTTTGTAAATATGATGGATGGTAGAATAATTCATGGTTTACTTTCATTTTTCAATTCAAATATGTTTGCACGTGAATTACTGTTTGTCCTGGGTCTATTAAAACATCATCTTACTGGATAAATAGATAGATCAATGCATTCAATGTTAATCATGTCTTCAAATTTATTTTAGCTGAGAGTCATGAAGCTGAAGTCTTCTAAACATATGCATTTCTCAGTAATTTTGACTTTAAATTCAGCCAGGAAATGGGGATTTAAAGTAGATTGCTAATACCATTTTGCTGGGAAGGGAAAAAATGGGATGGAATGAGCTTATTCCAGTAAAAATGTTTTGAAATTCACCAAATGGACAGTGAGCCCTCAGTTTGCACTGTCTGATAGCACACTGTCAATGTTATTGGCCAATATAAGCTCTTCAAATGTCGTGTACTGTAAATAAAGACCTTTTACTGAGGAAATTTTAGGGAAGAATAGCTCAGACTTTCATGCCTAAGTAAATGCTTCACTTTTATCCCAAATTTGTAATAAGAACATTTGTGCTGGTTGTCACTGCTGCTCTCAAACCACTGAACTCTCCTCTCAAAATACAAATCTCACATAGCCATCAGGCGAGGTGGAGCACTTGTGTTTTGGGAGTGTTCACCTGCTGAGACCCAGCAGGAAGGATCCCACTTTCCAGAGCAGAATGCACCTGGTTCCTCCTCCTGCCAGGGCAGGAGACCTTGAGTTTGGCCTTTTAGTTACCTATGTCTTGATTCCTTTTTCTCTTGTCTTCTGAGGCAGTGGGATATGCCCAAGGATCAGAAGTATGTAAGAGGATACACAGCGACACACAGGTGTTGGTGGATGATGGAGTCCTTCATGAGCTTTGCTGGAGGTGGTCTGTGGCAAGAAAGCTGGGACTGTCTGGCCTCAGAACAGAGGGGATGGGGCAGGATTCAGCTGTTGAGTACCTTAATTCCTATTACCTCCAACCAGTCTTTCTCTTTTCATGCTGGTGGTGGAGGCTACCAAATGAATATTGCATTTTGACCCATGGCCACTATTGCCACTCACCCTTTCTTAGTCTTTGTCCTTTTCTTTTGCATTAAGGAAGCAATTTATGAGTACTCAGGGGTGCAACAGCAAGCACTGGGAAGAGAGGTCATCCAAAGTTTGGAGTGTTGCTAATTAGATTTTTTTTCTTCCATTAATTAGTCAAAGCTAATTAGTGTCTGTCTTTGCAGAGATTCTGATGCAAACACAAGAAGAGAGTAGTTAACTTTAAAGGAACTTTAAAGCACCCTTGTGTTACTAACAGCGCCAACAGACATTAACCCCCTGTCCTCCTGTCCTTTTCAATTTTTGGGCTTTCCTGTGGTGGGTAAGATTTACCTGTTGCCAGACAATGCTATTGAAATGCTCTGATGTCAAATAATGTGTCTAAATCACCAGCCAAGTCAGACAGGATAGCAATTCCTTCTGTTTACATCTCGGAGGCAACTTTGCATCTGGAGGAAGGAACCTAAGGCTTGCTGGGGGCTTGCTTTGAACATGTCCCCCCTCCCCCTGCCCTTTTGCCTCCTGGGCTGACCCAGCTGTAAAAGTGTCAGCCTGGCTGGCGATCCCCAACTAGCCAGAGGTGATGCATAGTTCCTCTGGCTCTTCTGGTGGCTGCTAGGCTCAGGGAAACTTTTTGCTGGACTGCTGGTGCAGAAGAGAAGTGTTGCACTCCCACTGCCAGCCCCCATGCTTATTTTGGGTAGACGTGGACAGAAAATCAATTGTTTTCCAGGCACTCCTCTTCCATAGAGCAAGGCTCTGGTGTTGTTTATCAGTGTAAAAGGAAATGAGGATTCATAGCATTACCTGTTAACTTTACCAGGGAAAAAGATTGCTGGAATTTAAAACTACTGTGTTGGGATTTTTTTCTGTTTTTAATTATACATTGGTATGCAAATAGTCCAAAGTCACTTTGGCTGCTGTTGTAAACTGCAACACATGGGAAAAGCTCCCTATGATAGCTGAAGTGATGAAAGCAGCATGTAGAAAATGCTTGGTAACTTCTAAGTGAGAAGGAGAAGGGGAAGAGGGCAAAGGATTGAGCTTGTTCACAACCTGGAGGTCTTAGCAGGTGTCCTCTGTGTTTGACTGCCTGGGCCCTTGGGAGCGTGCAGCTCAGCATGGGCAGCATCAGTCTGTCATGCTACTGCTGCCTTGTCTGGGGAAATGTGTGCACTCAGAGTCCTGCTGTGGTTTGTAGTTCACTGGTGAGGATCTCAGCATCCTTCATGGGGGCCAGTTGTAAATATTTCCATCCCCACACTGATTCTCCAGGTACTCAATGAGAGACGTGCTGTCCAAAGCATAAAATAACTCTGTGCTGCTCTGTGAACCAGTAGTACAGTGTGATCTGATGTACTAAATATTTGGGCCAGAAACTCCCAGTTCAGGATCCTTGTGCAGACCTCTGTGTGTGTTACCACACATCTGCTGTGAACGCTGTTTGACTTGACCGAAATCTCCAGAAATGATCTTTGTTTACCTTAGTGAAGCTGAGATCAGAGTCAGATGGCTGTCTGACCCCTTTGTTGACCACACAGGTATAACAACCCTCCCGTCTCTTCCAGGATTAATTATTGATCACAAAAAAACTTTTTTCTAACACAGACAGCATTATATAATTACTATTACTTTTATATACTTCTTTCCTTCTTACTCTTGGCTTGTGGACTGTTGTTGTCACAGAGGTTGTCAGGGAGGTGGCTGTCTACAGCTGTCAGCTAAGAGAGACCATTTTAATTACTTTTTTTCATTTCACATTCAAGTCACTGTTTTAGCCATGCTGAGGTTGGCTTCTCAGAACTTTGAGATAGCTTCTGCTGAGCCCAGTGGGGAGTCCCATCCCTCTTCTTTGGAAGTCCTTCTTTTTTTTCCCTCCCCACTAACGCTACTAAGGAGCAGATATTACCCTTTTTGATATGCTTAATACAAAAATTAGCTTTGATTCAATACCTGATATTCCTAAAACTTTCTGTTGTACTCTTTAATGCCTGCATTTATGGTATTGGAATTGTATCTGTTTCTGTAAGGCTTTTTTGTTGGCAACATCCAATTTTTAATGAGTGGAAAGTTCAGGAATGTTAGCCTAAGCATCAGACAGTCAGGAATATCAGCCTTTCAAGCCCTCTGCTGCTCTGATTTAGTATGCATGACAGTCTCTTAGAAACTTCCTTCGGATTATTTCATTAATTCAGGGTTATAGTTTTATGCTGGACATTTACTGGCTGGGAGGAGGATTGGACTAGATCTCAAATGTTTGCCATGCTATGCCATGGTGTGCCATGCTTAAAATGTATCATGTATGGGAGCTGATAATTCAGGTGTGACACATTCCAGGCATCAGCAGAAAAGGTGATGGTGGAAAGCAGAGGCTCAGCCATTTCCACATCAGCCTGGCTCTGTGCTGGCAGTGCTGCTGTGTCCCATCTGCCTACGGCCACACCACTGGTTTATGACTTGCTGCCCTTAGCACTGGAGTTTCCCCACTTCTTGTGTTTTGCTTGCATATTGGGCTGGCACTAGAAGGGCAGGTGCTGATCTCTGAGTCCATTGTAAGTCTGGAGTGGTCTTCCCTTTGAAGTCAGCACTGTTTCCTCTACATTTGCATCTGTGCAACTGAGATCCAGATCTGGTGCATGGTGACAGGAGGTTTTTTTGCTCTTTTTTGGTTTTTTGTTGCTGAAGTGATGCTACTTAGAGAACGTTAGGTTTCACTGATACCTAAATCAACACAGATGTTTCTCTGAACAGAAATTTCCACTATGGGCTAAAGCTAACATAGTTTTTTAAAGTCAAATATCTCTGAATCATTCTGAGTTTTTCTGTTTACAAGGGATTTTTCTAAAATCATAAGAAATGCCCAGTTACCTCTCCCAAGAGGCTTTAATATAGTCACTTTGTAATGTGCTGCCGAGCTTCCTCAACCCTCCTCCTACCCCACTGCTTCCTAGATCTTAAAAGAAGGTTGTGAGCTCCTGATATCCATTGAAATAGTTACTGGTATAATTTTAAAGTAAGGTCTTTTCTTTTCATGTGTGCCTTGCCTCTTTGTCCCAATGATCTCTGAGTGTTCATTCTGCCATGCTGGGTGGTGAGGTCTGATGGAGAGGCTGCTCTGCCCTGGCTGGCCTGGCTGCTTTCTGGCCCTGTGTTTAGTAAAGCTATTGCTAGTAGCTGGTTAAATGGATAAGATCACTTGGGCAGTCTAATCCCAACAGCCTTATCTTATCGAGAGCTGTTTGATATTTGCAATTACAACGAAACACTTCCAATGTAAATGCTTAACACGTTAAACCACTCAGATGCTTTGCCTTAAGTGGGAGTCCTCATGGGGTTGGAGTAGACACAGCAACTGCATCCCTCGCCCCTTCTCCCTGAACATCCCCTGTGGGTAGGACAGCTACTTAACCTGGAGAAGAAGCCAACAGCTTTGAAGATTATATGCCCTGATCAAGTGAGGTGGACCCTGCCAGGAAGGATGGCCAGCTTGCTTCTCTTCATGTCAGTTTGGGTGTTTTCAGTACCAAAGCAGCACTGCTGTAGTTTCACCCCAAGGAAGGAGTTACAGTGATGGGGAAGGATGGCCTGATGGATGTCCTGAGAGCAAACATGGAGCTGCAGAGCACCACTCACTGTTTTAAACAGAGCTTTTGCCCCCTGCAGGGACTGCTGCGGGCTCTGCATCCCCCTCCACCATCAGCATCACTTAAATGCCCAGGATGGTTCATAGCTTGGACAAAAAGGAAAATTACTCCCTTTGGCTGCATAAGTCTAGACAGGAGCAGAAGCATTTTAGGCATGTTTTGGTTTGTTGGTGTTTTTTTGGGTTTTTTTGTTTTTTTTACTGAGGACTGTAAGATGAGGCTGCATTCTTTGGTATAAAATTAGTGTTAGATTGCTCTGGCTAAGCAGAGCAGGACAAGAATTCCTGCCTGCAGTTAACTGTGAGAGCCTGGGAGTCACTTTGTAAGATTTGTGGTTTCATGCTCCTGCAGCCCTGTGTGCCTTTCCATTTTTTCAGATTATGGGGTCTAGGTGTTTGTTTTTTTCAAAGACCTTTTTGTATGTTCCAGAGTTGTGTTCTGTTTTGGGGTTTTTTACCCTTTTTTGGTCTTTGCTTAAAAATTGCATGCCAAACTGTAATACAGAAAACTTTAAAGCAATTCACATCCAATCTTCCTGAAAAGTAGACACTTCTGGGCTGGAAGACCATAAACTAATAGGGCAGAAAAAAGGCATGGTAGTCCAAAACCAAGGACCCTCAAATAAATGGCAGTGCTCACCATCCCAGTATGGAAGGATGTCATGCACTTAAAGATTTGTTTAGCTAGGACTTCTAGAGTATATTGTCAAGCTTCAAAATAGACTAGAGGATAAACTGTTGGGAAGGTCACTACCAAATACCTAGAGAGTCCAACATTATCAACTCCAAACTACTGGTTTCTATTTCTCAAGCTAAAGAGGAATCTCTGGGAGGTCCCTGGCAGTGGCTCAGGCTCTGCAGCCAGAGGACGATGGCACCTGTAGGCTTTAACCATCAGTTTGAACCAGAGGCTGCAATACTTGAATCGGACAGCAGCTCCCAAATGCTGTTTCAGCAGATGTAATGAAGGGGAACAGAAGCCAAGCTTCTGGAAGGAAGGAAGGACCAGCAGCATCAGTTATAAGGCACAAAGTTTAGCTTTTGAAATTTCCTGTTTTCCTCCTCTCCTGCTTCTGTCCCCTCACCATGGGTCATGGGTGCATAAGTGGCCTTTGTGCTTATTATCCCTCTTAATCTTACCCAGTGCAGATCTCCTTCCATGCTAGAAGTGCCTTGCCTTCTTATTTGAAAAGCAAATAAGGACAAAATAATGGAGAGCCTTTTTTTAAATTATGGAAAGAAAGAAGCTGGGGCTTGTGTGTATGAAAGAAATCACAATGCAGCCTGCCTTGTGCTGTTTATACAACCTGGGTTTAGATCTAAACACTACCCGAGAAGTGTCAGTGACCATAAATGGGGAGGGCTAATGCACAACTGGTTTTATGGGTAGGTTAAAGCAGAGATCACTGGAGCGAGACTCATAATCCTTGAAGAATTGAATGACTAGCAGCTGCTTAAGGTGTTATTCCTATTCATAATGCCTGTGCAAGTGCACTTGCAGCTGCTTACTCTTTTTGCAGACATGAGGCAGAAAATGCATAAACAACCGAGCCAGGGAGAAAACCACGGAGACTGTTCCTTCTCTGTTGATCTAAGTTCAAATCTGATTGCTGTAAAACCAAGCAAGTTTAATTCATGTCAGGCACCTGCTGCTCACATAAAGCCAGAGTTGGGGGCCAGCCCCACTCAGTATCTGTCTTCTCAGAGACTGGGTCAAATTCATACGAGAAATGAACACCCAGTCTTCTGGACACTGAATGCACATTTTTCTGAATATTTGACAGTCTTAAGTATTTTAATCATCACCAGGTAGGAAGAGCTCCAGAGGTATGGAGTCCCTGCAGGGCCAGCTTTGGGCGCAGGTCAGGCTGCTGGGGTGGGAGAGCACACCACTGCTGGGGCCCTGGCTTGGGGCACACCCCTTCCCATGGAAATTTGGGATGGGTAGTAGCACTTAGGGGAAGGTCCTGCCTGGCTGGGGAGGACATTAGTGTGGGCACTGCCTAGAGATATCCTGAGTTAAACAGAACATCTCTGCCTGCTAGTGCTGTTGAATCATTCTTGCTGTTCTCCCTGACACTGCAGAAAGATCGATGATTTCTTCTAAAGGGTCTTCTTTTTAATTGTGGGGGTTTTTAAAGACCATTAAGTGTGAAAAGGAGAAAAGCATATTTATGTGAACCCTGGATTAAAAATAAAGGGGAATGGAATATTTAAAGACTCAGAAAAAGCATTGAAGAGTTTGAAATTGCAATGGTTCTGTTAGTGTGGAAATGCAGAGGTTTGTGCATGTTTGTAGATAATTTTCATATGGATTTGTGCATGTCTTTCTTGTGCAGTGTTGGTAGTGATCATATTGAAGAGAACATCCTATAAATGACTTTAATCAGTCTGTTTCTTCCCTGTAATAATAAAATCTTTGCATTAGCTTTCCATATGTCTGTGTTTCTAACAGAGAAGCTGTGCTGAACGCAATTTAGCCAAGTTAAAAAATAAGTTTTGTTTAAAAATGAGGAACTGATGGAGGGCTCAACTCTTTTCATGCTGGGGGTGATGTAAATCATGAGTAAGTTTATTGGAGTTGATTACATTATAGTGACACAAGGAAACTCTATAATGAGATGTGAGTCAGGCTCAGAAAGTCCCATGCAGAGATGCCAAATGGCAGCACGGGATCATCAGAAAATCCCACAGAGCAACTTGAAAGTTAATTATTAGGGACATTTTCTCTTCTGGTGCAAAGTCTGTTGTTTATTGAAGCAGGTTATGAACCTGCACAAATCCTACTATGATTATTTGGCCAAGGTCACACCACACCGTGAAAAAAAAATGTTTTCTTTCTCCCATTTGTTAGTCTTATGTGATATCCTGTTTTATGCCTTGTGTTTCCCTTGTGTTTTCCATCTGGCAGCTTCCACTCTGTGTATCTTTTCAAAGAAGGTTGAGGGTGGAAAAGGAAGGTTTTTCCCTGGAGATATGAAGGGCTAGCAGAAAGAGTCCCTTCTGCTAGCAAGGAGACTAACAGTTTAGCCCATAAGCACCTTCACTGAACATCTTCAGAGTATGTAGCATATTTGAGCTGCTGCACCTGGGAAAAGGCTCCCTTGGCTCACATCTTTATGTCAGTTCCTACCAAGAGGACCAGAAGAGACTGATAACATCTTATCTGACTTCAGCAATAGCTTCAGCCATCAGCCAGGCAGGATTTCCCGTTACAGAACGGAGGGATGTTTCAGTTGAATCTCATTGATGCTATTTCCAATCCTAAATTAATTAATAAGCAGAATTATACCCCAGAGAGACATTCTGGTATGTTCTTTATGAATTCACACTTCCTCATGAGTAAGAAATCATTGTGGTTAAAACTGATAGGAGGAAACTCTCGGAAGGACTGCAGGATGCTCTTGTGGTGGAGGTTGTAGGTGTCCTTCAGCTTATGTATGAGTAATGCTAGACGAGTGGGAAGAACAAAGAAAAGGTCATTAAGGGCCAGTGCTATCCCAAAAAGGGAACAGAAAAATTTGGAGGCGAATCAGACATGACTGCTGTATGCAAGAGTCTGTTCCAGGGCTTCCTACAGGAGACTGGGTGTTCAAGGTTGGTGAGTGCAGGAAAGATCGCTGTCACCAGAATAAATACATGTTGCTCTGAGGATAGAAGCTCTGGTTGCAATAACATCTCCATGGAAATCTTTTGGAACAGGGAAATAAAAATTTTCTGTAGGGAAACAGTGAACAAGATATTTCACCAGCCAAGATATCTGGAGAGCCAAAGAAGTGGGGACATACACCCTGGAGGGAAGCGAGTACCATGGTGCTGAGACTCAGACTTAAAATACAGAAAAAAAACTGATGGGGAAAGTAATGCCTGGTAGACCAAAGCCCCCCAAAAGGGGTGAAACAGAGTTGCACATGGGATATTTGTGGCCTGAGCTGCTCTCTCTGGTATGAACTGAAATGTTACTCTGGCCCATTTCTTCCTTTTCCATGTCAAAGAATGCATGTTTTTTCCTCCCCACAGCTTCTCTGGGGAATGGGGAGTTTGGGAGTTTCTCCTTGGCGTGATAACTAACATCCTTTGCGGTCCAGAAGGAACCTCCCCAGACCGTGTGAGCAGCTCTGCACACCCAGCCAGATGCAATACTGCACATGAGCTTCTGACCCAAGGGAAAGCAGAGTGGGGAGTCGAGTTCTTGGGAATGAGGAGTGGAAAGCTGAGTCACCAGACAAGCCTATCCCTGAGCCTCGAGCCTTTTGTTAAAAAGTGGGGACAAGGCTGTTGTGAGCACAATAATTGTACTCCTTGTGTCTCTACTGTTGAAATCAGGCTGGAGAAGAGCTGTGAATTAATCGTGTGTTAGGGAAGGATGGGTAAAATGGGCTGTTACAGGCAGGAGGTGAGAGCAGCCCTGCCCTAGCACATGCAGCCTCCCTGGGCAAGCCCTGCCTGAGCATTGGGAAGGATCTGGGGGGGACCCAGGGGCTGGGGCTGGGACAGGACCTAGGCTGTTGCATGGCTTGTCTGGTGCCAGGTTTATTGCTTGTGCTAGAAAGTAGTATAGCCTTTCAGAAAAATGAGACTGGAGGAAAGAGGAACAGTTATTAAAAGTATCATTAATACCTAAAAAAAGTTTTCATAAAACTTGGCTCAGAAGAAAATAAAAAGAAATCTCTGTTTCGTGTGAGTGGAGTCACCAAGGAAAGCAGGGCTTGGAACAACTAAAGCCTGCATTGTGCTGGGTGCAGTGTCCTTGGAGCTGTCTCTGTGAGAGAGGAACATTTTTCAGAGGAGTAAGAAGGTTGCTCTCTGACACACTGAATGTTTTTCAAGTAAAAAAAGTCACGCAATTCCCATGAACTTGTAAACTAGCCGTTCATAGTTTTGGCATTACCTCTTTAAAAGCAATCTGAGCCATCTCTGGCTGTGGATACTGTAGTCATCACAGAGTGACTTCAGAAATGTGTGTCAGATCATGACACCAGCTTCCTGCTTGCTGAGTAATCAGTCTGACTTTTGGTATGTGCTGCTTTGCTAGCACACCCGGCCCATTCCTGCTTTGCCACGTGTTTTACCAGGTTTTTTTTTTGTTTTTTTTTTTTTTTTTAATTTAGTTTCTTTCTTGTATTTACTTATGGGTTGATTTGTTGAGCAGTTGACTTGAGCCAAGCACACCAAAGCATGTTGCATCCCAGGGTGTATTTTATTAATTTTTCTTTTGGAATTATTACTAGTGTTGGTGAGAGCCTCTCTGCTTTGTGCTTTGGTGCCAGGATATCTGTTTGCACAGGCTTTACATGAGCTGGCAGCACTGAGAACCAAGGAGGGAGATAGGGAAGTATGGGTCAGACTCTCTGAATCAGGGAAGGTTTAGGGAGATGCTGTTTGAATTGGCTCCCCACCAGTTGAACATCATGGATCTGGGCTGAGGCTGTTGTTTTAACGGTTTGATTAGTTTAGGAAGAATACTTCTAGTGTGTGTCTTTGATTATGTTAAGTACTGTGTGAAGTTGTTACATCAGGATGAACTTAGATTGCCTTTCTGTATACAGTACAGTCTGTGCTGTCTATCCAGGATCCTACCAGTAAGCTGCTGGAATCCTCTTAAGTAAGGAGCTGTTAAATTAATAAAGCAGTTAATCACATGGGGGTTAAAAAAAGAGATAGAGAAGAGGAAAAAAAATCTTATGTAGAAGCGCCAAATCATAGCTCAAAGGTTTCCACGTGGGGTGGTCTTGCAGTGCTGGGTAGAACAGTTCTTGTGTTAGAGAGCTGTTTTTCATATGATGATTTTTATACAGCCTTTTTCTTAGATATTCTCTGTGTCAAAGTTTGCTCTTAATCAAATGTAACACTTAGATTGCACTGTGCTTCTTAAATGTTAATCCCAACAGAACCCCATTATACTCAGTAAAACCCTGTTATTATTATCCTCTGCATGGAGGCAAGAATTGCAGGCAGGGAAGTGAATTGCTAAAGCCCTTCTGCAGAGTTGCCATCAGTTCCAGTTCAGGACTGACAGCCTGTGTTCAGACCATGGGACTTTGCTTTCACTCTAAATACAGTTTGAGGACTATGTAAAAGGTATTTTAGGTGTATTTAAGTATGACAGTATTAAAGTCAATAGGATTTAGGTGGCTTGCCATACTCCAGAATTTTGCTTTGCATCCATTACTCATCAGAGTTGCATGAAAGAAAAGGCTCTGAAATGGAGTGTGATAAATAATTTACATAGAAAATAGTTGACAATTTACTTTTTCTGTATGATTAGCTATATGCAGCTATTAATCAGTGCAAACAGTGGCCTGGGTTTGATTGCTCTTCTTTTACCAAACATGGCTGTAACACAGAGTGCAGCTGTGGTAGACATGGATGTATGTGTGACTGATTGTTCACATGTTGAAATAAACAGGGTCCTTGTCAGACAGTTTGATGTCAGTGTGGTTTTAGTCTTTGCTGCCTTTTTTCAGGAGGAGCTGATTGCTATGGCTCAGCCTTTTAACACAGGATGCCCTGCCTCAAGTGCATATTTTGACTGAGATCACAGAATCAGAATGGTTTGGATTGGAAGGGACCTTTAAAGGTCAGCTAGTTCCAACTGCCCCACAAATGAGCAGAGACATCTTCAACTAGATCAGGTTGCTCAGAGCAACCCTGTCCAGTCTGCACACTTCCATGAGCTTGTTCATGTCTTGGTCTGAAAAGTTCTTGTATGTCAGATGTCCAGCATGACATGCTGGTAAATGAAAGCAATTAAATTTAAGAAAAAAAAAAAGGCAGAATAAAAAAAAATGTACCTTTATGGAGCATTGGGAGCTGGAAGCAGAGCAGCAATGCTGACCATGTGTGGGGGCCAGGTCCATACAGGGATGTGAGTGGTATGTGTCACCAGGAAACCTACAGGCAATCCTAAGCCATAATCTGCCAGTGTTTTTGCATTTCTCTTTGAAGTCAGGGGAACTGTGTTCCTCTAGCATGACCTTTGTATCCCTCTTTGGATCTTATTGTATGGACTGGAGGCCGACATGTCATTACAAAGGGGCAGAAAAGCAGAGCCATCTGGGCTTTTTTTGTTGTTTTAAGACCTTTTCTATTACAAACTTTGCCTGGACAGTCAGGGAGAGAAAGGGAAGCGGCGGTGCTGGCACACCACTGCTGCCCCCCAGCAGCTGTGTGCCGGCCGCGGCCACACTGCCCACCGCGGGTGTGCCTGACTCTGCCACGTCACCCCTGCCTGGTCTTGTGCCACCAAACTGCTCCTAAGTGCTGTAGCTGAACATCCAGATCCACTCATCTGGGCTGATGGGCTTCAGCTTTTGTCCTGTGAACGACTAGCAAAGGCACCTGATACCAGTAGCTGATTTTTTTTGGCAGGAAGGGCGGGGTATCTGGCCTCATCTCCACTGAATCCCAGCTCTTGGCCTTCTTTCAGAGAGAGGCACTCAGAGCAGATCCAGTTGACTGAGAAAATCTCTTTTTCAGATGATGAGCTGTGTCAGAGGGATAAGGCTTTCGAGGAATGGCACTCCCAAGCCTAACTTTAGCACTTTGGCTCGAGCTGCTGTGCTGCATATGAGATGCAGCAGGATTAGAAAGGTCAGTCAACAGAAGCACTTTCCTGGCAAATTCGGGGCTTGACAGTGACCCAGAGCTGCTGCCAGCTGTTGCCTACTGGATGGCTCCAGGCCATTCAGGGCTGTCTTGCTTCGTTGCCACCAGTGGGACTGGCAAATCTGATGGCAGCCTCTCAGTGCTGCACAGACAGCCATGGCCAGATATCACATGTGCTCTTATAGATGAGAGCTCCATCAACATTAAGACCATGAAGCCACACGATGGGTCTGACAAATGTGTCCTGCTATCCCTTGAGCACCACTGACCAGTGCAGTCCCCCTGCACAGGTGCTGGGATGAGCAGCCCTGCCCTATGCTCCTCGGAGTCCTCCTCTAGATCTTGTATTTCCAAGCAGGAGGGCACTAAGAGCATCTCATCTCCGTCTGATACCTGGTTTGCATTGTATCCAAGCCAAAATTACTCCAAACAACCCACCATCAGACCAAAAGACCTGTGTTATCTCCTTCAACTGAAGTCAGCCAAAAAGCCGTGGAGAGCCCTCTCTGAGCTGGGAGAGACAGGAGAGACACTTTGGCACCTTGGGAAGAGCAAGTGATGTTGACCTCAGACCCAGGCAGAAGCAGTATCTTTAATCTCATGTTGTACTGGATTCTTAATCTCCCTTACATTGCTGTATCTCATTTGCACATATTTTCCTGTGTACGTAGAGATAGGGGCTTTTTTCAAATATTAATCAGCCTGACTGATAGTAGAGATTTGTGCATCTGACAATATGACATCAATTGTGTGCAAGCCTGGTTGTTTGCAGGCCATCACAGAGCACCTCCTTGAAACAAGTGTTTCACAGGCAAGACTGGGATTTTTAGGTGTAAGTTTTCCAACTTGTATTTACTTCAAGAAAAATAAGGAAGACCTAATTCTTTGGCATATTAATACCCTTATGTTGCCATCTCAAATATTCTTAGAAGTTTGTTGAGATCTAATTTGTATCTGATAGCCCAATACATGTTAAAATTACCATGGAGATAAGTGGAAGTGTGTCTTGCTTTCTCTCCTTCCCTTGGTCTCTCTGTCCCGCCCTCCCTTACCTGGTGTGTTACCTGGAGAGAGAAACTTATGAGCAGCTGAAATAGTGCAAGATTGATCATGGCACAGGACCAGTGATAAATGGCACCCTGTGCTGCTATTGGGGAGATGCAGAATGTGGAGCTGCAGTTTTATTTCCACCAGCATATAGAAAATCCACCTTTGATTACAGTGCAAGAAAGGCAAAATTGGGATTTGTTTCTTGGTTTTGTTTTGGGGTTTTGTTTTGGGGTTTTTTTTTGTGGTTTTTTTGTGTGTGTGGTTTTTTTTT
>VWZV01017164.1:444-393620 GCA_013397155.1 Irena cyanogastra | reverse complement strand
TTTTTTTTTTTTTTAATTTTGTTTTGGTTTTTTTTGTTTGTTTTTTTTTTTTTTAATCCAAAGCAGGCACTGAAGCTGCTCGCTCCTGCCAGCAGGGCTGGGCCAGGCTCCAGCAGGGCCAGCATAGGGCTGTGGTCGGGGCAGGACAGTGCTGGTGGTGCAGAGATGCCTCTGGAGTCCTGCTGGTGTGGGACTGGTGACCAGGACAGTGGGACAAGAAAGTGTGCAGCTCTAATTTGCTTGTGAAGCATCCCCAGTTTAACCAACAGCTCTGCAGCAGCTTGTCATTTGGGAGGCCCAGAAATGTTCTTACAACAACCTTTTTTGTTTCATTTTTTCCTCCCAGCCCTTTCTCTATGAAAGCTATTGCATTCTGGCTGCTGTCAATTTAGGAGTTTGTTGAACCATTCCAGACATGTTTGTAGAATATCCGTTCTGAGTGTAATCTACACTGTGCTCCTTGGATCCTTCCTCTCTGTCACAGAAAAATAAGCTTAATAGAGTTAAACGCAAAAATACAATTTCCGCTGAACTGTGAGAATTGACTGCATAAGCCTCCTATGTAAAAAGAAAGCACCAATTTGTACAGCTCTGCAGTTAAATACTGGAGATTAATTTTTTACAAATGTCTGAATTTAAATTCAATATACATGCTAAGCCTTTTCCCTTTTTCCTCAGCCTTTCATTTGTAACAGGCATGGAGTCAGTTAGAATTACTTCTTTCCAAAAACAAAGGGGTCTAGTTTCTGAACCTCATGCTAGGCACAGAGAAGTTTGCTTCCATAAACAGGATTTACCCACTCACCCTCCCCAGCTGCTGCAGGCAGTGTGTCCCAAGCTGCACAGAGCTGTGCCCCGGGCTGCCCTTGCTGTGCTGCCTGGGGCTTGCCAGCAGGGCTTGTGGGCAGCACCTCTCCCTCCCCAATCATTTCTGTAGTACTTCATCTCTTCACATTATTTTGGGAATGATGAGTGGAAGAAGGAGAACGTCTCTTCCATCTGTCTTCACAGTGTCTCCTTGCATCCGTGCATGTTTTCAAAGCACAATAAATAAGTGTTCTGGCCCAGATTCTGTTGTTGGGCTCTCTGTGTGGGGGAGTTTCAATTGTTTGAAGTGCTGGCGCATCTGTCAGGCGATGTGGGTTGTCTGCTGACGGGGTCTCTGGGTGTGTCTTGCTGGGCACCAGGCCCTGGGAGGGGAGTAGTGCCCTCATCTATCTCATCAGCCTCTGCAGCAGCTGTGCTCCCGCCCTGCGTTCACATGCAGCTCTCCACTGCCTGGCTCTGCATTTGCTTGTGTAGCACATTGCTTCCAGAATGAAATTACTCTTTCTCATGGGGGAAATAAGTCTCCTCGGCTTTATAGGCAAATTAGTCTCAAGGTGTTTAAGGAGGACTTACAGGGCAGTAGCCTTGTGGATGACATCGGAGACAAATATGAACACCAGTACCTTAGGTTTTTTCAGTTTTCTTTTGTGTGCCACTCATTTATTTAATTAACTTATACCTTTAATTAAAGCAATAGTAAGAAGTAAAACATAAAAAAAATCATGCAGCATCATACTTCACTAATAATCTCAAGAATGTTTCTACCACTGTGTCTTTTAACCTGTACTTATTTTTAAAGAATATTGAAGAGGATGCATCTTTTGTTATTTTCTGTTATCATGTTTGCTGTTACCTTTCCGCTCTTCTTTATATATTTGAATGATTCCCTTGAAACTACATGATTGGCACACATAGATATTTATGTGCCTAACCATCTACAGATCAAGTAATCTGTGGGAATTAATGCTGAAATTCATGTTGATGTAGTTCAGGAAAAAGAAGACGGAATAGGAATAACCCTTTCAGAAAAGCCATGAAATGTAAAAAAGGCTTATATTGCAGCATTTGAATAACAGAGCTGTACAAAAGAGAAATGACAGTGACATCGAACCCGTCACTAAGCACTTCACAGCTTTCCTTTGGCATTGCAAACCCTTTGAGCTCCGTTCTTCTGGTTGATGTGATGCTGGCTGGACCCCATGCTGTGTTTTACAGCCTTGTAATTCTCTTCCCCAGCATATATTCTCTGTATGGATTGGTGCTGTGTGACCCTGCTGTCAAAGACAAACACCCAACCAAACTCAAATCCATTGCCCATGTCCTGTCTGTGTAGCACTTAATCTTGGGAACGACCCCCTCTTAATTTTTCTTGTTGCGTGTATTGCTGTACCTCAGGAGAACGGAGTGTGTCCACAGAGGCAGCAGTGCTTTATCTGTGTGAATTAAAAACCTGAATAAAAGGTAGTGTCTCAACAGCTCTCATTATTTATCTATCTTTATGTTTGTCTTATAGAACAAATAAAACTGCATTGGGCAGTATGTGATGTGGAACAGCTCTTGAGCCTGGCTTGGCTTTCTCCAGCTGGTATGCAGAGTGGCTTCAAAGCTTTGTGACCTCTTTATGATGTTCACAGATAAGCCTTGGACTGGGGATGGAGGCAGCGGCTGCATGAGCGGGTAGGGAGGCAGTCCCCAGCTAAATTCTCTGGCTGAGTTGACTGCAGGTGTCTGCAGTTTTTGTGCTTCATGCAGTGAAGATCACCCAGGGAGGTGCCAGTGCTGATTATGTCTGAGTATATGCAGCTTTGGTTAGCTACCAGTTACTCCTTGGCTGCTCATCTCCAAGCACAGGTTACAACTGAGCACAGCAACTTTGTGCACCATCAACTTTTAAGGCAGTAGGGTCACAAATAGGGGCATGCAATTTTTACTAGGTCGTGAGGGGTGGTTATTGGACTGTTGCTGAGTTATAACATCTTCATACAAGATGCTTGTGGCAGGGGAGATTCAATTTAGGGGTGACTGATTTATGAGATTGCACCAGTGATATATGCATCAATCTGTGCACAGGCTGCTCAAAATGGATGCATGGGGAGTACTTTTCTGGGCATAAATGTACTATATATTATAAATACATAATGCTTATGTAGGCCCGTTTATGCCTTCCCGGTAGTATGAGGAAGGAGCAGGGAATAGAGAGATACCTCTCTCCACTCAAACATGGAGCATAGTACTGGAGGTACTAATATCTCGAGGATCAGAAGGGACTTCTTAAGTGCATTTGTTATACATAAATCTCACATGTGTGTGCAAAGATATGTATGTAAATGAATACTGGAAGATTGAGTTTTGTATTCCATGTATGTAAATGCCTGCTCATGCACTTGGAAGTATACTCTTGGCTATAGGTTGCAAGTACAGCAAAACCATATGGCTTAAAAAATAACTTCAGCTCTGTTCTGTGAAATGGAAGAGAAATGCAGTGTAATGTGTGGAGCTGCAGTCACTACTTTTACCTCTGGGATTTTGACACATCCATTAACAAGGAGACCTTGGTGGTGCAGTTGTTTTCAATCACTGTCAGTCTCATGGAAAATTCAGAGGGAAAAAATGCACAAATGACTGGTGATGTTGTTTAAACGATAGTGCTGAAACTCATTCATTTAATTTGAGTTATATATGACTGTATAAATAAAATATAAGTGTATATGTGTACATAGTATTCTCATATGTATGATTAAATCTTTGTATGGTACCTTCCATTCCAAAATGTTAAGTTGTATAACAGCATAAAGGACCTTAAAATTAGGGAAAAAATTTAACTTGTATGCAAACGTGTTTTATTTCTTCTTTCTCATTAGTAAAATGACACAATTGCCAAGAAACAGGTTATCCACCCAACAGCATGTGGAAAGGCATTTTTAACTTAGAAAACCAAAGTGGAGTGTAATGCAGTATCCAGCTTAACTGATGACTTGAAGACTGGGTAAGCATTATACCCAAAGTGGGGCTGGAGGTGACTGGGGGTAAGTAACTTGGATTAAGAAGGAAAAGGATTTTATTGGCTGTAAGATTATCTGGGAACCTGAGTATACATAATGGCATATGCATAAAGAAAACTCAATAAAAAATATGCAAAAATAATAAAAGAGATTGAAATAAGTAAGATAGAGATGACTCTCAGCAGCAAAATCCAGATGTGGATTTTGTAGCAGATACTTTTTAAATGAAAAATTTGGGGAAATATTTTCCCTTTCTCCTTCCAGCTGGCTCTTGCTTGGGCCCCTCTCTAATATAAGGCACGTAAGAGAAATGCCAGTCATAATCTAATATTGCACTTGGTGGATATGAAATATTAAGAAACAATGGGGAAATGAGAAAAAGAGACTGTAGGAGAACCAGTCTCCAGACTTGGCCTCTTTTTCATAGGTTTATCTGTTCTGGGAAAGAGGATATACAATATTTTCAGTAATGTTTTCCACAGTTATTCATTTGCAGCTTTGTTTTTGGCCTGGTTCTCAGGTCTCTGATATTTTTCTTTCTTCTTATTTGTGATGTGAGTCTGATATCCACCATCATCGCCAATAACCTGAAAACAAATTACTTTCATAAACTGGGTAAGTTAAACCTCTGACTGTCCATAGCCTCCACTGCCATTAATGGCCTTTTTGTTCATGCCCCCAGACGCCAGTCTTAAAAAATCCTTGTGCCTAGACGTGACTCAGAGGATAGGTGTTCAAGCATGAATGACAAATTGGTTTATCGCAAATATATGAAAAAGGAATGAGGTGCGACGATGTCAAAGTTAGATAGGCTTCTGAAAAGCCCGCATGACCTTGTGCAATGTGTGTGCCAAGTTGCTAAATTTAACTGGGTACAGTCTTGTTAAGAAAGTGCTAATGCTCCTTTTCCAGGAGGAAAATGAGCCTTTTTGGTTCCCTAGGCACCTGACCTCTTTTGGTGCAAATATTGAATAGCTTGCACATCCTGACCTGCTTCTATTTACAACCCTTGCAGCTGAGCCCAAGGAAATACTGCTGGGAGCAGGGGAGGAGGAGACCAAAGCACGGACCAAGTAGGAGAAGGACCCACATCTTCTTTTCACTGCTTTGTACAGCAGGTCTCACAGAAGTAGACGGCCCTGTTACCTTGTTGGAAATGGGATCTGTGCTAAGGCCAAACAGGAGATAGCAGAGAGCTCATGGCTTTGCTTTTCACAGCTCCTTTTTGGAGTGGCAGCTGCTGCAGTGCCCAACAGGTGTGGGCCATCCCTGGCACACAGCTTTATTTCCAGAGCCATGGAGGCTGTCTTGGGTGGGATGACGCCTGTAGCTTCAGGTGTTTTCCTTGCTGTTCACTGTCAGGGTGGCCAAATGTCCTCCCCATCAGCTGTGCAGCAGTACTGGCCTGGCTACTCCTAACTGCATCTGCTTGGCCACTTCAGTGGTAAAATGTGCAGCTAGCTGGGCAGCTTGGAACTGCAAGGCTGTCTCGTTCAAGGACTTTTCCTAGTCCCCTGGTGTACATTGTGGCCTCACTTGGGCTTTCTCTAGAAACTCAGTTGTCCTACATATTTCTGGAGGCACGTCACCTTTGCTCTGTCAGCTGGGGCCATGCAAGCTGTTGACAGCAGTAGAAAGATGACTTCATGCGTCTTGCAGTCTGTGCTCCCATCTCTGCTTTCCAGGCTGGGCAGCATTTAAGGTTTTTCTTTCTGTTGGTTTTGGTTTGGGTTTTTTTATTTTATTTTATTTTATTTTATTTTATTTTTTTACAGAAGGAGTTATCCTGGCTTACACTGCATTTATGATTCACTGTAATCATCAAGTCCTTTTCTGAAAGGCTGTAATCTAATTAGCTGCTCCCCACCTCACATGAAGTGTATTAATAACAACAGGAAAGGCTCATTTCAGAAAGTCCTTTGTAAGCTATGCATGTGGCACATATGCATGGCAAAGCAGAAACCTTGCAGAGTACAGAGTTACAAATCCCAAATAGCCTTACCAAAAAAAATGGGTACGTCTGTTTCCATTTTATGGATATGGAAACTAAGTCATGGAGATGGCACCTGGCAGGTTTTTCACCACCCCAATGGGAGCTGGATGGGCAGAGCTGGAAAGAAGCCTAGAGATCTGTAGCTCCTGCCCTGTCCTGTGCCTACCCTGCCAGCAGGAAATGAGAGCCGTGCTCTGCTTATCTCTTATCTGACCCACTTCCTCACATTATTTCCCTCTTAATTCTTGTCTTTCAAGCCCTGTGGTATGGTGGGATGGGGATTCTCATCATTACATGCGCCAGAAAGATAAATGTTATGTCCCAGTGTAAGCTTATGTGTGTAAGCTGGCCCACCGGCATTTTTGCTTTGAAGAATCAGCTCTTTTGAAAGGTCCCTGTTGCAATAGCTCACAGAGGGTACAAATCAGAAAAATAGGAAGATAGGTGGTTTGCAGCTAGTTTACTGGCTAGAGGTGTTCGGACCTTGAATCACTCACCATCACTTTGCTTTGCATACAAAATATCTTGTATCAAATTATGTCTTTGCATTTTTGTTCTCTTTTTCTATGTCTCCAAGGTCTGACAGTAACAATTACTCTGCTTTCATAAACCTGCTGGACAGCAGTGCAGATGCTTGGTCACATCTTCTATTTATTTGACTTGTTTAGGCTTGCAGTGATAATTGTTTTTTCTCTGAAGCATATGATATAACCCATGAGGCTAGTGTGAGGTTGTCATGAGCCATGCAACACAGCAATCACTGGCAAATGTTGATTACCTTTGTGCTCAGATTATTTGAGAGGATGTTACATGAAGGTGTAAATAGATAATTTTCTTTAGCTTCTGTTAGCAATGCAACCAAAGGGATTCCCCCTCATTTAGCATTATTCCAATTCAATTTGCAGCAGCCTTGTCAGCCAGGAAATACCCTGGTGAGCTTCTGGTCAGGAGTGGCTTTCTAAGTACCACAAGAAAGCAGACAGTCCTCCCAGGGAAAATAACTCCTCTTTCTTGTCCACGTTTGTGGCTAGTAGCAGGCTTTAGCATTTAGACTGCCTGGTAACAGTTCGAAGGCATGAAAAAAAGTATAAAATAATTTGTCTGCTTTATTTTACACTTATTTACAGAAAATCAAAATTAATAGTTCTCTTTGGACTGAGGAGGATTCTTTTCACTTTGCCATTTCCTTCTCCTTTTTCTTCACATTAAATCAAGACTCCTGGGACTTGCAATGAAGAAAAGTAGCAGCCTTGTTAGTAAAACTTAAAAATTTTGAGAATAAGGTGGAAGTCTCTCAAGGAGATTTCTGTTTTCTTTCCAAGAACAGTTACAGTTGTTCCTAAACGGATTATGTTCTTCAGCAGGACAGCCTCGCTGAGTGTGAGGGAATATTTTCCTTTTTTACAGAGATTTAAGGGACTTTTTAAATTGCCAATGTAGCAGCAAAGTACTTCTTTAAATGTGGGGTATGATTGGAAACGGAAGAGTTTATGTAGATGGTTATGGTTTCACTGTGGGCTTTATTTTGACAGATTAGGCAAAATTCTTCTTTCAGTTTTATCTTCTTAGTTTTGTTGCTGGATTTGTGGTCTCTGCCTGGGAGGGGGCTGCTGGCTGAGCAGAATGGTGGCCATGGATGTCACAGACTCCTCTCCCAAAAAGTCTGCTGCCATTGGAACTAGTCCCACACTGTGGGATGGATCTGGGCTCATCTCATTCCCTGTATCTCTGTGCTAGGTGTGTGTTACAGGGACAGAGCATCAGCAAAGGGGTGACCCAAGCTGGGCAAATGTGAGGCTTTTAACTCCAAGTACACAGTTGGGTTATGGTGATCCTTCTGCCCAGTTTTGCTCTCTATCAAGGTCCAGCTGGAGAAAACTCAATGCTTTGACTAATTGCTGTTACTTGGTTCCAGTACTTCTCCATCAGGTATTTTAATTAAACAAGTTCTAGTTCCATCTTAGCATAAGTGCAGACTTCACACCAACTCCCGTAATTTTGGCTTAGTTTGTAGCCTCCCCCAAGAGCCAGCACACTGCCACGTTGGAAATTTTACGCTCGCACAGGATGACTGCTGCTTTGAAAATTAGATCAGTATCTTTTTACTGCCTCATAAACAGATAAAAATGCAGAAGGACCAAGGTCCTGCGTTTGTGCAGATTCAAGTCTGAGCGGGAGCTGGGTTGCGGAAGGAAAGCCAGAGTGTTTTTGCAGGGATGAAGGGAAGGGTGTGACTGGAGGCCCCCTCTTGGGCCAGGAGCTGTGGCTGGACTTTCAAATCATAGCCAAATTGTGCCCTGCAGTGGAGACATCTCCTCACCTTCCCTTCCCTTGCTTGACTTGGGGTCTGCTGCCATGGCCAGCCCAGTGGTGGCAGAGCAAATCTGGTAGGAGAGAGTCTGTGGATCACGATTCATCTAGAGGGCAAATTAAAAAATGCCTTATTTGTAAAAACAAATGCCCACATAAGGCTAATTCTTCATGCGTTTGTTATAAAACAATTCACTTCTGGTATGTTTTAGTTTTCCTACTCAGCTTTCAGCTTTAAACCAGATTTTCCTCATTTCAGTCACTTATTTATGGATGCCATTTCCTCCGAGCCAGTTGCTAGGTGAGGGCAGGCATCTTCCAGCTGTGACTGCCCCAGCAGCCAGTGGGTCAGGGATGGATGCAGGTGTGTCAGCTGGCCTACCTGAGCTTGGGCTGGCCAGCAGGACTGCCAGGACCTGCAAATGCATTCGGCATTCACCACCACCTTTGGCGAGGGAAGCACTCACGTTGCAGGAATTACCAGTCCCTTTGCAACTCCAGTGCCAGGGAAATGAAGCTTTTGCATTACCAGACCATGGTAAATCACAGGGAGGGATGACAGCATTGTTAGCATGGGCAAAGTTACTGTAATTTGTGTATAAATAACTCCTCTGTGTCAAGATAATTCAGCTACCTTAAAATGCCTTCTCCCATTCTGTAGAGATGCCTGTGATTTACACACCATAGTTCACGGCATTTTCCTCATTTCACATAGACATTTTCAGGGATTTTTTGGGTGTTCATTCTTGCAAGTCAGCCCTTAGCAGTAACCCACTTGTCCAGGAGGTCCTGGAGGACATGGGGCACGTTGACTTCTTCCTCCTCTGCTTTCCTGGCTGGGCTGGGACAGTAGAGCAAGTGTGTCCTCTGCCAGTGTGGCTTTCCTCAGCAAGTTCACATAGTGTCCCAGGGCCACCAGCTACAAACTGCCCCAGGAGCAGAGGCACCAGGCAAAGCACACGATGTCTCCTGCAGTGACAGGCCACGTCACTGGTTTCCATCAGTTCTCAGAGCTTTTTTTGAGATGGATTTTTGCTTACAATTAAGCTTGGCTTTACAAATGGGGGATGTTTTACCGCTTCCCTTTGCTCATATTGTGTAGTTGCTGAGGAGCAGTATGGCTGTCAGGTTTAATTCTGCACCTACGTGAACTTGTTTAGATTTGTCTGCCTCTTGGTGGCTAATGCCAAGTGTCTGAAGGCACTGTTTCCTGTTTAACTGTGTGGGAGAAGGTGTATTTTTAATAAAAGGTTTAAAAGAGCTTGGCATTACTGGGCCTACAGATCATTGGAGCCTTTCAGCAGCCTTAATTGTGTTCCAGCACAACTGTGTTTTCAACTCATTATTGGCACATTCAACAGCATCTGTGTTTTTTGTGCTAGCAATGTAGTACTGTGTGACCTTTTACTGACTGTAGTCTTTAGCCAGGTGAAACACTTCACCTAGTCTTTGGGGTACAGTTTGAGCCCCTCCTGTGGGATCCCCTAGACAGGAAACCCACAACCCTGCTGCTCCGCAGGTGGGTGGACCTGCAGCACTGATGTTTCTTCCAGGTACTTTGCACAGAAATAAGTCTCAGACTTTTTAGGTAGACCTGGCATGAAGTGGGCTGGATCACAGGCTCCACTCTGCACTTCTAGTTCTCTTTCATTGCCGTGCAGATTTTGTCTTGGCACCCTACATAAGGACCACTGGAATTAGACTTGAAAGGCCATAGCATGAATGTGCATTACAGTAACTCCTGGTGTGGTTGATGATTTTACCTTTGTTACAGAAATTTCCATTCCAAAGAAGAGCCAAGTAGGAAAATAGTTTTCAGTCCTGGGGCTTTCAGCTGCAGAACAGTTTAATGGAAGTGCTGCATTCCTCCAGAAATTAATCACATGTTGCAAACAGCAGTCAAGTTGCATCATATCCCAGTAAGGTGTGGGCAAGCTCCTCCGCCCGTTATAATGGCAGGAAAAAAAGAAGTGGTTCGGGTACTGTATGTGGACACTGAAGGTGTAGAGAGAGAGGAGTCCAGACTTACTGTACACACAGACATGAATAAAAATAACTCTAAAAGAGCTGAGGCAGCAGCCTCAGCTTGTCTGATGCCTTTGGTGGACAAAAGGCATGTTTTTCATTTCCATTAAGCTTAATATGATTGAACTAACAAGAGTTGAAATGCCCCCTTCATTGCTGCTGAGATGTGCTTCCATCTGTGGCTGCTGTCGTCATGTTGGAGTGTTGAGGACCACTTGCAGTGTGTCCTTCATTGCACCATCCGAGTGTGAGCTTGAGGGTGGGCTCTGCCATACCTGACAGAGGAGGTGTGAGAATTTGATAACAGTTGTACCAGGCAGGCAATATTTGAGCTGGGTTTTTTAGTTGCCTCCATTCAACTCAGAGCACAGCAGGACCAAGTGGACAAAAAACAACTGATGATGAGCTGCAGGCAGGCTGGGCTGGAGAAGAAGCACCCTACCAGTCTCCTTGGGGAAAAAACAAATGAGGTCGTAGACATTGAACAGTTTTGAAACTTCACCCTTGGGGCTTTTTATGGAGGGGAAACTCAGGCCTTGAAGCTCCAGCGGTACAGCAGGACCTTTTGGTAGGCGCACCTTGAGCACCATCTTTAGATGAGGAGCTGCTGTTGGAGAGAGGGAGTTCAGTGTATGGGTCTAAGTATTTTGTGGCGTCTTTTCATGGCGGAGTAGTAGTATTACCTTCTGCTGCTATATCTAGAAAACCAGTCTTTCTGCAATCTTCTTTTCCAATAGGGGACTTTTGCCTTAAATAAGAACTTGATAAAAATATGATTCATCTGCTATTCTCATGCCAGAAAGCAGTTGTTCACTGAATAGTTTAATGTCTGAACCTTTAAAATAGAAGGAATGACTTAGACGCTTTATAGGTTTTTTCTAACTTTAGCCTGAGAGATGGCGAGCAGGGGATTCAACTTGAAGACAAAAACACATGTGCACCCAGGAAATTGTGGGTTTGGGGTTTCTTTCCAAGCTGTGCTTGGCTTTTGCAGGCTCCAACCCCATGCTCCCCTGGCCATGCTTCCCGCTGCAGGAGGACTGCAGGGCTCAGGGAGAGTGAAGGTTGTGGTGTCCTTCAGAAAATCCAGCTTTCCAAAGGTTTGAAATAAAGATTTTGCAACTGAGCTGCAGAGTTTTTAAGGGGAATTCTTTGGGGATGGAAACAAATAGCTCATCATAGCATTTCACAGGATTTAGCAAAAGGCAGTGCTTCAGCAAGGGACAGTGTGTATATTTGGAGCTTTTTTAGTAATGGCATGGGGGATTTCTTTTTTCCTTTTGTCTCATGCTGAGTAGAGTGTGTACAACTGACTTCTGAATGGAATAGATTCCTTTTAGAAACTGGAACTGATATTAAACTGTGATTTGACCCACTGATGAATTAATGAAACACTGAAGCACTACAAATTTTAAATGACTCTCCCAGTCCCACAGGAAATTCAGAGCAGACCCAGGACCAGAGCCTGTATTTGTTGCTGTGGGAGCAGACTTCCCCAGAGACTGATTAGGGTGTGAAATCCCTGGCAGTTCCTCCTCACCATCTATCTGGGAGAAGCTGCAACTGAAATGAGCCTTCCTGTAGGGAGTCTAAATATTTTGGTTAATCGCTTTTTTTCCCACGGTCCATTTTTCCTCCCCCAATTTCAATTTTTTTTTAATTGCTTGAATTTCCAATGAGCTGAAAATACACAGGGTGCACATGCCTAGATGCTTCCATAGATCTCAGCATACCTTCTCTGGAAATAATGGAGCAAATTCCAAAATGTGGTGCCAAAAGGATCATTTGCAAGGGAATGGATTTGCAGTCAGCTGTAGCATTGCCATGGTAAACAGGCATGCTTGTAGGGGTTTAAAATCCTCAAAGGGCAGAGCTCTGGAGATACAGAGAAAAAATGAGTTTAAAATTGCAAGCTCTCTGCCATGTTGGGAGAAGGCTGCTGCAGCAAGACATTGTTTAAGGGCTCTGTTTTCAGCATGCTTCTAAAAATGTGCTCTTGGAAACAGGGATTTGTGCCTAAATGGGAATGCAGACATACAAAACACTTCATTTATTCATGTACATGTCTGTATAAAAATGCAAATGTAGTACCTATGGCTATTGCCTCCATATTGGGCTACAGTATAGCGTATAAAAGGCATACTGATGAGTTTTCAGTGAATTTTCTGAAAATACCTGAACAGTTATGGGCTCTGATGTATAAAGTTACCTTTTAAAGTAATTTAAAGAATTAGATATTTGGTTTTGCATTCCAATGGCTCAGCTTCTCCACGATTTTGAAAATACTTCCGATTTAAAAGAAATCTGAATCTAGAAATCAGCTTATTTCTAATTTTGCAGATGGTTGACTTCACTCTGGGGTATATTTCTTAGATAGTTCCAAACTCAGCTTATGTATTTATTTACTTAATTTAGGGTTTTGCAATTTTTTTGAAAAGCATGCTTTGATCTTCAGGCAGATGCAGTGCAGCTAAATCCAAAACACAGCAATTGAAAAGGACGGCTGAGGACTGAAACTGCCTGTACCTGGCAAAACCAGCAGTAGATAGTAACACTGGACTTGCTGAAGAGTCCACTTAAAATTGATGACTAATTTCAATTTTTAAACTGTCCTTAATTTGATATGATGTCTTGCCATGTTGCAAGTATCATTTGATAGTCTCCTGTTACGAATTGCAAATAAGAATGTTTTGGCTGACACTTAAATAAAACAGCAGCTGATTTGGAAAGATGTGGATAATGTTGGTGAGTTGTGCATAGCCTGTGCTAGCACTAACGCTCTCCTGCCAGTCGTTATCTGTTTTTATGAGGAAAAGTTAAAATACCATGCTGCCTGTGCTGCCATTCTCCCAGCACTGCTTTTGACAAGAACAAGGAGCTTTATCTGTGGGTAAGGCCAGACACTGTCTGAGCTGTCTTCCCAGGGGAGCAAGAAACAAAAAATGAGAAGAAATGAAAAAAGAGGAAACTCTGGCATGTGAACCGTGCACATGGGGACAGACACACAGCTCTCCTCAGCTCATCCTGGGGAAAGCAGCGTTCCTTATCTGCAGCATATCGCAGGGCAAGGCTACACAGCAATGTACATGCAGGCACTGTATGTTCTTTTATCAGTCACATCTGGACATATTCAGCTGACTTCCCAGGATGATCTAGAGGGGTTTAAGTTTTCCATACTGGGAGTCTATTTTGTAATAAAGTAAAAAATAATCAAGTTTGGTCACTCTTGGTGCTACATATTTCAAAGTGCACCTGCCCCACAAGGTTCATTTCCACAAAGTTGGCTCTTTCTAATCTTCAAATTGAGACCCTAAGCTCTGGTGGATCAAACATAATACAGTTATATTTAAATGTATGAGTCTGCAATACCCACTCTCACTCTCTTTTCTCTTTGCTTGTTTTCCTGGTAGTTTCCCCTGCCTGCCTTTCCTGGTGCTTTCTCCGTCCTCGCCTATTAAAAATGAAACCAGCCTGGCTGAAATGGATGGGGTTTGTTGCTGCAGGCTCAGATTTCAGGAGCCTTGTCAGACAACAAAGCAAGCAATGCACTGGGATAGCCTTTATGCAGCCTGGGAAGCTACCGTTGATCAAATTTGCCATGTCCTGGTTCAAGAAGCTTTCCTGGAGCAGGAGTGATCAGCTATCTCCACAATAGCCTTGTCACACGGTGCCTGTTGCTTCCCTTGGCTCTCTGCTTAGCCAAGCCAAACTGCCTGGAGATGCCTAATGAGGGACAAGCCAGGATGCTTTGTGCTCTAATTAATAAAAAATTAACCTCTGGTCGCTGGCTGTTTCCAGCACTCCCAGCAGCACTTGTTTGCAGGGAGGCAGCTATTACTTTCTGTCTCAGTCTTTTAGACAGGCACAAATAGAGACAAAGGAATCACCCTTTGCCAAGAGCTTTTCCAGAGTTTTTTTAGACAGCATCATACATCCATGTATGTAGGTTTTTAAGTCATTCTGGAATTGAGTGTACAAGTAATGAACTGTATTTAACTTTTGAGCTGCCAGGATCCCATTGCTGCCCTTCAGCAGCAGTATTTAGGAGTTTCTGCCCTGTTTTACTAAAAACCATGAACTGCTCCCAGTCTTTAAATAGTTAAAGATTAAGGTAATCTTTAACTGGGATGGATTTTCTTCTCCCTACTTTTGCTCTTTTGCAGTCATCATAGTGAGCTTGCAAGGAGGAAATTGTCCAAAATATGTATTTTTTGGTTTTCTCAGGTCAGGGAGAAAGGAAGAGAAGTATGTTACGACTTGCTGGCTTTGAGAGAACAGACTTTCTAACCCTGTGTGTTCTCACCGGAGTAAGTGAATTCCTTGTTGACCGGGAGCGGGGAGAGTTTTGGGTTCCACCAGTTGTTTCCTGCCCAGCCACTGACTTTCCACGACCTTGGAGGAGTTACTAAACCTGCCAACTTTATTTTCTCTAACTATAAATCAGCCATTATTTCTATAACGGAAAAGGAATTTTTGTTTTGGATTAATGGCAGAGGTTTAGGGTCTGACTTCTCAGCTCCATACAACGTTGGAGACTGTGATTAGTTAAATTGGTTGGGCTCAATCTTCGTATGTCTTCTGCTCCATAGCTATGAATACTATAGTTATGAGGGTTGGTGGAGCGTTAATTCTTCCTACAATGATTAACAGTATTTTCAGGCATGTTCAGGATGCAGAGAACTTTAATTTTTTATATGATATGCAGAGGTAAGATGATATTCATACAGGGTAGACTATACTCTTGAGGGGGTCGTGTGCAAGCAGTTTTTGAGAGGTGAGCGGGTCTGCATTAGTCACTGTTTGGCACCAAACATCATCTCTGTATGATTTTGAATCACTTTCACAGTGCATAATTGCAAACCTGGAGGAAGGATACACTTACCCACAGATGCTGTGCTTTTACTAATTAGTTTCAAATGTGCTCAACAGATGAGCAACTTTTGCGATAATACCACTTCCTGAATTTCCTTTCGTTGTGGCACTGATAAAGGTTTTGTTTGATGAATAGCAGAATAAACCTGAGGTGGTCAGCCTTGATTTTTGTGGCATGCTGGCTCTTCCAGGCAAGAAAAGGAAGGGTAGAAGAGAGTTCAAATTTATCATCTTGAGAAGTCAGATTACCATGTAAAGAAGCAGATGTTACCATCCTTTGCACAGAATACCCCTGCCAGATTTCTGCAAGATAATGCCTTAAATACCTGATAGTGGCACAGCAATCTTAAGTAGCCGATCTTAAGTACCTTCTACCTGTGTTAGTGGCTGAGGTGTAGAAGTACTCAGGAAAGCACTGTTGCAAGTTCAGAGGCAGCCTATCTGAAAGGTGATGCTGTGGTGATATGGTCCCAGGGCTGGAAAAGCTATCCCAGTGGTTGTATTCCAACACATCAAGCTTCCAGCCCTGGGCCACCATCACTGGGCACAGTAGGTTTCGTCTTCTCCCTTAGGAATAACCTGCTGTATTTTTCCATTGTGTTGGAGTGTTACTGTCCAGCAACTAATACTGGAGGTCAGTGTTGGTTCCTTACTGAAAACTGAGGGAGACAGTCATGCAGACTGGAAAGAGCAGGATGCTGTTTGCAAGTAGGAAAGTCTATGGGAATTACCAGCTCTTATTGTGAGTCAGGAGGTGGCTCTTCTTGTTCTTAGTTTCTTTGGTTCTTTGACACTGAAACAATATATTTCTTAAAATAACGCAGGAGACTATCTTTATTGCACTAAGAAATAGGAGGAAAAGAATAAAGCCATCTCAGTGACCAAATTATTGGTGATCTAGCACACCAATTTTTACACTTTTTGAAAAGATTTCTAGTGAAAAAGTGTGACAGTTGAAAATGAAGCAGCATCTTGTTTGCTTGGCCTCTGCAAATGTAACAGTAATCTGAAAAAAAATTACCTGTTTCTAGTCTAAATGTTTAATGAGTAACTGCCTACAAGTGGCAGAAATTAATCAAAATAAGAATGCTTTTAAACCACATCTTTTAGCTTCTTTTCAATAATAGATAATTATTGACATTTCTAGGAAGCCTATGGAGTCCCGGAACAGCAGCAGGACAATAAGCTCCTTCAGTCTTTCTTTCAGCTTGGGGTTCCTCCTCTCAAAAGAAGCAAAATCTTGAGTCTGTTAATGACAACAGCAATGCTCCCTGCAATTGAAAATTAGCTATTTCCACCATTTAGTCATTTCTGGTTTGAAGCACATTCAGTGTTTGAGGTCTCTGCTGAGAATTGCCAGCAAGGGAAACAATAACTGAGGTTATAATTTTTGTGGTGCAGAAATATTAGCTCTCTGGCAACTGGACTAAACATACCAGACTCATTTCTCATAGGACACCAGAAAAGGTTCAGTGCAGAATGTAACTCAGACAAATTGTTGATATTTCAGAGCACAGAGCAGGAAGGATTAATTTTTCCAATAACTCTCTTCATGTGGTCAGAAATTTTGACTGACAACAACCCATCTGGCAAATGACATTGCTAATGTCATCTGCAAAATCTAACTTCACTCCTAAACTTGAGAGTGTATTTTTTTCCTTGATGAATGCTGCTGTAGGTATAAATTTCCCCTGTATCCAAAATGAGAATGTAATCCTCATCTCAGATGTGTGTGCTGAAGGAGAGAGGAAGAGAGTTGTTAATGCCTTAAGTCCTTTAGGTCTGTTGGTTTATCAGGCTTGGCAGGATTTGGTTCTAGTTCAAAGTGCAAATTCTTGAAACAGCAGAGATGGTTGCTGAGCCTTGCTGAAATTGTTTTATTTTTCAGTCTTTTGTGTTAAGAGAAATCTGTGGTTCATGTAACTTGGGAACCCTTTTTTTCTTCAATCTCAGGAATTTCTTGCATGTGTGTCCCCAGTGTATAAAACGCACACATTTCTAATGTTAAAGTGCAAGCTCACATATATGAAATGTATTTTTGCTGTGTTGAGACCTACATAAAACCAGTAAAGATACTTGGTTCTTGCTAATATACAAGCATATATATATATATATACATGCATGTGAAGGTCTTGAGTCTGAGATGCACCTGTGTAGTTCAGTCTGTGAACCTCTCATTTAAGTTCTATTCTAAATTAATTTTGATATTGGTTTTAATCTCGAAGACATTAACACGTTTCTTTAAAAACTGTAAATCAGTCCCTTTATGGATTTCCCAGCTCTGTCAGCTTCAGGAGTAGTAAAGCCTTTTTCAGAAAGTGCTTTTTGCAGTATTTCTAAATGCGAGTGTGGCTTCTGCAGTTGTTCTTCATAAAAAGCACTTTTTGACAATTTCAGAAAATGTAAATTTAATCTTGATAAGTGCTTTCACTGAATGCAACCTTTCCTCCGTAGTGAGAGAGTGTATATTACATCAGCATAAATGCATTCAAATAGCTCTATATACAAGCAAGTGACCTCTCATTCAAAAGATGTTCTAGGATCATTTCAAAGACCCTATTATCCAGCAGAAAGTTTAGTGTAGATTACGGAAAATGTAATACAGTTTTAGGTTTTCTGTGGTTTTCCCCATATAACAAAGCAAATCAGGACTTTGCCTAGAAATCATTTCCCACGCTGTCTTCTGAGCTGATCACGGTCATTATTTTAGGTCTAGAAATTGCTATTCATTAATTTTTTCTGCCCTGTAATACAGACAGAGTTAGTAGGTAATGCAGAGCTTTCTATTGTATATAAATAGCATAGGTGAAATGGAAAGACTGGAGTGTTTTATTTTTTACACATTGTTGTTTCTTTTCCCTTTACAAATGAAATTTTAAGTTTTTCAACAGCATTTTTGAAAACTTTCACATCCTACCTTGTCAGAAGGGTCATGGGGAATGATACAGCAAGATTGTTTAAAAACAAGCAGTATTATTTTAGATATCTTGTTGCATACAAGTAGTATAAGTATGAATGAATTACCTGGCTTGTAAATCCTGAGACATTAGTGGGGTGTTGGGGCATGAAAACAATTCCAGATTTATATTTTCTCCAGGTATTCAGCATCCCATCAACATTGCAGTTTCCACAGATACAGTTGAAAGGGAAGGTTTCTCAGAGCTCCGTGCTGCTTTAATGAGGGTGTTGTGCGTCAGTCACAGCGGAGCCCTTACCTAACTCTGGATGGCCAAAGCACTGCTGGGTTTGAAGGTTCCTGCACAGCCTCGCTTCCTTGTCATCACCATGCGGGCCCCAGGAGCCGGATACAGGCACCACAAGCAGACAAAATGTATCGAAGGCATCTGCCCAGGTCTGGCATATCTAGTTCAGGATGCAGTGGATGTCTGCACCCTTTTGAAGCAAGCGGCAGCTGGAGGCTGGGGAGAAGACCCTGGGAAGCCTGAAAAGGTAGCAGACACCTGCATTTGGGCATAGCTTGAGCTGCTCAGGAGAGCAGGAGAGGTATTAGTACCAGTTAAAGCTTATTAGAATTTTTTTGGGGCAAATTTCAATGAGTACTTGATGACATCTTTGTGGTATGTGGATGTTGTGTGTGGGTTGTGATACTAGGAAACCTGATGCTGGATTTTATCATCAAGATGCATCTTCCACCTTGATTTTCCCATCGTTGCGGTTTAACCCCAGGCAGCAGCCAAGCCCCAGGCAGCCACTTGCTCACTCCCCCACTAGTAGGATTGGGGACTGAATTGGAAGCGTAAAAGCTAGAAAATTTGTGGGTTGTGATAAAGACAGTTTAATAGGGAAAGAAAAAACCACACATGCAAACAAAGGAAAACAAGGAGTTAATTTGCTGCATCTCATGGGCTGGCATGTGTTCAGCCATTTCCAGGAGAGCAGGGCCCCATCATGCATAATGGTGGCTTGGCAAGACAAATGCCATCACTCCAAATGTCTGCGTTCTTCCCCCAACTTTATATCCTAAGCATGATGTTGTGTGGTCTGAAATACGCCTTTAGTTAGTTCGTGTCACCTGTCCTGGCTGTGTCTCCTCCCAGTCTCCCAGGCACCCCCAACTTCCCTGCCAGGATGGCAGTACAAAAAGCAGGAAAGGCCTTTGTTCTGTGTAAGCTCTAGACAGCAGTAACAGAAGTATCTCTGTATTATCAACTTCAGCTCCATACCAGCCACTGTTACAAAAATTGCCTCTAACCAATCTAAAACCAGCATACCCGTATGCTAGTTGAAAGGGCTTTTTCAGGTGGCTTGTGCTAGTCCAGAGCAGTGCTTTTGGACAGGTTTAGGTCCCCTACATCTCTTACTTGCATATTAATAGTCCAGTTGTTTACATTCCTGTCCAAATCTTGATAAATATTTTGCCTCTCTGTTTTCAAGTTTTCTTAATGACTGTTGAACCCATTCAGGCAGTGCCTGTGCCTAAGTGGAAGGCATTCTTGGCTTCTAATCTTGTGACTCTCAAATAAGCTCAGTTTCAAAGTTTGTGGAAATCAGGCTTTTTAATCTGATGATTGAATGGGAATGTGAAGCTAAGAACTTGGCAGCAGAGAGAAAAAAGAGAGGATTCATCTTCTTTAGCGTAACACTTTGGAGGTTTCAGCATTTTTCCATTGCCTTGAATTCTGCTATGAGTCATGCATGTGGATGTGCAGAGGAGTTCCTGGGTAAAGCATGTGTGGGCATATAGATGCACTCTGGTGAATACCGTGGTTGATGGTGATTTGGTTGAATTGCAGGTTTCTATAGACAAGAACAAGCGGGTGAACTATAGCAAACACAAGCGTGATTTGCATTTCCAGCATGAAACCCTTTGGTCAGCAGGAAAGAGGAAAAGCAAAGCAGTTTGACACATGAGAACAAGAACATTTCCTATTGCCTGGACTGGTCCTTGAGACTTTGAAATGCCCCTCTTTGTCGAGGAAGCATGCAAATGTTCTCATTATTTTCTATAATTTGCATTATTAAACAAAAGTTATTACCCAGGCTCAAGCTTTCTCAGAGCACTGAGTCAAAGATACTGTTTTGCTTGCTGACACTGCATGCTCAAATGGACCTAATGGTGTTCTGTGCAGAAGTATTTTATCTTTAAGGAGCCTTAATTGCTTTAACTTGCCATGCTGTAAACAGACTGAATCACGGATAAACAGCAGTCCTTTCCAGCTCTGTTGCTGGGTAGGGTTAAAGGCTCTGGCTCAAATTAAGAGTTGATCCTTATTCTTAAATAAGGTGAACTAAGTCCTTGAAAGAAAAAGTAAAAAAAAACACCTTTAGGAGTTTCTAATCCTGATTTTTAGCCCTTGGTGCTTTCAGAGCAATCTCATCTCTGATTCTGGAATCCTATTTCTGACTGTGTTTTTCTGTCGTCTGTGTTTGTCTCTCTCCCTGTTGATCATGGACTGACTTTGCTGCTTTGAAGCTTACCAGGTTTTTTTCCTTCTTCTGAACATCCACCCCTTTGCAGCCACTGTGTCGTTCTTTGATAGCCTGGAGGTGCCCTGATGGAGCAAGGCTCTCCTCTCCTCCAGCAGTGCTGCAAAACATGCTTTTCCTGAAGGATCTGGAGCAAGATGGATGCTCTCCATAGAGAAATAATGCCCTCAGTCATGGCAGGAGCCTTATGGCTGCTGAGGGCAAGGAGTGGGGGGTAATGGGGATCTGTGAGACTGATTCCCAAAACTGGCATCAGTGCCTCGGATTTTAAAACGAAATCCTGTGAAAAAAGTGGAGAGTTTTCCATTGTGTTTTTCTTACCCGGGCTGATGGTGATCAGAGTGACGTGGGTTCAGGGTGAAATGCAGCATTGGCAGCAGCTGACAGGCTGTGGGGAGCCCTGCTGCAGAGAGCACAGCAGTGCTGCCCCGCTGCTCCTTTTTATTCCCCATAAGGAAGAGACTAAATGAGTTGTTGATGTCTGAGAAAGGCAAAGGGCAGGGGAAAAAGCAATAAAGTGCTTGTCTGGCACGCAGGCTGGAGCAGCAGGGAGGGAAGCTGTGGGAGATGGAGGGCTGGCACCAATTCCAGCCTTCCGTCCTGCACCAAGCTGTGTTGAAGAGCATGTTTGGCTGCAAAAGTACAGATACTTCTCTATCCTGGAGGTCAGTTTGCTTATTCATTTCTCATCACTGGCTTTCCATTTACACCAGGAAGCACTTTAACTCTTTGAAAGACTTTGTTGGTGTGAGGAGTTGCTCTGGTGCCCGTGTGGCCATATCACATCTCTTGTCTCTAAGGATTTTGAGTGCTGGTGAGGATGCTTCCCATGGTCCAGCTCTCCTGCATGTATACACACACATAGTGGGAGGTCTCTAGCTGAGCTTTGATTCCAACTGTAGGATGACTACAGGGTGGGTTGGAGTGCTGTGATAACAAAAAGGCAATTTCTTTAATCCAGATTGGCCTCTGCTCTGCTTGAAAAAGAGCTTTTCCACTCTTAGCCCATCAAATAGTCTTCTGTAAATAGCACTGAAGAGTGGATGCTCCTAATCTGTCCCAGGCATCAATACAGCATGTCCTAGCTTACCAGAACCATTTTCACGTGGCAGATCTACTTGATTAAATGGGTGTGAGGTTGGCTCCCCAGTAGTAACCCTTGTGCAGAATGGGATAGCTGCTGAAGCTGTGGTCACAGAATCAGGTGAAAGTGGCCTCTGTGGAGTAAAAGGGCATTTCCTTAGGTTGAGACAAGGCCTGACTGCACAAACTCAAGGTCCTTCACTTAGCTCTTCGACCAGAGGGAGTGCTTCTTGCTGCAGCTTCACAGGCTTGCTGGGCAAAGGGCAGCAGGGGATGCTGGTGCCTCTCTGGAGCAAGGGCATTGCCTGGACACTGGTCACCTGGAAGACCAGGATGGCATCACATTTTATACAGAGTAATCCTGGAGTCCGGGTGAGTATTTAAGTAAGTTGAATTGGGGGATATGATTGTGATTAGGCTGCTTCATCTTCTTAACTTGGAATATTTTCTCCTTAAGAGTGTTCAAACAATGGAGTTGAGCCTTCAGATTCATAGCTGCCACTTTATTATCCTATTAGTCAATTATGGCTGCTGAGGAGCAGGACTAAGTGACAGTATGGCAGATTACAGCAATTTATTTGCAGTTCTCTTAGTCTGGTACCACATATCATCAGGCTGTTTAAATTTAATGATAGGGGTTTTGCATGTGTTTTAGTGCAGTTAAAGTTGTAATCAAAATGTGTAGGAAAACCCCCACTGACCTGCATAAATACTCCCATCTTCAGCACTGCTTTCATGCCCTGTTGTAATCTTTGTTAGCAGAGCTGACTCACTAATTAGGAGAAGTAGCCTGCCTTAGAAATAATAGATTTTTTTTCTCTTTTTTACCACTTTACAAAGCTTTGAGGAATAGAAGTTGGTGGTGACCTTTGTTTGGCTCTGCTTTTGAGATGTTCTCTCACCACCCACCCGATTGAAATGAAAATGTAAAAACAGGTACATGTTAGTTTGTTTTCCATAAGCCCAGCACGGTATATTCCATGTGGGGGTAAACAGTCACCCACTGGACTTCAGGCATCATGCACTGGTGATGATGTTCTTGAAGAGGTGTCTGCAGTCAAGCAATGCAGCCTCCAGCATGGTCCCAGCTCCCATTGTGTTTGGTCTTCAGAGGTCACTGTTGGAGAGGAATGGAGAAACTACCAAAATTTTGTCCCTTCGTGTTTCCTGGGTTTGTAGCTACAGAGATGACAACCATCAAGTCGGAAAGTAGGCTTGGGCATCCTCCAAAGCAGTATCTGTGACCTTTGAGTGGAGGTTGTGTCGAGCTTACAAGCTGACTGCTGGTGACCATCTGCTTCCTTGAGAGACTCAACCTGAGGACTGGGATGTGTTGCTGCTGGTGGCCTGAGGTATAGCCATTCAGTGGAGCATCCAAAAGCTTCCTGGTCAGAATTCATAAACACCTGGTTTCTGAAAAATCTAAGGGATTTTTCTCAAGGATTTGGGATCTTAACTGGGATATTCAGTCATTTCATCCTGCACTGAAATAAAGGTGTAGTCATCAAACATGTGAGCATACTCAGCCAGCATGGTCAGAGCCCACGTGGGGGAGATGAATGAGGTTGCAGCTGCCAGCCACTGTTTGCTTTGATGCAAAGCAGCAACCTAAATGAAATAGGGATATGTGGAATGAAATTTAGGGATAAAGTATGTTGTGACGTGTGGAGCTCTTACAAATAGCTGCTAAGCACTGAGTATGTAAAGCATGTTGCTTATATAGAGCAGAATGGGTGGCCAGGAGACAAACAGCTCTGGGAAAAATACATGAAGAATGTGTTTCTGTTTAATGCCCTGAAACAGAGTGGAGGATGATGAGAAGGCCTGGATGGAGTTTGTAGCCACAAGTGTACAGACCTTTCTCCTCTTTTGCTCTCAAGAGGAGCTGGCAGGCTTAATTTTGTTTTTCTCCTCTGCAGTTCAGCTTTTTGGTTGAGTTGGGGCAGGGATTTTTACTTGTCTTTCCATTCACCTTCATTGATTCAGTTACTGTGCGTGACCTGCCTGGATCCTGCTGCAGCCCTTCAGCAGCAGCACTTTGGGTTTTCTGCTGTTTTACCAAACCACCATCAAAGCCCCTCATAGGGTGATCCTCACTAAGCCTCTCCCACCTGCCTCTGCCCTGCACTGGAGCTTTCCAGGGGGAAACCAGCCAAGACCCTATAACTGCTGTTCACGGGAGCCCCATGCACCTTGGTCTGCAATGCTGCGGCCATGGGCACAGGAGCTGCACGGGCACAGCCTTCCCTGGGACTTCCTGAGATAATCCTGCCTTTGCTTTGGAGGGACCAATATTCTCTGAGCAGAGAAGTGGCGTCAGATTGGTGTTCAGAAGTTGCTAATTAGTGAGTAATGTTACATAAAGCTGAGCTGGGCTTCCAGAAATACACCAGTCATGTATGAGTTAGGGAATGGTTTACAGACAACGGGTGTTATTTTGTGCAAGGGCGGGGACAATTAAATGGATTTTCTTTGAGCTGTTAACCAGGAGGCATAATACCATTTATTACATCCATATTGGGAATATGTCACATAAAAACATAATTGATGGAAGTATTATCTTGCTTAATTGGGAAATCGAAAAAGCCACTTCCCCTTTATTTACAGTTTATTAGTAACAGTATCTCCTGTTTGGTCTGGGATGCTTTGTACATAAGTCACAGGCTTTGTGCATTAGATTCAGTATATAATTCTCTTAAAAGACTCCTCAGTCCTTTAAGAGAGAAAACTGAGAAAACTGGCTCCTCATTTTAGAAATGACAACTTCTGTTGATCATGCTGTTGAAGCTTCACAGTATTTTACAAAGGCGTGGTACTACCAACAGCTAGGGTAACTGAAAGATTCAGGGGAAAAGTAGCAAAAATATGGTTTTCTATTTTATTTAGTAGGCAAATTCCCTAAATCTTTTGTTGCTTCTCTTCATGAGGAGTTTCACCTTGACTCTGCTTGATAGTGCCTTGCATAGTCAGGATAATTATTTTTCCAGTAGTGTTTGGCGGTGTCTCTCTGGTGATTTTGAGGATGTTCTTCCAGGAACAAGAAACTTATTTTTAAAGGGAAAATATGATTATGAAATAATGAAAATATGTGAAGAGTCTGAGGCAGAGATAAAATTCAAATGGAGGAAAACAGGAAATGAAAGAAGAATTGGCCCCATTTGGATTTTAAGCTCTTCCTTTGCTTTTCAACTTCATTTTTAAATCAAGATGCTACCAGAAATCCAGACTTTTTCAACCACCTAAAATATTAAAACCAAAAATAACAAGTATTTGATTTTGCATAAAAAAATTTAAATGTTTTACTAAAAATACTGATTTCAGTGAGTGGGCAGTGCCTGCTGAGAAGAAATTAATTAGGGAAAGATTTGAGTTTTTGTCATAATCAACTTTAATGAAGATGTTGTCCTTTTCATTTCAGCTGTGGAACTCATTTTAGTGAACATAAGACACATTTCCGTATCATCCCAGGGATGTTTATCTTGTAACCACATCCAGTGCACAGCAGGAGAAAGTGGGTGGACTTCAGCAGGAGTGAGTGGACAGCAAGGGCAGGACAAGGTGCTTGGAACGCTCTGGTGTCCTTCTGCTGGGCACAGAAATGCATCCACTGCCCCAAGTGTTCACCCAAAGTGAACCTGGGTCCAGGGTCAGTTTTGGGTCCTTATTTAGCATCTGAGAGGTGTTGTTGTAGGGGCAAGGGAGGGAGGTTGAAAAACAGTTGGTTTTATTCTCTCACTTTGAAAACAGATTTTAAAGAAACTTCCAAGCAGAAGCTCACTGTCTGAAACATATGGACATTTTTCAAGCAGGGTAATTTATTAACCTCTATTCCAGTACGCAGAAGGCTACTGAGATACTGTTTTCAAGTTCGATACAAAATGAGAGAAAAGCATATTTCTGAAAGAAAAATAGCTCCTTCGGAGTCTCTGCTCCCCGCTGCACATTTTTGCCCTCCCAAGCTCAGTGGTTCAGGTATCACCAAGGCAGAAATGATGAGAAGGAAAGCAGTTTAAGCAGCAAGCCAAAACTTGTCCACATGAAACCAGGAGAATATTCCTGAGCTGCAGCCCATCACATCAAACTGGTCAAAACCTTTTGACTGACTTATGGCCCAGGACAAGTCATTACACCTCTCTTGTGTTTGGTCTCCACTCCTTGCACTGCAGGAACCAAATCCTGAGCTGTCTCCCTGATATTTTGGATGAGCATTGGTGGTTCAGCTGTTTTACTGGGGGACGTTGCTGTGCGGTGCCGGTTATTGGCCAAGGGGTGCCAAACCAAGTAGATATTCATCCAGCTCCTAACAGGGCTTAGCTAATGAGCACAGCTCCCATTTACACAACCTTCCTTCTCTCTTGCTTTCTGTTTTCTAGTCGCCACCTTGAAATACAGGTTTATTTTCTGACAGTGTTTTAAAATCCATAGCATTATGAATGGTAATGGACAGGGGATTAAAGCACAGAAAGTTCAAAAGTGGAGTTCATCAGCACGGCAGAATAAAGTCCAGGTCTCTGAACACACAGCCAACCCTGCCAAATAACCTTTCAAAAATTGGCTGATTCAAAAACTAGCTTGGGCCAGGATTTGCTCTGGTCCATCAGACATTCATTACTTCTGCTCTTGAGTTGCATGATGTCCTTATCTTTATGAGGAAAATGGCTCAAATCATTGGGACCTGCTTGAAATGATTGGTGACATGACAGAGGCTCTTATTTACTCCTAGAATAGCTATAAACATTGCATGAATGCAGTGACATGTCCTGTGCCTGCTGCTGGCTATTGCCTGGAGCCTGGAGCCAGACACTTGGCTGTGCACTTGTGAGGCAGCTCCCTGAGATCACACTGGGACTGGTCTTGCAGAGAGAGCTGCTGGCGTGCAGCAGTGACTGAATCTTCCGTGTCAGTCTGGGAGCTCTGGAGCCTAAATAATTAGCACCACTCAGTCCAATATGAAAAGTTCTCACTAGATGATGTCAGAAATTTATGATTTAGAACTCTTTATTATAAGAGATGACATTAAATTCTTATTCAAAATGTTTCTTTATGAGAGGAGAGGGCAGTGTGGAAGCTCCCAAAAGGTCTTTGTGTGCCATGTCCTTGTCCCGTGCTGCCCAGGCTAAAGGGCTACAGGATATACATGGACTGCCTCTCACTCAGGTGGACATTTGTCCAAAAGTTCTCCCTAGACCAGATCAAGGAGACAATTTTCACTGCTGTCTGGCCCACCTAATTCCCTAGTGATGCAAAATGGACATGGTGGGGGACACAAGATTCCTGCTCATGCAGAACTGTCCCATGCCACTGCTCATGGCTGTCAGGTACCGTCAGACTACTTCAGGGATGCCTGCCTGAAACAGGACATGTGATCTGCCTTCCCTGGTGCCTTTGGTGTCCAATTTACTTGTCTGCCAAAGACCAAATAAATAAAAAGTTTCCTTGTTACTTGCAGTGGACCATGTCAGCGTGAATTAAATTGCTACTTTGGTTGATTTCTCAGCTCTATGATTGTTCACACCCTTTCTCCCTCACCTCTTTTTGTGGTAAAATACCAAAATTATGGGTTTGAGGCAGATGTGGTGCGGAGGTAAGTGACAGCAACAGGCCAAGAGGCAGCTTGGGGCTATGCTGCAAATGCTCATGATGACTTCCTTTCCCTGAGGATCTAGAGTGATCCAACCCTTTTCTAGTGCTCTCAGTGGCCATATACCAGAACTGAACAAACACTTCAGTGACGATACGGAGGACTGCATAGAGCACTGTTCACATATTTATTTCAAAAGGAAATTAAATACATGTATAGCTTTAAACCTTGTTTTTGTGCTCTCGCACTAGGGAGATGTTATTGGAAACATAGGCTTTGCTAAGTATTGCAAGTGGTTTTCAGGATTAGGCCTTTAAATGTCATTGTGTCAATCAAGTAGACAAATACAAAATTATGTTCTTTCATCCAGTTGTGTAGAAATGAGTCCCTCATAACTGGATTTCCACAGTGTTGGGAGGCATCATATCTCAGTAGTTATCATGGGAGCTTGTCATCCCCCAGCCTGGAGTAAGAGATGCTGCGTGATTCAGTTCTGCTGCCTGCTGCTCAGCACCATGCCAAGGAGGGAGGGAGAAGTCCCAGATGACATTTCCATCTCTAGAATTTTTCTTCCTATTGTCATTTCTTCTTAGTTGGTGCCAAGCAAAAAAGCAGTAAGTTGTTGTTCAAGCAGCCGTCTTTTGGCTCTCCAACAGCATGAAATGCCACGTCTCCCAAGAACCATCCTGCAAGCAAAATGCAGTTGGCCAGGCACTGAAGAGCATGTCTCCGAGGTCAAAGGGGCTATTTTCTGCTCTTTGGTGTGTAGAAATATGCAGGAGGTGAATCTGAAGGGTTAAAGATGTGTTCTTGGGTGGGTTGGAAGGGTTAGGATGAGATTTCCCTACCATGTGAAAGGGTAAACATACATCCAATAATGCAAAATTAAATTGCTACTTTGGTTCATTTCTCAGCACTGTGAGTGTTTGCACCCTTTCTCCCTCACCTCTTTTTGTGGTAAAATACCAAAATTACGGGTTTGAGGTGGATGTGGTGCAAACATAATTTCTTCCCAAAGATGCATTCAGGTGATACAAATGGCTGGACACAGGGGAGTCAAAACATGCTTGTGAGAAAACAAAACCTCAGAGTTTTGGGCATCAGCCTAAAAACTGAATCCAGGGTGCTGAGGCTCTGCTGGAATATAACCTCGCAGTCTGTTCAAGGGCAATTTAAAAACAAAATAAAACCCAGTATTTGCTACCATGGGTCTGATGCAAGAAAACCTTCTGCTAGCTTCACAAGAGGAGGAGTGGATCCTGTCATCATCCCTTTCTCCACTAAAGGCTCTCTAGTCTCTGTGTCTTTGTTGTTCTCTTCTCCTCATCCCCTGCACTCCCCTCCTTGCACTGTCATATGGATGTGAGCATCCTCTCTGAGTGCTGGGGTATCCCTGACTCTGTTCTGGACTTTAGTTTGAAAGTATGATGTCTGACTCAATAAAACCAGGTCAAAAAGATCAGTGCTGAGACATTCACATTTACTGTGTGTGAATGAAGCTGATAAGCAGTACTTTTGATAGTTTATTATTCCAACATACGTGAAATTATTATGAAAGTAATCATAAGGCACAAAGGAGCTGTGGCTAAGGAGGGGCACCCTGGCTGCTGAAGCGATTTAGCTTAGCATGTCCCTTGTCACCCCTGCACTGTCTTTAGCCAAACTCTTGTATTTCCCGGGCCAGCTATCTTCACCCATTCCCTCTTCTGTCATCATTATCCTGGATCCAGTCCCCTTTACTTTTACATTGAGAAATTGAACCAAGACTTTTTCTGATCTCTTTAATGTAAAATACCTAAAAATAGACCATGGGAACAGTTTTACACTTGAAGAGCAAAATCGTGCAAAAATGTTTTAATGCAGATTTGGGTCCTAATTATTTTTTCTCACTAACAGGCATAGTGTTGCTATACTGTGAACAAGTCTATAACACTCAAGGTTTATCCACTTAGAACTCAGTGTTCTCCTTCCTCTCCTTAGGGCTTTACTGAGAAAGCAGAGAATCAAACTATTAAATGCCATCCCAGAAGTCCCAAAGTCAAACCCCCCATTAATTCTGCATCCTTTGTTACACCAGGAAATGCCAGCTGGTTCAGCTGGATGGCCCCAGGTTAATACGAGTCAAAAGATCTAAACTGGGCAAAAGTCAAGTGTCCTTAACTGAAAAAATACAAGAGAAATGCTATAGTTAAAATACTGTGTTTCAGAGCACTCCTTAGATCAGGATCATGTGATCAGATTATTTTAGAGTTGGCTAAAGTGCAGAGAAATGTAGACAGTGTTGTCAAAGGATCTTGTGTTAGTGGCAGGGATGCTGTTGCAGGCTGTTCTTCCTAAGCCGCTGTCACTCGCATCTTCTTTCCTAATGAACGGTGCAGTGCATCCACTGTGCCAGCAAGGGCTCCTCAGCTGTGAACACCTCAGACCAGTTTGAGTCAAAGGGGGTGAGCTGGATCTGAGCGTGTTTGTGGGTGTGAGCCTATGTATGTCGATTCTCCCTCCCTACGAGTTGGTACAAGAGCTAATCCCTCCTAACACCTGTGTGTTGTTAGCTCACTGGTATGGTAAACAGGGTGGACAACAGGGTATTCTTAAAATCCCACATGGCAAAGCATGCAAAAGCCATTCCGGGACATACACAGAAAGATTTCTGTATGTCTGCAATTCTACCTGTAAGCATTGTAGAAACATCCAAAGTATCGAGCTGCATGTTCACTGGGGAAAACGTGTGGTAACCATCGTGCTTCTTTTCTTCTGTGACTCTGGAGAAGCAGAGACAGGAGCTGGGACAGGCTGGTGATTGACACATTGTGGTGGTGCAGATTAACACACTGTGCTAGCTCTTTGGTGTCAAGTGCTTTTGTAGCCTCAAATCTTTATTTTCCATGGACAGATGTCCAAATGATGGCCCTGATGGAGAGGCTGGGGTCAGGGCTGGAGCATCAGCTTCCTGCAGCAGAGGTGTTAGCAGTCCTTCTCTTCTACCACGTGCTTCATTGACCCCTTGGGTCTGGAGGCTGTTGCAGGCAGGACTCTGTTGCTGGGAGCCTGGCCTGGTGCGACTGCCCCAGCCTTGTGCAGCCCTGTGCTGGGATGGCAGCATGGGTCCCTCTGGGTGCTTTATCACAGCTATGTGTTTTTAATCTGATATGTCCAAGGTAGGCTAAAGAAGAAGCTGTGCTTCTTTCCAGAATGCCATCTTGAGAGCCACACAGGACTTCTGCAGTGCCTACAGTGAAAGGACAAGAGGAAATGGCCTTAAGCTGAGACACAGAGGAGGTTCAGATTAGATACTAGAAAAAAAAATTTAGGGTCAGGCACTACAATACGTTACTCAGGGAGGTCATAGAGGCACCATCCCTGGAGGTGTTTAAGAGGCATCTGGATTTGGCGCTGGACGATGTGGTTTAGTGTTTTAGGGGTTCCAGTGGTAGTGCTGGGTTGATGGTTGAACTGGATGATCTTGAACATCTCTTCCAACTCTGATGATATTATGATTCTATGATAGCCCCTAGAGAAAAGAAAGGTATGGAGGCAAGGGCTTGCGAAATGTCGTTTCCCTCTCAGCTTGGTGAAGACTTTGTCTAGAGAGACTTGAGCAGTTTTCTGTGAGGAATTGTGTCTTCTCCTCCAGTGGGATGTCCTATGTGATGGGCACATCTACCCCGCTGTTTGACATGATGATGTTTAGCTGCTGCTCCAGTGAAGCTGATGTAGAAGTTAGGACATGTGTCAAGAGTTTCTCAATAGCAGAGGTACCTGGAGTGCCAAGGCCCTTCTCCTGCTTTCCCTGTGAATAACTAAAACCTGTTCTCTTTTGACCCCCATACAGGATGTCTGAATTCAGTAAATAAACCATAGGCAGCCCAAGACAATTCAATTATAGAATGTCACTTGGCTTTAAATCACAGATGTGTGCTTATAGTCAATGCCCTTTGTGTTGTGACACTTTCAGGCTTCTTCCCACCTTATTTTCCTCTCTGAATAGCCAAAATGAAAGTATTGAGCAAGTCTTAAATAAGCTAAAGCTTGTCAGGAAGATCTGAGAGCATATACTGCTGTTTCGGAGGTGAGCCAAAAGTCGTATGCATATAATACATATTGTCAGTTATTAGGCCCTGCTCGAGCAAGGAAAGAAGTGTCATCTGCTTTGTAGCAAAAACGTGGAAGAAATTGTGCTCTGCTCCTGAAATTCTCTGTATTGGGACAGTAATATTTTACAGTGGTCGACATTAAGGCAGATGATACTGACTACACTTGATTAGCTTGTTGCAAGTGAGTATTTTAGGTTTCTCAGATAATTACTGGCAAAGGTATTGGCAAAAGCAGGGTTAGTATAAAAGTGAAAATGTGACAAAGTTTATTCATAAGGTTCACTGTACTAATTACTAGATGGTTAAGGCGCACAGAGAAAAATTGTACTAAAATCTAAAATCAGCATCTAAAACTAAACCTAAAATTACCTTCATGGAGACTGGGGATGGGAACAGGGTAACAGTGGGAAAGGGTTAGGATAATCCTGTGTTGATTCAGAAGGTTTGGAGTGGACCCCATTGCCAAACTTAGCCCCAGACTAGACCCGTGGTTTAGGCCTAAAGATTCTAGCAGCACTTAAATTTCACAACACCTAATCAAAAGTCCAATTTAAACATTTAAAAATACACTCTGTAGAATTTGCTATAAGCACTACAGTAACTCACTGTTAGGCCTAACTTACTTATTAACTTAACATACCTAAGAATCTAAGATGGCAACATTCATAGTATGTTTGCTATAGCATATTTCCATTCACACGCACACAGTGCTAAAGCACATACCTGTGAAAAACTGTGCCGAGTTCAGTGAAGTACTCCCATCAAATGCCTTTGTATCTTCTTAACAGGCAAAGTGTTGAGCCTTGAGGAGTGGGGGTATCAGCGCAGGCTTCAATTTCAGCTTTTGGCAGTGAGCAGTTTGGCTCCAACTATAGCAGTCCTGAGAGTTCACTAATTTTGAGAGGACTCCCACTTAGAGGGAGGTGCTGGTCACAGCTCTTGTGGTCCAGGAGAGCTCAAAGGGTCTCACTTAGGGCTGCTGTTTATAGGGTCACAAGAGAAATTGGCTTTAGTCATAGTAATTTTCCAAAGTGGCCACAATTTGACTCACTAACTTTCTTTGAAAGTTTGATAACAAAAATGTTGTTCCACTTGAGGACTGCTACTCAGGCAGCAAAAATAAGTTTCCACGGCTGTTTATTAAAAACTAGGAGCTTGTTAGAGAGCACTTGCTTCTGGGAGCAGAAAGTGTTTCTGATAAGGCCAAGAGGAGCTCAGCTCAGGTGCTGTTCATCATGGCCAAAGCCTAGAAAGCATTTCTGAGATCACAGGAGTGGGAGGGAGGATACACCATCACATACGTAGCTTAACATGGCGCTAAAATAGGATCTGGTGCTGACCAAGCTTTTTAAAGTTTCACAGCCTTTGCATGTTTGGTCAGTGGTGGATGAGTCTGTAGATTTTTAATAACTAAGCAGATAAATGGCTGATTGCAGTTTCGAAGTGGTACATTATAGCCAAGTATGTAAATATGTACAGCTTACAGGACAAGAAAGCTTCAAAGTGGGGCAAAGGAGGCAGTCTCCTCTTATTCAAGGGTTCAGAGGTCCTCAGCCACAGGCTAAGGACAGAAGGCGGCTCAGGAGCATCATGAGTGGCAAAGATTCTCAGGTGTTTAATGAAATAAATTGATCCATGTAATGAATTTGGTCAATTTTCCATAAGGGAATGCAATTGCATCCGTGTACACTAACAACCACATTGACTCACAAGGCAAACAACAGGAACACCGTGCTCCCCACCGCCCATGGGGCTGTGCTGTGTGACAGTCAGCATGCCTTGGTTTGGTCAACAGGAGCTCGAGCAGGCAGGGCTTCAGGGCAAAGGCTGGGAGTAATTGAGAGCATTTATGAGGAGATTTTTGTGATTTGTTCACACAATCACAAGAGTTTTGTTTTCAGACCTCAGTGGTTGTAGGTAGCTCTGACCACTGAAGTCAGCAAATAAATAGCTGCACTGCATAATTCTTTTATTTGGATATGAGCAAAAATAAATTAATTTGAAAGCTTTTTGAAGGAATAATCGGCTATGTCAAGCCATGCAGACAGTCCTCCTGACATAATGGACCACAATAGGAAACTCAAATAGTTCACCTCACTGCCAAAGCTTCCCCTTGTGCTCCTGACCCTCTATGTACTCTGTGTTTGCTTTCTGCAGCATCACCTGCAGCTGTGAAGGAAATTACTACAAATAGGAATTAAAATTAGTTTCAGTCTGTCACTGCTTCTCAGTCTTCTGCAACTTGTTTTCCATCTATTCCTTCCCATAGCCTTCCTTCTCCTTCAGGTGTGGGAGAGGGTTCCTTTGCTTCTCCTGAATGGGCTCTCTCCTTGCCAGCTGACATCTGTAGGCAGCCTCCTCCGGCCTCTGGCTGTGGTCAGTACTAGTGTGTGAGGAAGGCTTTAGAGTCCCTAAGGGTGACTATAAAATAGTACCCCCAAAGTTTAGCTTCCCTCACACCTGCAGTCCAAGGTACATCACAGACTTAATTTAAGCAGCCCTCGCTCATTTTATGTGAAATACAATGTAGCCATGATAGTCATGTTATTTATTGCTCATCCTGTCTCTGATCCCCCAGAAGTTCCTGGCCTGAATTTTATTTAGAGACAATTAGTTCCATGTCTTAATTATAAACTATGGACTAGGAAAAAAAAGATATTTTAGTGCTTTAAATCCTTTTTTTTTTGTTGTTGTCTGTTCTTATTGTATAGCTAAAAACAAATGGGAATGCCAAGTGTTTCTGTTTTATACTTCTTTTTATTCTGCTTTCCACATAGGACTGGCTCTGCTCTCCTCCTTGAACTTAAACACTTGCTTTCTTTTTGGGAAACTGTTTCTGCTCCCTTGCATTAGCAATACTTGGACCCAGACCAGATTCTATTGTGGAAGCATTCGTGGCTGCCTGAGCAGTGCCATTCATAACCTGCCACTAAGCTCAAGTAGTCCTTTTCTCTTCCTTCATCCCATTGCTTTTGTATTTTTCTTGCCCTTCTGACATATACATATAGTTGCTATACATCTCACTATACATCTAGTCACCCGCAGAGTCAGTCACTTTGCTGGTCGTCCTTTCTTCCAGGTCACTGCATGCTCAAAGTAAACACTCTAAAAATTAAGTATAAGGAAGTGGGAGAAGATAGGGCATTTCTGCCTCCTTATGTATGTGCCTTAAATACTGCTGCTAAAAATAAGTGGAGAAAAATGTGAAAAGTGTAGTTTTAAAACTGATAGTGTGCCCTGGGAGAGGGGTGTCATTCTTCTCCAGCTTTATTGGTCTTCTGACCTAATTCACCCACCCCCAGAAAAGCTGTCTCCACTTACTCCTTTTCTTTAATTAAGAAGAATGCAGCCAACAGTCTCAATTCATGCTGAGAGCATCCCGCTCAGCTGTCAAACCCCGTGGGAGTTGCCATGTCCCCTGCAGCCCCCAGCCCCTTTCCCAGGGGCTAAGCGCTGCCACTGATGGATTCCTAATGCTCTGGTGCCTGCAGCCACAAGCAGTGCTTGATTTATGGACCCTGCTGAGAGCACATAGCCCTGGTGGCATGAAAACAGTTTTGAGTGCATCTTGGCAGCCCAGGGTTTGCAGTGCTGAGGGATCTGCTGTTCTAGCTCAGCCACTGATCTGTTGTATGACAGGGGAAGTCCCGGATTTTTTGATGCCTTACAGATATAATTAGAGTGCCTTTCAGTACAGGAGCAGTCCCTTAGGTACACCTAGAAGAACTGTAGCTTGGTCTTACTTGACTGTGGTGCAACTGGAACGTAATGAACTATAATAAAAGTACCAAGTTGCTTGTCAAGCAAAAAACCCAGCTGTTTGGTATTAATGTTTTCAAGAAGTAATTTTGTGCCCAGTGTATACTGACAAAGTATTTTTGTTTGTGCTAACACTGTATAATAAAATTCTTGGAGAGTTAATAAATAGAGAAGGGTTTTTTTGTGGTGGTTGTTGTTGAGTGGTTGTTACTGAGCACAGCAGTGCATCTCCTGTGCTTTTGAGAAGGTCGAGTGGAGCTGCGCCTGATGCCATGCAATGGTGAATGATACAGTTTCTCCAGTAGCTGGTGGAATTGAAACCAGCTGTTGGAAGTTGTACCCACACAAGCCCTGAATTTGCAAGGGGAGAAAAAAGAAACAGCAGTTCAGTGCAACAATCAAGAACAAGGCATCAGCCTTTTCCTCGACTCACTTTGCACAAGTGCTGTCAATTAGAATTTAAGATTTCTCAGCCAAGGTGCTTCCTGCAAAGGGAGGCGGGAGGAGCGCAGCTGATCAGGGCATGGATGTAATTCTCAGTAACAAATGAGCTGTGGCATTGCTTGGGCTGAGAGAGGAGTTTTACCAGTGGATGGTAAAACTGATGGGCTGATGGTGGATTATTTGTGTATTTAAATTCTGTTGCAAGTTAAACAGACATGGAAACCTCTCAGGATATTTATGTTTCCGCACTAGGTGTAGTAGTTATGTAGCAAATGTATTAGCCGCAGATTTGCACCAAACATGCAAAAACAAATTAGAAATAGGGAAATACAAACACATTTTCTCATTAGGGGATATAAGTATGTGCTGACTGTAGTACAAATACAATTTTTATTCCATTTGTGTAACCTTTGGTATTTTAATGAAGTCCTATTCCTGTGTACAGCGTATGGTTCACTGTCAGATAATTCAACACTAAGAAAATCTGTCTTGAATAAATTAGAATATATTTGCAAATTAATTGGTTAATTAGATTTTAGACATCTCTTGAGGACAGGAGAGAAACAGATGTGTGCAAAAGCCACACAGATAGTTTGGGGATGAGTGTTTCTTGTAGGGTTTTATCACTCCGTTTTGTGAAAAACTGCCTTTAACAAGTGCCAAAGATTAAAAACTCTTGGCTTTAAATGCAGAACATTAAACTCCAATTTCTGTGGTGCTGCTGATTTTTTCTGGGGCACAGGCAGAGCCATTTGGACCTGTTTGCTGAATGACTGCACTCAGAATATGCAAGGTACCTCCTGAGCTGCTTTTTTTTCTAGGAGTATCCATGAAGCTGTCTGGAAATCCTCTGAACTAAACACTGGCAGATCGGCAGAGAGATGCCAGCTGGCATTGTGGTGAAGTCAGGCAACTCATAAGAAGAAGCAGGTCTAAGATGCAGCCCAGGATTTAGAAGAACAGTCACCGAAGAAGGAAAACTGACAGGGCAGGTTTTTTTCTCAGCTACATCGGTGTAAATCCAGAGTAACTCCACTGGGATTCACACCAGAGTAACTGAGAGCAGAATCTGGCCAACATCATCCACCTGACCTCAGGAGAGGGCTTGGATGGAGAATAATTCCCTTACCTTCCTCTTACAAGCCTTTTGCACCTGATTTTTAGAGGCACAAATTCAATTTTACTCAGTTTAGAGACAGACATAGTACAATCATATGTTAACCACTGATTTATTTTTACTGATTGGTAAAAGTAGAGATTCTGCTTTAAAAAAATATACACTTGTGTATTCATTATTGACTTATACCTATTCAAAGACAAATTCTGAGTAAATCTTCTTTGGAAACTGAGGAAATTCAAATTTTAAGGGCTCGAGTTGGTCCAGAAGCTGAGTAGGAGAGGATTTTCAGCTTAAAAGCAGTTCAGCAGCTCCCTGCAATCTGGGGCGATCCTAAGAGCAGCGGAGTACCTGGTGCTACTTACAACCACTTTTCAGCTCTGCTGAAACAGTGCTGCAGTCTAAGCCCAAACCAGAGGACACTGATCAGTCCCTCTTGGAAGACAGCTGATGATACATTACTTTGTTTTTGCAGTTTTATCTCCAGGATCCCATTTTGGGTGTGTTCAGAACCATTTGGCAAAAACCTCATCGTTAAAAGCAATATTTGCAGTGTACAGTAAGACAAACAGGAGGCCATTTGTGTGCGTCATCGATCATTTTACAAACAGTCCTCGGGCTACGCACAGAACTCGCCCGGTGCTGGCTGTTCGGGGTCACAGTACAGACGTCAGAGGCAGAAGCGCTTTTCCTGCTGGCATAACCTCTGTTAGGCACCAAGACCCTGATGCTGCTGAGAAGAACCTTCAAGTCCTGTTCTTTCTTTGACCTTGGTGTGTTTTTCTAAGCAGCAGACAGAGCAAAGTAAAAGCCTTGTTGCTGTCGATGTGTGAAAACTACAGCCAGATTTTTCAAACTCTGGAGGCTGAAGCTGCAGGGCTGAGGTTGCAGAGGACACCCACAGCTGCACCACGGCTCTGCACAGGAGGCACCAAAAGAGGCCATGGGGCCGCTGGGCACAGGCACCATGTGTCCTTGGTCTGCGACTGCTGTCAGTAGCCATATGCCTTCAGGAAGAGAGCACAGCTTTTAACAGAGTTGTTGTAGACTGGGATGTGCAAAAACCTGGCTGTGGTGACCTCGATGCACTAATTTATGAGAGCATCTGGGCTGGCCCCTGAGGGCAGCATGGCTGCAGTGCACGGGTAAGAACCTCGTGTGGCTGGATCGTGCCAGCAGGCTGATGTCCTGTCCTTTGGAGACCCAGCCACTGCTGAGTCCCAGGCAGCCCATGGGGATGTCTCTGTTGGGTGCTTGGCCTTTCAGCCCTGGTTAACCCCAGAGCCCAGCTCTCCTTCGGCAGGCAGGGAGCTCCTGTTCCTACGCAGCATCTGACCATCTCCTGAGCCTGCTCCTTCTGGCTTTGGCACTTCTTTCCGCTCCTGTGCAGCAGGACTACCAAGACAGAATGAGACAGGTACCCGCTTTTAGTGGGATCTGGTTTGTATCACTGGGAAAGCAGAACTACACCACCATCCATGCCTGGGGTGCTGTTGAACAGAGTATCTTCCCGCCCAGCCAGAGCTGCCCTTCCCTCCAGCTGTAGCACATACAGACTAGTAATGTTCCTGCAAACAAGAGTGTAGATGCACTAAGACCGGAGGCTAAGAGACTGCTGGTCTGCAGTGGTGATCACTATAAACAGCTACAGAATATGCCCATGGACATTTCCCTGCAGCATTCACCTGAATGCACAGTGTGCTGGTTCCTTGGGCAAAATGAATTTGCACATTTGTCAGGAGTCTGGGGCTTGAGGAGAGATCCAGAAATTACCAGCTACGATATAATTCACAGAGTAATGGGTTAATATCATCTGCCATAACTTCTCTATGGGCCTTTTGTCAAATCTCTGATTCAAGTAGTGTTTTCTGAGGCTTTTGACATTTGTGGCAGCAGTGGGACAGACAGTAAGGTCGTGTGTCACTTTAAAGGCTTAATTTTTTCTGGATTCCTCACAAAACTGTAGCTGAAAGCTCTCTCATGAATTTCTTGGAGAATCTGCTGAGGCAGCAATTATGTTATCCTTCAAAACTCCATGGAAAAGGTCACCACAGAACCATACCAAACCTGCTAGGCTGAAGGAGAAGGGGCTGAGAGGCTGCTTTCTGTGCCATCTGAGAGCTAGGAGACACCTGTGAAACCACAGCCAGCTCGAGATGCCATGGTGTGGGCAAAACACAAACCGCACATCTCCTTGCATGGTCGGGTTTCTGCCAGAGATGTATTTATTCAGCAGAGCAAGAAAGCCCAAAGCAGAGGAAGCTATAAAGCAAAAAAAGTGTATTTGAGAGGTGTGGCTGCAGTGCTCAGACCTTCCTCCCCTCTGAACACAAACTAACCTGGGGCATGATAAAACAAGCAAGGAGCTGCCTTCAAATTTATTTATCCTTCTTTCTCCATTTCTGCAAACCTCCCACAGCAGAATATTAATGTGTGTGATGAGAAGCTAGTTTTAAACAGGACATCTCAGTGCAAAAAATAATAAACATTAATGTTCCCAACTAAATTACAAAGGTCTTGGTAGGTTTTGTGTAAGAACTGGCTGCATTACTAGACAGAGATCATAAACCTTAGAAAGGCAGAGGGAGGAGAAAAGAAAATATTCCGCATAGGGAAAATGTGATTGTGTTAATGACTTTGCTAATCCTTAGACATCCAGTTTTATCCATTCATGCTTCCAGCATCTGCAGATGAACTCGGGAGGGCTTCAGTAATCCATTAAAACAAGATCATTTAAAAATTTCCATCTAGGCGTAATAATTTATTGGTTTGGGGTTTTTCCCTCTTCTACTCTGTTAATTTATTAATGTCTCTCTTAAGTTTGCCAAAATGATAATCAACCTTGATACTCTATTTGGGATGATCATCCTTGTGGAAAGTCTTGTGGAGAATTTTATAGGAATGAAACTAGTTGAGATCTATAGAAATACAATATTGATCTCCGTTTTTAAAAAAAAAGGATACATTTGTAACTGTCCATCTGTCAGATGAATAATTCTTGAGTAAGTTGAATGTGGTGGGCTAAAGTAGAAAAATCCTGAAGGCTATTTGTTATGAGGTGTAGGCTGTTGTTATTTAGTCTTACAGAATTTGTTGTATCTCCAGTAAAGCTATCTAAGTAGTGCCTGGCTTGCTCATCAGAAGATACCCCCAGGCATTTCAGTACTGATGTAATTGGATGAAGTTTACATGATGAATATTGGAGGTAGAGGTTTTGTGCTCAGGACTGTGGAAAAGCATCAGATACTAGTAGCTTTTACAGAAAATGGAAGGCCAGATGGACCAGGAGATTACTCTGTCTGATCTCCTGCACAGCCCATTCTGTGTCACCCGCTTTACCCCGTGCAGCATCCAGTAAAGCGGGATGAGTTAGAGCCTGTCCTCCGGCTGAGCACTTCCTTCCGATTGCAAGAGATCACTTAATGGAGGAGCCACCATCTCTCCTGGCAGTTTGGTTCAGTGCTTAAAATGCCTTCAGTGCCGGGCATTACTACAGATTTCTATCAATGTTTGTTTCACTTTTAAATTCCACCTCTTGATTCTTGTTATGCCCTTTTACGGTAGGTTGAAGAACTCTTGCTTCCCTTTATTTTTCTCCCTGTAGAGCCACTTATATGCTGTAATCAAGCCACTTCTTCCTCTTCACACTGATAAGCTGAACAAGCTGAGGTCTTTCAGTCTCTCTCAGAAGGGTATTTACTACAGTTCTTTAAATAACTTCTCTGTCCCTTTTCTCTGTCTTCAATTATTCACCATCTTTATAAAATGTGGAGATGTTAGCACGGCATATTTTCTGATGTCTGCCTCACGGACTCCAGGTACAAAGGGACAATTTCTTCTCTGTGTGTACATGGTCGATGTGTCTAAGGATTCATTTCCTCTTCTGTAACAGCCTTGAGCTGCTTGTCCACAATGACACTCTAATTCTATACAGAATTGTTCTGTTCTAAGGTAAAAAGTCTTGTTTCAGATGCCAAACGTTATGTTTTGGCTTACTACATTTTATAGTCTCTTAAACATTATGTAAAAATGTCTGTGCCACATGAGGATGCTCCAGGACCCTGCTCCAGGTCTGCACCTTTTTAGCCTTCAATGTTGGCAAAAAATTGCTGACACATCTAACACATGATTTGAGGCACTGCTGTAGGAAAATGCCTGTATCACAGCCCATCTGGAGTCTGAGAAGGGCAGCTGGGGGAGAACAGCTGCTCAGAAGTTTGAAGGGAGAGCTCGAGGTCTTGTTTATACCCCTTGGGGACACAACACACAAAACCTGGACTCAGCTGGGAACTGTGCAGCCTGTTTTCCCACTAGCACAGGGGGCTGCAATTACAGTTTTTGAGAGGTAGGAAGTTGAAGTTACCCTGATAGAGAAGCCTGTCTTACAGATGTCTTTTCGTCGGCTCTGTGCTTATCACTGGAAATTCAAAAATAATATTAAATATTTTAAAACTAATACCAGCATTAACACACCTGTATAAAAAGCAGTTGCATGTTGCACTGCACCATTGCATGGCCTCTCTTACAGTCAATACTTTTCCCATCCATCTGTTGGCTGTTAGCATTTGGCTGAATAGCTGTTGTTCATCTGACTAATCTCATCACTGCTGGCATCCTCTCTTGCAAACCCTTTTGTCTGGACAGTCATGTTTTCTTTGGCAATCTGCAAAGCACACCAGATCATAGGTCCCTCTGAGCACTTGCATGCTGATGCCTTTCCCTTTCCATTTGTCCTTGCACCTTCACGGCTGGAGGAGATATTAAAGGCAGGGCAGGGAGATAGCAAAGAGCTTTCTTTGGCAGGCAGTGTCAGTCTGGCCCTGCAGGCTTCCCTGTGGGAATGGAGGAGGTGTCTGGCAGTGTTCCACGGGTGGGGCTGGTAGAGCTGCTCCCTGGTCTAAGGGTGGTGTACGTGTGCTTCAGCTACTGGCCCCAGAGCAGAGTTGCTAATACACTCTGGAGTTCCCTGCTCTCCTACGGCTCGTGTGAAGTGTTTCAGTGTGTGGCAGATCACAGGAGAAGGTGCCAACATATGCCTACCCTGATCTGTGCTTCTCATTGGGGTTCTGGCTACAAAACCTACCTGCTTTAGATTTCCTTGCTGAGGTATAAAATTTCTCATGGTTAAAGCTTTATTTGGAGTTGAGATGCCTCTCTGCAAAAGAGGGAGTCCTTTCAAGTCTGCGCAAACTACTAAGTAATTCTGAGACAACTGAATTTGTTGGTTTCTTTAGAGAAACATAATTATTTTAAAATGACAAACTGTTTCTTTTGTTGATAAATGTTTTATATCTTTGCTGCTATGCCTGAATAGTTTGTGTAAATAATTTATTAGCTTGCAAACAGACGTAGCACGTTCAGGCAAACACTGCCCAGCGGGGCAGGAATGCTAAAAAGGGGAAACAGGATTGTGAGCAGTGCTGAGCACCAAGAGCAGGAGTGGGTGTCAGCAGGGACAGAGAAGCACCATCTGCAGCTCGTAGGCTCAGGCCCAATGTGGCTCAGATGCCTGACACTGTGGTGAGGCACTGGAGGTCCAGATGTGAGCAGTCAGGCAATCACCATCAGCAGGTATGTCCGTGGGACACTTAGGAGCGAAGTGACAGTGGAATGAAATGGTCTGGTTTAGATAGTGTTTGGCATTTAACATTTTCAGACTGATTTTCTTGCTTTGCATGCTTAAGAAGAGTTCTCCATTAGTTTGCTGTGGTTGGTTATTCCTCTAACTTTGTTCTCAAAATGGGCCTTGTTTTTTGAAAAAATAATTTTGCAAAAATCATATGTGAAGTTCTTTCACATGTCAGGGCAGGGTCAGGCAGGTGAAGGAGACAAAGCGCATGCATCAGTGGTTTCCAGATGAAAGTCCTTTGTAAATAGTGTGGAAGTGTGTGCATATAAGTATGCATAGATGCAAATGTGCAGTTATGCCTAAAAGTCCTATATGTCCCAACGGGGACTTAGAGAACCATAGGAAGGTTTGGGTTGGATCTTAAAATATCGTCTAGTCCATCCCCTGCTGTGGACAGGCCATCTTTCAATAGATCAGATTGCTCAAACCCCCAACCAATCTGACCTTGAACACTTCCAGTGACGGGGCACCCTGGACTTCCCTGGGCAATCTATTCCAGTGCCTCAGCACCCTTGAAGTGAAAAATATCTTCCCTGTATCCAATCTAAACTCAGCTTCCTTCAGTTTGAAACGATAGTCACTTATACCTTTGAAAGAGGACAAAACTCTTTCCAGCCTTACTCAATATAGTATAGACACCCTGCTCTGGTTCAACAGCAACTGAATACCACTGGAGTTGCCTCAGCAATACTGTGGAAGGTAAGAAACATCTAATAAAAGCCATCTGCAGTTCTAAACTGATGCTTGATGGTGTGCAGCTCACTCTGGCTGAGGAGGAGAGGAGAGTGGCTCCAAAGGGCACTTGCTGATGCAGAAATGAAGAGGACCAGTGCACTAGTTATAGATGCCTTTTTTTGCTGAGAAAAATAAATAAGAGAAAACTTGGATTTTACTATAGTCAGCAGAAGTGAGCAAGCACAGAGGAGCGGATCTGCAGAGTGACAGATTCCATTTTACCTGGCCACTCAGTGGAGCACAGTCCTGGTTCTCAAAGCACACGTGGCATGGCCTTGATTTAGCTTTATCTTAGCAAAACTGTTAATGGTTATAGGAGGCAACACCAAAAAACATTTATCAGTGGATTTTTCCTGCTATATTCTCTTTTCTCTCTCTTAAAAAATATAATTTTTTAATACTGACTGTTGACTGCAATAAGGAATAAAAAATTGCCATTTCCTGCCCTTCCAGAGTTCACATTCCTGCTCTGCTTTATTGCAGAAGTTAGTTCTCATTGAATCTAGAAGATCAGCACCTGCTGTTAGCCAGTAGAAACCACCCTGGACTGTTAACAGTGCTGGGATTTTACCCTGAAATTCAGAGTTACAAAATCAAAATACACAGTTAGGGTTGTTCCCCTCTCCCCACTTTGTGTCCTAATCCTATTTTTGAGGTAGCTTTGTCTCATTTATAGAAGGGAAGGAGTGAATACTTGGAGATCCTGAGATGAAGGCAAGTGCAAGAATTAATAAGCAGACAAAATAACAAAGTATCTAGATGTGTTGTGGTGTACTGCTCCTGGGGACTAAGCTACAGCTGACTCTGTATGAGTAAAAAATCACTTCTCTGTTTCATTCAAAGTTGTTCCTTGGATTTGCTGAACTAATTTCTCCTCCAAGCATGGTCACGTTTTAGGTCAGCATGCCTAGACAACATGGGGCTCTGCCAGCAGTTCCTGTGTAAAGTCCCTCTTTGTTTTTTTGGAAACAAATCCAGTCATTCATAGAAATGAACTCCTGCATAATTAGAGCCAGCATTGCACATCATCTTTGCTTTCCATTTTTAAATGTTACGTCTGGAGGACTATAACTTTTAAAGATGCCAACAAGCCACTTAGGAGCTCGATAGCTGTAATGGGAAAATCTGTGGAGCTGAATAGAAAATGATAAGCTTCATAAGGACTATTCTAAATCGTTTGGTAAAGAGCTCGGCCAGACATTCACAGCAAGAATAGAAACTATAACCCCTTCTAATTTGATCTTCAGGGGGTCGTACTTTCTCTGCTGTCCTGCTGAAGCCCCAGTCCTACAGGCAGCTTAATGGAGAGTCCTCTGGTCTCTTCTGGGTCCAGTTATTGGAGTGTTGCATAAATGGGTGCAGAACACTGATTTTATCCATATTTTACCTTCTGGGGCCTGAAATCAAACTTTTTTCTTTCTAGGTTATTTAAAACATTCAGTAACTGCAGATACTGAAGTGTGGAAGTCTGGAAAACTGATCCTCTTCAGCATTTTTTAACCTTAAGTTTTTAATAAAGAGCTATTTAAAAATAATTAAGAAAGACTTGGAGGCCTTTTATTTTTTTGACAGGTGGGTAGCAGTCATCACCTTCTGAGCCAACAGGTGTGTTGACAGGTGAAAGATCTCACAATAAGTCTTTTATATCTCTGCGTGCTGAGGCTTTCAGGTATGTCCTGTAATCTCAAAATTAGAGCAGGTAGCAGATGAACTAAAATTTGTTTCTTTGTTCAGAAAATGCAGTATAGATTTTTCTTTGTTTGGATCTTTAATCCAAACTGATTCTCTAATAACTGAAATTCCAATTTTGGTTTGTTGGGGTTTTTTTTTTTCTTTTTTTAAGTTAGACAATAAATCAATAAGAAAATTGTCCTTGCAGTGAGAAATTACCCCAAAGATGTTCTCTGCTGGACTGCCACAGCATGTGTGTTCAGTTAATGGGAGTAGATGGAGCTATTTAGGACAAGTGTTTGACACTGCTTCACTGCTATGAAAGGGCTAAAGTCCAAACAAAGTCACTCTGTGAAGGACAGAATAAAATATCCCCAATTTTAAAAATAAGTATCATAGAATTACAGAAATCTTTGTGTTGGGAGGCATATTTTAAGATCATCTAGTCCAGCCTCTCTGCCATGGGCAGGGAGACCTTCCACTTAGACCAGGTTACTCAGAGCCCTGGCCAACCTGGCCTTGAACGCTTCCAGGAGCAGGACATCCACAGCATTTCTGGACAATCTGTTCTAGTGCCTCATCACCCTCACACTGGAAAAATTCTTCCTTTTGTCTGATGTAAATCCAATCACTTTTAATTTAAAAGCGTTATTCCTGTCACTACAGGTAAAAAGTCTTCTTTCCATCTTTCTTACAAGCCCCCTTCATATGTTGAAAAGCCACAGTAAGGACTCACTGATGCCTTTTCCAGGCTGAACAGCCCAAACTCTCAGCCTTTCCTCGTGGCAGAGGTGCTCCAGCCCTCTGATTGTCTCTGTGGCCTCCTCTGGACCCACTCCAACAAATCGATGTCCTTCTTTTGTTGGGGACCCCAGAGCTGGGCACAGTGTTCCAGGTAGGGTCTCACCAGAGTGGAGTAGAGGGAGAGAACCATTTCCATAACCTGCTGGTCATACTTCTTTTGATGCAGCCCAGTATTTTAGTTCCCTGTTGAAACACCAAAGCAGACTGTCAGGAGTTAGATACTACTTTCAGTTTATTCCTGCATTTTTCTATGCAGAATTCTGAGGAGCAAGGCTGAGAAGATGAAGCCCAACTTCAGGCTTCATGGTGCTTTCATTGGTGAAGTGGAGGTGCTACTTTGTTCTCCTGCCAGCAGACTGGTGTTCTTTATATTAAAATATTCTAAAAGGAGTTCGTGATCTCCAGAAAATGGCAAGGTAGTGGTACCATAATGATGCAAAGTGCTGGTGTAATTTATTGTTAGAAGAATCCCGTTAGAAGGCAGCAGTCTGAGCCACTGCATCGTGTTAATAGCTTGGTCTTATCTTTACCTTGTAAGGGTCCAGCACCTTGGTTGTCAGTAAGTGTCAGCTGGGCACTTCTCAGACAAAGAACATCCATACATGCTTTTGTCACTTCAGAGGCCATGGCAGGGGAGGCGGGGCCAGGTAAAATCTTACCATATGGCTCTGTGTGAGCGTGTTCCTGGGTGTGCATCCGCGCGTGCGTGCATCAGTATCACTACTTTCCCACTGACTTGGAGGGTATTTACAATATGTGGGGCTGTGTTTACATTCTTCACAAGATACAGGCGAGCACTGCATTTGCTTCTTCATGGCTGTTTCTTGTTCAGGCATGATGTGAGTCTTCTTGCTGCTAGCACAGTGAGGTTCGGCCATGAAACAGGCGCTCTTAGAGAACTTCAAAGCCTAGGAGCCAGTGTTTGGTTTTAGAAGAAGCACTACACAATGCCATTAGCAGGTTGATGGTAACCAGTGTAGCACTGCCTAGAGAGGCACCTCTGCAAGGTTTGCCTCTGAAATGCCACTTACAAACACACTCTGGTACGCTTGCTAAATAAGCAGTTATCTTTAAATATCAAATTGTGTTGGTGAGACCACGTTTGCTGGGTAAGACTGCTTGTTCTGGGGTGGTCTAGCTGCTACCCTGGGAGCCAGTTGGATAGCATTTTGCAATCCAAGTGTTGTGCATGCTTTGCATGCATCATATAGATTTACAGGACATTATTTGTAAATATTTAGACAGAAATCTTTAGAGCATTTTTATTTGTTGAATGCACATTGACATTAACGGCTTGTTTATCCAAATGTTTTTCCGCATAATATTGAAATGAACTGAATCCAACAGTGATGTCACTGAAGACTTTAAAGATACTTTCAATTTTAACGACTGCTGTCCATCTTAACTGTAAAATAAAGTTTCTTTAGCAGTGCATTAAAGTGAAAAGTCTACTTTCCTGTTTTTCTTTGTTAATCCAATCTTTTGAACTAAAGAAAGATGCTGGCATGGAATGGAGAAAACAGTTGTGCTTCACTGCTAGTTAGTGCATGCTTACAGAGTTTCATTTCCATTGCAAGGCCTAGTGGAATTATGCAGAGTTTTCAGATTGGGCTCATGCTCACACCCATACTTGGCTGTTACCAGTGTTCTGAAGTCGCTGTTCACGCCTGCTGCTCTAGTTAGACAGTAGCATCCCTTGGGGTCCAGCAGCCAGGGCAGTGTGGTGGCAATGGCTGCAGTGACGAGCTAGACTGAAAGAAATACTCCAATGGGTGCCTTTCAGGACTTGGCAAGAAAATCCTTTTAATGTTAGTTTCAAGGTCGTCAGATATCATTATAGCCAAGTATTAAAAATTTCAAAGAAAGGAGGCAGTGTGTTTGATTTATAGAATAATTATCTAGCTTTCGCTCTAACTTGGCTTTGGCAATGGTTTTGCAAGCACTCGAAAATTAAATCCATTTTTTATGGCACTACAAGGTATTATCTCACAGCAAATGATAATTAAACACCTGTGAAATCAATTAGCCTTTTAAACAGGGGAAAAAAGTTTTCCAATTATGTTTTTGCACCTCCAAACTTTCTAATTCCAAAAGCAGCACTTGCTGCACAGGAGGTGAACTGCCAGTAGCCGGTTAACCGGCATCCAGATCCCCCCAAAGCATTGCGCAGCCGTAAATCCAGGAGCAAGCAGTTCGCAGTGACGGCGCCCTTGCAGGCAGGATGCGTGAGCCTTCCCAGCTCAGTCCTGGGCAGCGATCTGTCTGACACACAGCCGAGCTGTCAGCTCTTCTACAAAGGCAGTTACTCACTTGGTGTTTTCAGTGCCAAGGTTTACTTGACAGTTTATTTAAAGGCCAACATACCTTAGTGGAAACCAAGCAACGAGACGCTCCATGTGACTGAGTGGGGTTTCTTCTCAGGCTCTCCAGCCAGCAGTCTAGAGCCATCTGTATTAAGCGTTCACATATGGAAAAATGGCCAATTGGTTAATACCTGAAAATTAATATACTGGAAAACCAAGAAACACTTCTCCATTTACCTTTGTGTTGCAGGTTTTACTGTCTGGCTCTGTTGCAGTACTTTATATGATATAGAAACTTCTGGAAGATGCAGTGTGCATTCGTGGATTTGCAGATTCAGAGAGGGAGCCTTGGACATAGTTGGTTAAGTGCCATCACAATTTTTTGGCTCAGGAAGTAAAAAAGCAGCTCTAGTCACATCTGACATCTACAGTGGAATGTGCTGATAGTCCCTGCCAAAGATGAGCTCCAGCATCTTCCAAAAGATGGATTATGTGTGGCACTGTTAAAATATGTACTGCTGGGTTAAACCAATTGCATTTGATTTGAGTTAAACCTGTTGTATTTGGCTTGGGTTCTGCTCCTGTATTTCCATCTGAATTTTAATAGCCATAACATGCAGCTGTATTTCAATGAATGCTGCATCACCAGAGAGGAAGAAGTAAGGTCAGGATGCTGTGGTTAGCATTCCCAAGGTCCCTCTAGCTGCTGGAGAAGCCACTAGTCATTTGTGTCTCAGGTTTTCCATCTATGAAACAGGAGTGGTGATTGTATCCTGTCAAAAAACATGTTGTCTACGTGACAGGTGACATATAGCTAGATAAAGCGTTATGATGATAACTGCATCTAGACGTATCTGCTGGCCTAAACAGTCTTTTTAGATTTTAGACCTCCACTCAGTCAATGGTCGTTACTGTTGAGTTAGGAACAGGAAGGGTAGTGACACAATTTAAACTGATCAGAAGGTAAAATGCAGTATCTTTATTACAGTCTCACGATATTTATAACTAACGTTGTTCACCTAGAACCTGATTGGTTTTTAATATCACCTGTCATCCAATTGGTTAATTAAGGAACTACCTTTCAGTAAACACCTTATGAGAAAAACAACTTACTCAAAACACTAGCTGTAGATTGTTTTACATTCTTTCTCTCCACCTCCCTAAAACTGCCTAGACTAATTAATAAGAAAGCTTATCTAGCTTTCTCTCTCTTTGACCAGACTCTTACAACCACAAGTGGTGATGAAGATGTGGCTTTCAAAAAAAATAGTTTATACTAAAATTGATAGTGAAAATATTTCCCAGGCTAGTTTATAATCTCTACAGTGTAGTGACATGGGGAAATGTTTAAGCTGTAGGAAGGAATGTATGGCATGGCTGATTAGTCACTGCAGAGCTTTTGCAGCCTGCCAGGGCTCCTTGGGATAATGGAGGACCAAGAATCCCAAACAGCCTTCTAATCCATGCGCTGATTGACATGGTCGGCACATCAAAAGAAAAAAAAAGAAAAAAGGGGGATGGGGGAGGACAGACATTGTATGTTGGCTCAAGGAGTTAAAATGCTAGGAGCATTTGGCCAGGCAGTGTTTCTCCTTCGGATAATTGCCCACACAGCATTGCAGTGTTTACACCTGGGTGATCGATGGGGCCAAACATATTTCCTCAGCTATGAGTGGTGGCAGGGAGGGAATAATTCAATTAAGTTGTGAATAAATTAGAATTGATTGCAAATAGAGCTATTCTTTTCTGCTGCCTAAAAAGGTACTAGCTGTGAACAAGGTACACTTAATCATTATGAAAAGAAGTCTGAAAGTTAATAAAACATGCCTCTAATACTTAGAGAGCTATGCCAGCTTTGGATTAAATCTTTAGCTATTTTAGTTTTGAAGACCCAACTGTCATTTTCAAGGCATATGCATTTTGGATTTTAACATGTTTGAATGCTGCAGCTGAGACCCAGGCCAAGCCGACCCTAAAATTGGCAGTAAAATGTTACCTCTGTGCAAGCGTGCAGAATGAAGAAATCAGGAATGTATGAGCAGTATAAGCATGTGCCCCCAACTCCCCGCCAGTCTTCTAATGTGGAAACCTGGAGCTTTCTGGAAATAAATACCTTCTGAGCAAAGCAGAGGACTCCTCTAAAAGCTTTCTACAGTGAATGCTAGGGAAGATAAGCTGCCAGAAGGTATGGAAAGTGCCAGAAGTAGTGCAACACCAAAGCGGCACAAGTAAGCAAGAAGTGCTCAGCCTGCCCCTGCTCAGTGCTCTGTAGTACTGGTCTTTGCTCTGGTTTTCTGGAGCCTGAAAAACCTCCACAGCTGGGTAAAAAAAAAAAGGGTCTCAGTAGGCAGGTAAAGGAGAGCTGTCCACACATGCTGGCAGCTCTGAGTTTGCAGAAACCACAGCAATGCAAGCTGGAAGACCATAACAAATGTCCCTGCCATCTTCAGATGTTACCAGCTAATGGTAATAAGTAGTTCTGGAAGCAGATCTAGCCCCCTTTGCTGGGGAGAAGAATAAGAGGAAACCCTGGAAGAACCTCTTCTAAACACTTGACTATTTTCTCTATAGTTGAAGATGCCTCCTCCAGTTGTGAGTGGAGGTTCTCATACTTTATTGTCTCCCTGAGGTTTTGCTGAGATTAGTCAGGGGAGATAGTGGGGAAATAAAGCCTGTTGTTGATGCGGTACTGATGTTTGCATTAAATGCCAGATTGGTACTTAATGTACAGCATCAGTACTCTAGCTGAGAGGGTGTTCCTGGAAATCTGTGCAAGCTCTGTTTTCTCTCCTGGACAAGTGAAGGAGCAATTTCAAGTCCAGCAAGTACTTAACTCAGATACTTACCTTTAATCATAGAGATTATTTCACTCACTTCACTGAAAGTATTTTAAGTCTGAGTTAAGGGAAATGCAGAGATGCTTTCAGGTGTCACGCTGTATGCTTTCTGCTATGTGGAAAAAAATGTACATAAACATTTTGGAGTCCTTGACAGAATGCTGGCAAAAATTAAACCTGCTGCTGTGTGCATGGTTCTGTCGGGGCTGAATGGGAAGGAGTCCGAAAATGAAAGTTGCCCTGAGCCTTCTGTCCTCCCCATGGCCTGTAGGCTGGAGTTTCATTTACCAAGTGACATTTTTGTGGCCAAGGTCTCTTCCAAATGCTGTCTGGCAGTCTGAAATGAAAAATTAAATGGTCTCTGCTGCAAGCTTGACTCTGGAATACTGTTTGGTACATGTACACTATTTCCTCTGTAAGCGATGCTTCCAGTTACAAAGCTATGCTTGCAGCCTGACAGAAATGTTTGGGGCTGGTTACATGTGTTGCACAAAAAGTGCTCCTGAATTTGTATTTGAACATACTGAGCCATTTTCTGTCTTCCAGCTAATGCAGAGTGCTCCTATAGCTTGGCGTGCTACCCATGAACTCATAGGAGTAAAAATAGCACCTCATGTTTGCAGATTTCAAATAGATGCTTGATCCCAGAGTGGTCTCTGAGGGGTTAAAGTGGGCATGGGTCCCTTATCACTGTGCTGCAAGATCCCATTGAGTCACCTTAAAGCATTTTGGTTGAAATTGCAGGGAAATTTGTTCGATAGAATCTCTGGTGCAATTAATTCAATTCAGCAGTTCTTGATGGATATCACTTTACTCTGGATCTGTTCCTTCTGTATTTGTGGGTCCTCCCTGAAGCGAGTAGATATTTTGTGCCCATACGTAAAGGTTAGGACGGGGCTTTCTGTGTACATATGATGTAGATAAATGGCCTCCGCAATGAATCACATGTTAAGTTTTAAAAGGCTCAAAAATGGAAGCAAGATTCTAACTGGTTTTGAGGTGGCAAATGGTCAACAAAATCCTCTTCCTTTCTTTTTTCCCTTTGTAAATCTATCCTAATACCAGCAAGTGAGATATGAAGGAAAAGGTGTCCAGCATAGGATGTCACTGGGGTATGGAAGACTCACTCACAGTGGCCTTGCTCTCTGCTTTGCTTTGTGTTCTGGTTTTGCCATCAATATTTTGTGGATAGTGTTGAATTCCAGGGTATTAAAAGGATTTTACATTTTTAGCTAGCTAATGATGGGGAACTTCTGACTGGTGTATTCTAGCCCTACGGGGTATTCCATTTTTGGTATTTGTTAATATTTGTTGTTCTACAATACGCAGTAAAAACAATGAGCCCCAGACCTCCCAATATGTAAAAAAGGAGTGCTTAAAAATGGCAACTTCTTTTTTAATTGTTTTTTTGGTATTTCAGTCCTAATATTTTCCCCTGTATGCTGTGTCAGTGCTGACTGGTTAGCTAGGACATGGCTGCCAATCTCTATCCCACACAGAGAAAAATAAATAGCTGCCACTCAGATAGAATATGTATATATGTATTTTAACCAAAGTTGAGATAGGATTCAAAAGAAAAAAGGAACTTTGAAGTCTGTTTTGTAGTTTTAATTAATGCAATGAGGGGTTTTATTTTACTCTCAGTGGAGATAATCTTAATCCATTCACAGTGACCTTTTCTTGTGCAAATTAGCTATACACGCTTGTTTAAGCAAATGGGCCTTTGCAAGATGTCTCTTCCTAAAGACAGAGCTTATAATTGAAATTGGCTTGCTCCCATCTGTCTGGCCTGTGTGAGAATACAAACATAGATCCTGACTTCTTTGTATGTAAAATACAATCATGTATATATGTATATGTATACACATAGGCACACATACAAAAAAAATTTCTCTGCCTGCAGGACATGGTAAAATTAAACTATTGGTGTCAAAAAAAACCCCAGTGCTACAAGTTGCTGTCAAAATAGCATCAATGTGCATAGTCCAGGACACTCTGGAGAATGGAGGGTGTTCAATCTGGATCCTTTCGACTCAGATGAGGTCAATGCCATTCACAGTTCCATGGGCTTGTCAGAAGTACAATTTGCTAATAACAGGCAGGAAACTCTTGGGATTTGGTGTGTGGTTTTGGTGAATGATTTTGTAGTGATTGATGTAACTGGGAAAAAAACCAGAAGTGTCTATCAGCACTTTCATTCAGAGAAGCATGGATCATTGCAGCTATGTGATTAATTGCCAAAATCTGGTAGTATATTTCTCTCTCCACTCTTAACAATAACCACCAAGTGAGTCATTGTATCCCTCCATCCCTTTTTTAGTGCCTGCTTGATAAGGCAATATTTCCTTGGCATAGTTCAAATATTTTTTTGCTTTGCACAAACCTCTTGTGAACACAGTTATGCATGGCTTTGACTAAATCTGAACAGAAATCAGGGTCACAGAAGTACTGCAACAATGCTTTGGGTATCAAAATATTTATTGTTAGTTTGTTCTTGGAAGTCATGCACTGTTTGTACAGAACTGGCTCATTATTGCAAAGGCATAATTACTTCCTTCCTTATCAGTCTCATTACCACTCTCCCCAGCATTCTCCCATGGTGGTTGCTCCTGAGGATGAACAACAAGGAGTCAGAGAGGAGGCTGACACATGCATGGAGGGAGTTAGTTAACCTGGTGCTGAATGGTCTTGGTCGGGGATGATTTTATCCAGATGTGTTCAACAGCTGTTTGCATTTTCACGCCCATTTACTCTAGGACTCACCGCTAATTGAATTTTCTCTTTTCTCCCCTATTCTTGTTAGGTACGATTACCGTGAAATGCTGCACAATGCCACTTTCTGTCTGGTTCCCCGTGGCCGCAGGCTTGGCTCTTTCAGGTTTTTGGAAGCCTTGCAGGTAAGAGCTGCAGTTTAAAGCACTGACTACGCTGGCTGCAATTCAGCGTGCAATAGCAGGGAGGCGGGGAGGAGGGAAACGTGTTTCATTTCCCTAGTGGACAGTAATCCACTTTGCGAAAGCCTCTGTTCATACTTCTGAAGCAATTGGCAGCTTCTTCCCAGGAGGGGCTGAGGCACTGAACTCATCTGAAGGTTGGATTATGCTATCTCCAGGAAAAGGGTTTCCCTGGATGTGGTGAGGCTGAGAGATTGGTTTAGAACAGTATTTTGTCAAGCTGTGAGACTTCCCCTGGGAGATACTGGCCTTTACACATAAGCCCTGGGGCAATAAAAATAGCTTTTTGTTTTTACTTAGCCAAAACAGACCTGCTTATGCATTGCCAGTTGTGAGATGGTGCTTGCTGAACATACCGAAGGTGGCTTGGAGGTGTTAAAGCTCCAGATGGAAACTTCACATGAAGGTGAAGTTAAGCTGATCTCAGGGAGTTCACGTGGTGTCTGGGACAGCACCTGAATATCCTTCACCTTTTAAAAAATGTTGTGGTTAGTAGGTCCCCTTTTTACTGTGGGCCAGCTGCAGAAGGCAATACAAAAGGGCTCCGGAGTCCCTGTGGCCAAGCAACACTGTGGTCAAGCCTGACACCTGCCTACTCCACCTTCTGCCTGTCTGGTGGAGGTTTTTTTGGCAAACATCAGTCTAATCTTGGATCTTCAGTCAGGGACAGAGAGCATTTTGTGAGGTGCTGCAACTCTCTCGTAGGTCTGGCATCTGGATTTCCATGGGGGCTGGAGTGGAGGGAAGGAGCCACTTGGTTTCAGTGAAATGGCAAATGAACACACCTTAGAGGGTCCTGCCTCCAGGAGTTGTTTTGCCATTTGGAAAGTGTCACAGCATTGACAGTAAAGCTGTTAATGCACGGCATCCTATCCTTTTTCATCATCATCAACCATAAAATGTCCCAGCCACTGTTAGAGAGTATTGTTCACTGCAGTGCTGAGCAGGATTCAGGTACCCAAGTGTGGGTATATTATGTCATTTTAGAGGCCCAGAGTACCCAGAAACCCTTCTTTCTGCTGCTTCTCCAGAAGGACTCCAGTAGATCCTGTGTCATGTCTTCCTACCTTTGATGAGTTTTTTGGATACCCTATATGCTCTGAACACATAGGTGTAACCACTGCAATCAAATTTGAGATCCAAGTTGTGGACAATCACTTCCCTCTTTCTCCTACTAAAGAGAAGATTAATAGCCTGAAAAGTGCTGTTCCCTCTCCAGTCTCTTCAGAGGAAGAAGTGGGACTGGCTTTTATGAGATGACAAGTCACTTCAGATCCTCCTGAAGAGCACTCCTTAGCTCTTCCCTCATCTGGGCTCAAAGTCATGCAGCTTCTGCTAGATACATTATCTCAGGAGAAGAAAGCAGGGAGTGTAACTCACTGCACAGCTCTTGTGGGTTCCTAGTCAATGATAAAATGTAGACAACTGAGGATTTTGCTATAAGGCTAGCAGTAATATTCACCAATAATGATGTATTCTCCATTTCTGTCTGGACCCAGGTGATGTTGAAAGTCCTAATCCATATTAGTGGAATGTTTTAAACATGAAAACACACTACTGTTTTCTGGTTGGCTTTTTTCATGCACTGATGTAATTCCTTACAGAAGATCACAGTTGTTTACACATAATAATCACTGCTGTAATGTAGACTTGACCAGTCTAAGATGTTGTGCATGATGCATCTTACCAAGGGAGGTACAGCAGTCTGAAAGATTCACCTTCATACCATCTTTTGGGAGGCCTGAACCTTAGTCTGGATGAAACTCAGAGCATTTAAGCTTGGTTTGATCCAAAAGAAACTGAACCAGAGCACAGGTTTGATAAAAATCCTCTGGTACTAGGTTATTTCATCACATCAGAAGGTTTTTGGTTTGGATCTTCTGTTGTGATTGAACTTACCAGAACATAGTGATGATAATTTGTTTATGGAAATACTGACCTATTTGCTAAGTATTCGCAAACTGCCAGTGCAGAAGAACTTGTGAAACTTGTAGAAGTTTAATTAGTTTAGACAGATCATACTGGTAAGAAATAGATACTAAATGTGTATGCTTTTCGTTTGTTTTAGGACATACAGCAGTTCTTATTTTTGTAGACAGGTGATGACAAATGAGTTGTATTTGTGCAGTTTCCTCTATTTGGAGAGTTGATACCAAACAGGATAGAGAATTTACTCCTTCATGGAAAGGTGGTCAGGAGTTAAATACAATCTGTATTTTCTGTAGGGTTGTCAGCAACATACTATAAAAGTTAGGGAAGTTGCTCCCTGCTAAGTGGTTCACAAAGCAGCAAGGAAGGCCGTCGTTTTGTTTTAAATCTCCAGTGTTCATCTGCTGCACTGAACAGTTCTCCCCTTGTCCGGCAGCGTAAGCACCAGATTGCAGATGCCACTGTCCGTGCAAAACCCCACCTTTCAGTGCATATGAATAAGCCCCAAATGGAAAACTATAAACACTTTGGCTGCCCTGCTGTGGCTTCTGGCTTCTGGTGTTCTTTGCCCTGTTGCCTCACCTGAGCTGGTGCAGAGAACAGGGTCGGGTATTGGTGGGAAGCTCGGAGCTGCCCTGCGGTGGGGCAGCTGCTGACGGTGGCCGTGCCTCTGTGCCCACAGGCTGCCTGCGTCCCGGTCATGCTCAGCAACGGATGGGAGTTGCCGTTCTCGGAAGTGATTGATTGGAACCAAGCTGCCATCATAGGCGATGAGAGATTGTTATTACAGGTAAGAAAGAGACCTTCAGCAGATCAGTTGATTATTGCTGCCACCATCTAAACGGACAGGGAAGATGAATCCAAAAGGTCAGGGTTGTAAAAGATTTTTTTATCATGAAGGGATTGTCTGTGTCAGACTGGCTGTGAACTCATTTAATATGACATAGTTCGTTATTTGACCTGAAGGTCATTGCAGCCACCAGGCCACATTCTTAAGTGCAGGACACTTTTATTTTTGCAAAGAGCGTGAAATCTCTTCTGCTGTGGAGCACTTGAATGCCAATCTGAGATAGACCTGTCCAGGTACTGTGATGAAAGGGAAAACATTTGAGGGTGGATTCTGCCCCAGTCCTTAAAAAATAGTTTATCCTCAGGGTTATCCTCAGGAAAGCAGGTATTTTCTCTGGCAAGAGTTATCGTCTAACAGTTTGGTGGGAGACAGAATCTGTCCCTTTTCTGATGTGTGGACCGTGTAGCATTGCTTTCTGAAGCAGTGTTCATGTCACTTATTGTTAATCTTGAGGTCATAGAACAAAAGTGGGCTGAGAAGGTACAGATTCCCTGCTACTTTCAGCATCTACTTTGGTTTTAAATGCACTGTGGTTGTTTTGGTTTTTTTCAGCTACGTTAGTGAAAACATACACTCCAAATATATTCTGTAAATTCTGCAGAAGAAGTTCATGTTAGGAGAAGTTCTTGAAAAATTGTTTTTTCCAAAGTGCCATTGCCCAGCATAAGACTGAGATCCACAAGATCTGGAATAAGCACAAAGTAGCCACTAAGAGCGTTTTTGTTTGGTTGGTTGGTTGGGTTTTTTTTGATCCTTGAATTTAGTGTAGTCCACATAAGAGAAACCCTCAAAGGTACAGGTGTGGTGGCACCCCAAAACAAAGTATCTTTGCAATGTCATCACATGGCTGTTAACTTGTCTAAAGAAGTAAATACTTGTGAAGAGCTGCCTAGCAAGCTAGCAAGCCTTGCAATGTGGTGCCTATTCTACTTAATGTCATACAAGCTGTGAATATAAAAAGGCCATTTGATTTTTGCTTGTGTGGACAGCACATTTTTTCTGAGTAAAATTATGTCTCTCTTTAAATAATAATAATTTGCTGATCTTCATGTTTTCTGGTAAGGTGCCATTCGTTCACTTCACACAGCTGCTTCCGTATTGAACAGCTACTGCACTGTTATTAACAGTGTTTTTAAAGAGCTGGCAGGGGGCCTGAATGTCTGCTCTGGGAAATGTTTTTGTTGTGTTACAGTTTTTCATTTCCTGTTTGAGGGCAACTCGGATGTTTTTATTTGCATATTCTCCTCATCATAGTGCTGGGAGCCTTTCTGCATTTATTTGTGCAGGGTGGTTTTTCCCTCCCCCCTACTCATTGCTGAAATGACCTTTTATTAAAGTTCTAATAATTTCAATGTAATCATGCCAGATTAGTATTAATACATCATTTTCCCCACCTGTCTTTCTAGGACAAGTAGATTAATAGGCAAATGCATTTAAAATGGGAGCTCTGATTTTTCTTTCCAGCTGTTGTAACAGAGCCCCCATCAAGGCTCTTTTTAACCTTGACACTGTGTTTGCTGGCACTCAGGAGCATGGTATGGTGTGTAAAATCATAACTTTGTGCAGTAACCTTCATAGTCAGAGCAGCATTCCCTTTCAAAAGGTGTAGTGGGGATTGAGTATTGATTTTATGGGTTGCTTACACGTACATGCATACATACTACACAAGGTTGCACATATTGCAATTAAATGTTTATTGAGAAAATGCTGTATCGTCACTAAGAAGTGACTTAAATCTTGTGTTTGCTACTAATAATGTTTCTGGTGTGATTAATACACATCTGTGCAGCCAGTACATGTTTATTATCCTTCTACTTATTGGAACACATCACGAATAGTGATGTGATCTCTTAGACATGTGCCAATACATGTTTTCAGGTTCTGTCTTTCATACTACTTTTGCAGGGAGTATTTTACCTAAACTCCTATGTTTTCCTTGAAGGGCCTATAGGGAAGGGAAATAAAATAGCATCATGGACAATCTGACCATTTTCTTCTGCTCCACCTTGTTGCGGCGCTAACTCTCATAAGCCCAAAGTCTGTATTATATTAGCAGTGTCTCTAAGATGATGGTCTAAGAGTCGAAGGGCTGAGAGAGCAAATATTGGCCCATCTGACACTTTCCCCATTGGAGCCGTGGGGAAAATGTCCAGATCTGGTTGCAAACTCTGCAAGTAAAGAATTTCCTGGTTCTTGTGAAAATTTTTTACATGTAAATTTTTAAAGTTGCAAATTTTCTTCAGGAAAGAGGTTTAATGGGAAATCATTTGATTTGGGAACATGTGAAAGCAAATAATGATCACTGCCTCTTCTCAGAATATTTTAGGAATAAGCAGAGTGTGTTTTGGTCAGGAAAAGGTTGAATGTGGTGGGATGCAGGCAAACTTCATAATAAGCTGGAATGCACAAGGACCAAATACACAGCCCAGGTATTTGCTTTTAAAACTAATGACTCAGGTAAAAGATTCATGAGAAACCAGTGTCTGAGAACAAGCTGGCCTAAGTTAGTATTTGGACTAGATGAGCTTAGAGGTCTTTTCCAACTTAAACAATTCTGTGATTCCAGTTAGAAATCACAAAAGTCTAGCTGCAACAACACAACTGTTCATGTCTAGAAAACGACGAGCACAAAGCAGCAACATATTCTAAATGCCTTTCTAGTCCTGTGACTAACCCACATCACTGAAGCAAATTTCAGTTAAATCCCCTTGATAATGTCACTTTGCATTGTCCAAGGAAGCCTTGGTCAATGTCTAAGTTTAAAAATGGCGTGTACACACCTTAGTTTCAAGAAGGACATGGGGATGGTGAAAGATGTAGACATGAAGCCCTTCCCTTCTGTTCTAGTGAGCAGTTACATTTTTTAATGGAAAAGTGTTGCAGCAGGACAATTTAGGGTTTATTTGTAAGGCAACTTACACAACAATTAATGTGCAGATTATGGTAAAAGAGGGCAAAAATAAGCACTGTTTTCCCTTGTGAATAATAGATGTTGTGGAAGATGTTATTCTTTCCACGTAAGGTAATTATTAAAATGCAATTTGATCCACAGGCTCCCAAAAAGTAGAGTCTTACTTAAGGTGTTGCTATGTTTTCCTTAGGACATTTAGTGTTGCCATGCTGTGGTAAATGCAATTCCAGATCCCATTAATATATTTGGAATGTGGAATTATTGTTGAACTCTCAACTCCTGCAGGTAGAAGGTTGTCCATGAAGAGTTTTGTGGGATGAAAAGCATGAGGGCTACATGGAGGAGCTCCTTACTATGCCACACCACTCGTTACCATAAAACAATCAAAAACTAAAAGAAAGCAGATTAAAAAAATTAATATATTCACTATCAAAGGTTATAAAGGGTTGTGTCTCATTCGTTTTACATCAAGGCTTTAACTGTTGACACGCATCTCCATTGGACAGGAGTGTACAACCTCCTAATGGAGGAGAGGGCTTGTCAGCAGCATATTAATTTGATTAGATTGTGTTGTTTCTAAAGCTTCTGACTATATTACATCTTGTATTACAGATTCCTTCTACAATCAGGTCTATCCATCAGGATAAAATCCTAGCACTTAGACAGCAGACACAGTTCTTGTGGGAGGCTTATTTTTCTTCAGTTGAGAAGATTGTATTGACTACACTAGAGGTAAGTAAAAATTGCCTGGGACCTTGCCAAGCAGCAAGATTTCCGTACCTGTCCAACTGTTCCCATCCTCAGCTAGCTTCAGACCTTGGTTTTCATGACATGCAATTGGTCACTGGGAAAAAAGCTCAGCATTTTGATGAGTTTTCTCCCCTTAGGAAATACTTTCTTCATTATCGGAATCCACATTAGAAAACCGACACGGTGAAGAATGGGAGCTACCCAACACATGGAAAAGTTGTCATATGTGATCTTGACTTTGCAAGGCTTTATGGCTTATGAATCACTATCCTTGTCATTAGTAGTAAATGTATTTCTTAAGAAACCTTTCTGGAATTCTTTTTGGAAATAATGGTACTGTAGAGCTCCTCCTTGACCGTTCCTTAACATTTTAATGCTTTGTGATGGGGCTATTATCTGGCTCAAGAAAAAGTGGGGGTTGTAAATGCTATGTCCTATCTTCACACACAGAAGAAGGGAAAGGCCTGATCATTCTTATAAATTATTAATAGATAATCATAATTAGACTGCTATTAAAAGGGGAGATAGATGATCTCAAATGTGGAGAGAATTTTTTCTGAATTCAGAGGCAGAGGAAAGATGAAAGGCTCTTCAGAAGTAGGGCCCAGGCTGCAATTTCAAAAGCAGGTTTCTTTTCTAACTGTTTCGCAATTTTTCGCATAAATTTTTGACACATTTGTGCCACTGAAAGGGGCTTACTTTGTAGGTGTAAATGCATTCGTCTTTTGCTAATGCTTCTGCAGTTGCACCTGCCTTTGTGCACAGTTGTAATGCACAGTTGTTAAGGGGTGCACATTTCTTGCTGTACCTGCTTCCCCCAAAAACTGCAAATGAGTGTCCATGGCTGATCAACCTCCAGCTGCTGCAAGGCAGACTCTTAGGTTTTTCCATGCCAGTGAAGAAAACCAGCCAGGGAATATTTGCAGAGCCCCTGGTGTAGCTATTCTCACAATGCTCCCATTGCCCTCAGAAGAGCATGTCTTCACCTGTGCTGCCTGTTGGGAACTGATCTGCATCCTCAGACTCTTCGTAAGCACTGATGAGGTAGTGATAATTACCACAGCCCACAGCAGGATCAGACTCACAAAGGTGGACGACCATGTGCTATTGCTCCCAGTTTAATTAACCCTCACAGAAGTGCTCCCAGGGTCCATCAGGTGCCCCACGCATCATCTGCCCTCCCTGCGTGTGCCCTGTTACTGTTGGGGGTTGCTGAAAGGACAGGGGCACATGGCTGTCCCCACTGCCCCTCTCCTGCCTGTGCTGGCTCTGGACTCCAGGGCACATAACCTGCAGCTCCCACTGCCTTGGTGTCCATCACTTCAAGTTCCAGTGCTCACACATGTGTCTTCAGTGCTGCTTTGGGACACATATGAAATCACAGATGTGATTTCAGGAGCCCAAGGGACAGCAAAACTAAAGCAGATGGGTAACCAGCAAGCTGGAGTTTCTGCTCAGAGCAGTGAAAACAAAGTGAAGACAAAAGTCTTCCCAGAAGATTTAGTTTAATGAAACCAATTAGTGTATGCCTGGTGTTGAAGTTAATGATCTGGGCTTTTTCATCTGTTTGGGAGACTGATTTTGGTTTGAGATTTTTTTAATTGTTTTTTTAATTCTGGACTCTCAATCTTTTGAGACAGCTAAGAGGGATTCTTTTCTTTTTCACTCATTTCGCATTTCAACTTGCCTAAGTAAAGTCCCACCTTTCCTTAGGAAAGGATTAATACAGTTGAGAGTGGTTTTTGTTGTCTGAAACCTGCAAGCAGTATATCCTCTTCTTAAAATCTAATGCCTGGAAGTAAATTCCTAGCAGGATATTTTTTTTTGTGGATGTGATCCATCTTCTGTTGTAATACTGTTGTGTCAGAGTGCTCTGATGATTCTAGATATCATAAGAATAATCTTAGATATCATAAGAAAAAGCGTAAGTTGCCCGCTAACTGCAGTGCCAGTGTATGTCCCTGTCTGAAGATATCAGCACAGAAAAAGTCTTCACCAAATCAGATGTTTGCAAGGACATCACAGCCCTTTATTCTGCACACCTCTGGAAACCTTAAATCACATTTTAAGTTCCTTGATAATCTCACAGCATTTGGTGGCTGTTGTGGTTTAACCCCTGCCAGCAGCCAAGCCCCAGGCATCTCCTCATTCACTCTCCCACCAGCGGGGTCAGGGAGGGAACTGGAAGGGTAAAAGCCAGAAAACTCATGGGTTGAGATAAATACAGTTTAATAGGGAAAGCAAAAGCTACGTAAAAAATGAAGCAAACCAAGGAATTAAGTCACTGCTTCCCACTGGCAGGCAGCTGTTCAGCCATCTCCAGGAGAGCAGGGTCCCGTCACATGTAATGGTGACTTGAGAAAACAAACACCATCACTCCAAATGTCTTCCTCTTCCTCCTTCTTCCCCCCACTTTATATCCTGAGCATGATGTCATATGGTCTGGAATTTCCCTTAGGCCAGTTTGGGTCACCTGTCCTGGCTCTATCTCCTCCCAACCTCCCAGGCACCCCCAACTTCCTTGCCACCATGGCCATATGAAAAGCAGAAAAACCCTTTGGCTCTGTGCAAGCCCTGCTCAACAATAACAAAAACATCTCTAGAGTGTCAACCCTGTGTTTAGCACAAATCTAAGCCACAGTCCCATAGCAGCCACTGTGAAGAAAATGAGCTCTACCCCAGCACAGTGGCCTAAGCCAAACATCTCATAGCCCAAAATAAGATGTTTGAATAATTTAGCCAGCAATCCCTTGTGGCAGGCACAGATAAGCTGCCCAGTATCTTGGACAAGGTGTAGGTTTGGCAGGGATGCTTATGAGTGTCTGCTGCAGGCTGCTGAGTGGGAGCACTGAGTGCAGCAGTGTATCTGTGCTTCTTCAGCTTCATCTTCTCTTGAAGAAAAACCAAAACATCCCTGCACACCATGCCTAGTCCTCCACTCAGGAAGAAGAGGGGAGAGGAGCAGCACAAAGTACAGGAAAGAAATGCTGGATGCTTGGCTAGGGAGTGTTGAAAAGCAGCAATGATTAAGGCAATATGTGAACTGTTTGAAGTGTGAGGATGAGGGAGACAAAAATATTGGACTATTAATGCATTCCAAAAAGAAAAAGGAGATCTTGCTAGGGATCCTAACCCCTTTCTTCTCTTATTAAACTTCCTGTCATGCCTCATCATTGGAGAGACCAGGTAGTTGCTGTCTCTGCAATATGTGCAACACCGTACACTCTGCATTTTAATTCCTTGGTGTCCTCCATGTTACCTTTTTTTTACACTTTTTAGTTCTCTTTCTGTCGGGTTTTCCCCCTCTATCCTGACAGATGGCTAGGTTTCTTATGTAGGCTCAGGAGAGTGATAAATTAGTGATCCATTTTTTTGCTGTGGCGAGCCCCCTGGCCAGCTCCCCAGGGCATGCAGAAGCCCGCTGGGGAGGTTTGTGTGGCGGTGCTGCAGCAGCACCGGGGCCCTGCCCCGCGCTGGAGCCGCGCTCAGCACACCAGCCTGTGCTTCCCTGTGGCCTCGTTGGCTACCAGTGCCCTGGAAAACTCCACTGCCTGTGTGTGCAAACCCCCTGGCCGTGCACATTTACAGACTTCTACTTGTCTGATTGTGCCCCACTTCTGAGAAAGCAAGAGGGAGAAGCTGTAGTATTTATGCTTTGTGGTAAACACTCGAAAATAAATACTTTCCAGGTTCTCTCTTGTTTGGTGGCAGTTGGGTAAACAGCAGTCATTGTCTGTGTTTTTTCCTGTCTTCACCACCATGTGGGAGATCTGACAACTGATGCACCTAACTTCTTAACTAGAAATATAAATATCCAGATACATTCTTGTCAGTGATGGCATTACAGTCTTAAGTCTGTTATTCCAAAAAAAAAAAAGTTAACTTGCTCATGTCAGGGAATTACTGCATATTAGCCATGGTAATTGACTGTAGGCAAAATTCAGAAAAGCATGCATTTAGCATCTGCCCCACTTTAGCAGTACATGTATTGCCACCAGCAGTGGACTGTCTAACACAATGTAACTGGTGTTTTAATCTTTTCTTGTCATGGCAATCAAAAATTCCAGGAAAACTACTGCTTGTGGCAATACTTATTCATGTATTGACCAAATGTCCCTGAACTTAGCAGCTTACAGAGGTTTTAGCTTGTTTAGACTGCAGCAGCTGCTTTTGTTCTTCTTGTGGTGGATCTTTTTGGTTGTTTTTTGCTTTCCTACACTTCAGTCCAGCTTCAGAGACACAAAGTTTCACACAGATACATCTACGTTAAGGCCAGAGACATAGGGTAAGAACAACCAACATGTTCTTGGCACTCAAGCCCTTTGCACTGCATAAACTGCCAGTTAAAACCTCCTTGGAAGATAACAAAAGATGAGCTGCAGAAGAAGGCAAGGTATTCCTCTTTACCCAGCTTGGGGGAAACATTCATCCTTCACCACCCACTGGCCCTTTGCAGCATTCCATCTCCAGACCTGCTAACTTGTAATGCTCCAAGGGAAGGCAAATCCATAAGAATGTGTGGCTCAAGAGTGTATTGCACTTAGAAAGTTGCACCTCCTTTGGAAGCTGAATTTGTCCTGTTAGAGATTCCCACCACTGAATCTTGTTATGCTTTTGCAGGAAGTTTAAAGAATTTCCCATCAGTGTAAGAACCACTCTTGTTCCTGCAATCAGGCATCCGATATGAAGCAACTGTAATTTCATAAATACATACTAATTGTATGGCCTGGTATCTTTTTTTCTTTTTTTGCTTGTGGTATTCTAGATGATAAAGTAGATGACCTAGCAATCTGTTCTGACCTTAAAAATCTAGGAATCTCTGGTTTTGGCCCCCTATAGAGTCAGATAGTTGTGAAAAGATCGTCTGTTTCACCCAACAAGGAACTGTTACAGAACTGAGACGTGGAATCAGTGATGTATCTGAATGCTAATATCCCTTTATAATTAAGAAGAAATTAATAATTAGTGCAGCCTGATTTGCTGAAAGTCTTTTTGGTTTTGAATACTCTCCTTATCTCCTAATATTACCTAGCTTTTTAATGCCATCTTCAAATAATTACTTTCTGTGAGTTCTGGATAGTAAAGCTGACAATGAACTAATCAGGCTTAAAACTGCTAAGATACTCAAATAGAAAAAATATCTGACTTGAAATATAAAATGCAATAAATTGTATGGTCGCCATGTCCAGAGAGACCAATGAGGTGCTCTAAAACCTATGGCACAAAGCCTGGGCTGCTGAAGTGGTGTCAGAGTGTGCAGGTTCTCAGTCCTTTTGAGAGAGATCAAGGAGGAATGTCTAGTAATTTGTGTGCCTCAGCTTTTTGCAAAATGGGTGATGATTCCAGTCAGCTGGAGTCCCTGAAGGTTCTACCAGTGACTATGACAGTCTATTTAAAAATCATTACTTCTCTTGTTTTTCAGATTATTCAGGACAGAATATTTAAGCACATATCACGTAACAGCTTAATATGGAACAAACATCCTGGAGGGTTATTTGTACTGCCACAGTATTCCTCATATCTGGGAGATTTTCCTTACTACTATGCTAATCTTGGTGAGTGAATCCTTGCTATAGTGTAGTAGCATCTGGAATTTCTAGTGGAATTTTGAAGTTTTGTCTTTGAGTAGCTTGTGCCAAGTGACTTACCATTCATTTCTGGTTAATGGTGCCTTTCATTTATCCTGTCTCAATCTTCACTGCCCACTGTAGACTGTAACATCAGTGACTCACCAACATGCATCATGTGCCTCTTGCTTGCAAAGATTGTTTTAAAAAAATCTATGTTCCTTCATACTTTTCAGTTGCTGGTAATTAATGCCTGAGTTGCTGACCCATTCATGGCCTGAGGGGACATAAGAGGAATAGCTTTTTCCTTTCTGTGTTTATTTATGCTTGGCAAATTGGAAAAGTGGTAATTTACCCATGACACTTTTTATTGGAGTGCACACTTGGTATGGATTTACTTTGCATAATATGTGTCTTCATATGGATCCCACTAGAAGGAATGAATAGGGCTTAGGTTCATGGCTTTTTCCTGAAGCAGAGCTTGAACAATGAGTTCTGCAGGCGAATGTGCCTCCAGGCTGAAGGGATCCTGCTTACCAGACTGCTGCTACTTTTGGCTCAGACTGTGCCATCCCACTTGTGTGGATCTGTACTGCTCACCTGCTAAAAATTGACAGTTACTGTGTTAAAAAAGGGAGAAGAAGGTTTCTGTGGTAATTCTGATGGAAAACAACTATGACCCCACACTGATGAATTTAGATGAGGTTGAGAGCAGTAATGAAGGGTAGGCACCAGTAGGATGTGTTATTCCAGGCAAAAAAGGAAATGATAGCAAGACAAAAATTTAAAAATGGAAGGCAAGGATGCAAACAGAATTATCAGCTCAGGATGTAATTGAAGATGCATGTGGATAAGAATCAACCCAGAAAAAGCAAAAATCTGACAGAGGCTGTAATGGAACTGAGGAAAATGAATAAGCTTCTGGAATTTGTGGAGATAATCTGTAAAAAAAATCAAGCATCCAGAGCCAAGCAGCAAAAACATAGCCTGTGTCAAGAAAGACATTTGGCTGGACAAACTAGATGTCAATATTGTGGGACAACTGGATGAAAAAAAGAGATAAGAGAACATCTGTGGAAACAGTGAGTAAGAAAAGGAAATAATTGTCTTGGAGTCCAGTATTTCAGAGTGGAAGTTAAAGGCACAGAGTGGGAGTTAAAGGGAAGCGTGATCTCCTCTGAAGCATCTGGTATCTGAGAGGAAGGGAGATGACCTAAAAAAACCTGGCAAGGTTTGCATTAAATGCAGATTGTTTTTTCCATCCCCAAAGTCCTTTAATCTGTAGTGACTGGGATGATTTTGTCTTTACTGAACACATCTCTCTTCCCTTCAGGTCTGAAGCCTCTTTCCACGTTCACTGCCGTTATCCATGCAGTAACTCCCCTGGTTTCCCAATCTCAGCCTGTGCTGAAACTCCTGGTTGCTGTAGCCAAGTCCCAGTACTGTGCACAGGTAAGCAGCACTATTTGGGTGTCAGTCACAGCAGAGACAAGCCACTCTGCCAGGAATGTGGAGCCTAGTGACTCAGCCCTGTTTCAACCCCTGTTTCAATTCTGATGTTTCTTTCCTCCGAGATTTCTACTGTCTATGATCTACGTGCATGGGAAATAAAAATTCTGAGTATAATGGGAGTGGAATAGAGATAGTAATTAAATCCATTGTTACATGAGACAGGTAAAATAATGAGTGCACTTTAAAGATCAGCATTGTGTGTGCTGCAAACTGCACAAGGATGCCTATGCCTCAAGAGCCATTGCATGATCTTCCTTCCTCCCACTGTGACTTTTAATCTCATCAGTGCCAGGATTTTGGCTTCTCTAAAAAAACCCTGGGGAGTTCAGTAGGAGCACCCTCTTGCAGTGGAGTGTCACAAGTGGATTTTGCCTTTAATGAGAGCCACAGTAAATCAGTCACATCTGTATCATGTGGCTGAGACAGAGACTTCCCAAGTTCCTGTCCAGTCTATATTTGCCTGAGAGGATATATACTGTAAGTAGTTGGCTTGGGTGAAATCAGTGTAGGAAGTGTTATTTTTATGCAGATTTGTTTCATTGCTTTTGATTTTGAAATTCCTAACTTGAATTTAACATGTCTGTCTGGAAATCTGAGACCTTAGAATATGGACCGCATTGCCACAAAGGTCTTTGATCATGGTCCAATATTCTCTTTCAGATTATTGTTTTATGGAATTGTGATAAACCCCTCCCAGCCAAACACCGCTGGCCTGCCACTTCTGTGCCTGTCATAGTCATTGAAGGAGAAAGCAAGGTAGGTGGAGAGGAGTATGGTAAAAGGTTGCCTGCATTCTCTGACAGGATGGGAATTTATTTTTCCAGCGGCTTTGGTGAAAGCTTTTCCCAACAAAATGACAGCTCCCTTCTATTCCTTGGCCTTTTGTACCAGCTTAGTTGCAGATTTGTGTTTCATGCACTCAGAAATCATCAGCATGACAATTAATGCCTTGTATCTGAGATTCACAGGTGGGACCCAGTTTTGAAATGTGACCCCACAGCAGATAGTGCTGACCCCATCGTTGGAGATTCCATCTCTCTGCAGGTGCATGAAAGTAGTGATGCAGCTGCACTCATTGAGTCTGAGAAATCACATGCAAGACTTGGGGTCAGCTGTGGACTCAAAAGCAGAGTTAAAAATGAGAACTTGCGTTTGAAAAGTATCTTCTTTTATGGCCTTGAGAAGTACTGCTGCCATCAAAAAAAAAAAGGGAAGGGACATGGAACACTTGTGTGGGAACAAAATCACCACGTCATCTCTTGCTGTATAACACACATCTTGTTTGTACTTTCATTAAGTGAAAATAGATGCCATCAGATGAGAAAAGAGTTTTTTTTTAAATTCTCACTGAAGTGGATGAATCCTTTCCAAATGCAGGCCTGGGAGAAGCAAGACTTCTTGCTTCTAGAATCTGAAACAGATTTGAGCTGGACCTCTCTGCAGTCTCTGTCAGCTGGCTCCAGAGCTCTGCATTGGCAAAGGGAACTTTTAGTTGCTTTCCCTGTACAATCCTATTTTGAATTTGTAATCTTGTCTTTGGTCTTTTCTACTTGTCGCCTTACAAGAGATAGAGAGCCCTGCAAGGCTGGCAGCTAAAGGCTCTAGCCTTAGCTAGCCATGTAAACAGTATCAGGAGAATTGCTGCAGGGCCAAGAAAGGTTGTAGAGATTTCTGAGCCTTTTGAATGTTCTGGGTGTTTTTATTTTCTTTTTGTAAAACTAGCAGAGGTGAGATAGAGGAGAAATCTCTGGCCAGTTCTATAGTGTTTGTAGAAATTGGCCCCAGGCGCTGTTTAGATTACAAATGAGTCTCCTGAGTACACAAAGGTGTGTTTATAGTGGACAGTCTCTTCCCTCTAATATCCCAGCATATGTCAAATGACTTCTTATGTGCAAAGCTGTTTTTTTGGACCAAGCTTGCAGAGTCAGAGCAGCACAAGTTCAAAGGTTGCACAAAAGAACTGCTTTTCATCTCCAAACTTGGCCAAGGCCTGCTGGCAGACACCACTACTCCATGCAGCTGATCACGGTGGTCTGCCTTTACCAAACTTTAATCCTTCCCTTGAAATCAAATATTATAACACCCATTCTACAAAATGGTACTTTAGCTATTTAAAAAAATACATGGGAAGTCCTGACTGTTGTATTATTTAAAAATTTTGCGCAGTCTGTAAAAGATTAGGGATCAGAACATGGGTCTCCTGCTGGCTGCTTGCTCTGCTTCGTCTTAGTGTAAAGCAGAACCCTCAGCCCCAGCCAGACCACCTTTTCATCAGAGCCCTGCCTCCCTGGATCGAGGCCATCATAATGATGAGGGGCTGCTCAGACAGACATTGTGAACATCCTGATGATGGAGATAGATCTTTCTCTGAATCAAGGCATGGATTCCAAAGACCTGTTCCCAAACAGGTTGCAGGGGATGTAGAACTGACCATGTCAATTCAGATGGTTGTGTAAAACTTCTCCACATCCCTGTTTCCATACAGTGAATTCCTCTTACTGGGCTTGACCTTGGAAGTATTTTCTTGGCGTAGTAAATTAGAAGTGAAAAAGAAGTCTAGTAACTAATCAGGCTATTTTTCCTGGCAAATGAGGGAAACAAACTGAGTTGTGTCCTTGTTATTCTTCATCCATTCTCAAAAGGTGCTATTTAGTCTGATAAAGAAACTGTATGGATTGTCCTTCTTACTGTTATCTTTTTGATCCAGCTTTCCCATCTATTTCCTATTACTTTGAGGACTGTCCTGCTATATCTTTAAAAAGCTTATTCTATATACAGGTTTTTTATATATGGAATGGTTTGAGTTGGAGGGGACCTTAAAGACTATCTAGTGCCTACCCCCCTACCATGGACCAAGAAACCTCCCACTAGACCAGGTTGCTCAGAGCCCTGTGCCACCTGGCCTTGAATACCCCCAGGGATGGGGCATCCACAGTTTCTCTGGGCAACCTGTTACAGTGCCTCACCACCCTCACAGTAAAGAATTTTTTCCTAATACCTAATCTAAACCTACTTTCTGTCAGTTTGAATCCATTCCCCCTTGTCCTGTCACTACATGCTCTTATAAAACGTCCCTGTCCATCTTTCTTTCAGGCACCCTTCAGGTACCGGAAGGCCATTTAAGAACATGACTTTTTAAAATGCTACAATACTTGTATAATTCTTCATGCAGATAAAGCTTGATTTGGGTTCTTTAGCATATTCTCCTTTTCTGATGGAGAATGTTGCACCATCCTGCTAGTATTACATCCTTCACACACAGCATGGACTGCTTGATTTCCCAGCTGTGTAAGCTTATGAAGGCTGCAAAGTCCTCAGCGTTCATTACCTTTGATCCTCACACCCTATAGGAGAGCAGAGGGACAGTCCTAGCCACCAGGGAAAATGTCCTCCACAAAGAAGCTGTAGGCACATCTAATTATCAGTACATACCAATGCAGTTTGTCACTAAAGGAAAGCAGCCTGCTGAAAAGAGGGAGGTCTGTTCAGAAATTACTCCTCAGACAGAAGGTGTAGGCTGACTGCTAGGGTGACAAAAATGACACTCCTTCACTTTTGAGCTGAAGGGTCCTTTCCATCACACAGAAATATGCCATGTACCTCAGACAAGAGGAAATAAGAGTAAGGAGTAAAATTATTTGCCTTGGAAATGAGTCCTTCAAGTGATTTTTGTTTCCTGCCCTTCCTGCCTTGAATACCCACAGGTTATGAGCAGTCGCTTCCTACCCTACGACAACATAGTGACAGACGCAGTGCTAAGCCTGGATGAGGACACCGTGCTTTCAACCACTGAGGTAAGGGTCTCTGTCGTCTTGGGAGCCTGCTTGGCTCCTGGGCTCAGCCTGAGCACAGCAGATACGCTCTTCTCTTGGATTTGCCAGTGAGCAAATGTTACAAGATTTCCTGCTACACTCCTCAGATTTAACGTGTTGCACTTGTTTCAGCGACCCTGCCACTGCCTGCCATCAGAGGAGCTTTTCGCCCTGGTTAATTGGCTCATCATTAGCATATGGTTCTTCCATTCTTTATTATTTTAGTAACATAGCTGCAGGCGGGTGTAGGCAGCCAGGAGCAGTCAGCTTTAATATTCTGCTCTCACTTTTCTGATTGGGGTAGCTTTCCCCTCCATGTTATCAGTAAAGGGTGTAGGTAGGGAGGGAAGACTTGTCAGCAGAAGGGGGCTGTTATCACTCCAGAAGACAGCATTGCCACCCTAGTGCAGGATTTCACTGAGGAATGCTCTTTCCCCATTGTGTCAGACCATAAAATTGGAGATCTTTGCTAGTTTAGGTGCTTGAGTGTCTGTGCCAAGAGCAAGATAGCACTAAGAAAAGAAAAATACTGTAGAAAACCAATTTTTACAACTGGGATGAGTATTGATTTCTAGAACCTCTTCCTGAGAACCACAAGGGAAACCGATGACAGTTTATATAGAGTGCAATATTTGGGAAATACATTATTAATGATGGCCAGGGAATAGCTTGAAAAATTCGATTTTCTTTTGTTTTCCCTTTTTTCCTCCGTGTCCATGGTCATTCTGCTCTGCCCACTTTGCCTACATAAAAATGCATTTCTATCAGTGATGGGGATCTTTCACTGATGCTGCCAGTACTTATATGTCAGTGAAGAAATGCATAACATTAGTCTTCAGTCACTGCTATATATCCTAAGATGTCACTGAATTTGTTCTAAATAGATGAGATTGCAACTGCTTTTCTCCCCTGTACAGATGTTGTGCTGTGGTAAGACTGCTCAAGAAACAGCCTTGGTAGCTCTGTTTTGCTTCAGAAATGAAAGAAATAGTTGACATTGAATCTGTTTGATACCAATGTTACACTTTGGTAGTTTCTGCTAGATGAGGAAGAATATGGCTGCTTCCAAAGCACTTGTGTGCAAAGCCCTGCACAGCCCAAAGAAACCCCAAAGCAGTAAAAGACATTTCTCCTTGGGCTGGACTTCTTAAGTAGGTTGTTGCTCAGGATGAAGGGTCAGCTGCCCTGAGGATCATGGTAATGTTCCCCTCTAAGGGACTTCATTGTGCTGACGGGCATTTACAGCAATCTGGTCTGTGGATTCCATGAGGATTTGAGGGTTTGTTTTGTTTTAACTGCTGTTTAGTCATCTTACAAACTTCAGAGTCATACAGGCTTCTGGAACACATATGAAATAAATAGTGTTTCTCATTCAACTTGGCTATGTTTTACCCTAAACATTTTGAAGCACAAATATTTGTTGTTGTGTGAGACAACCTACACTTTGTGGCTTTGCTGCTTTGCTTTGTTTTCTTTGTTGCTCCTGTGAGTAACTTGCAGCTGATCCTGTGTGTTCGCACAGTGGGTATTTGCTCTACAAGCCCCCTGGTCCCTGCAGACAGAACCAGCTGGCCAGCTCTTGCTAGAACCCACCTTGCAGCTCCGGCATGTCTCTGCCAGACTGCAGCACCAGCAGCTCTGCTTGGTGGCTCTCCGTGAAGAGAGAACTCTCTGTTGCTTCACTTCCCCCACAATACAGCTTACACAGATATGATGTGACATTTTCTTTGAAACTAGATGCTCATGGAGGGTTGTGGTGGCACACCTACAAGGCCCAGAAAGGGCAGCTTAGAAACGTGGTCAAAGACAATCACATTCCCATTGAGAAGAGCAGTCACCAGGCAGATCCTGGGGACTGTCTGACCATGGCATAGTAAAAGTTTTCCACTCTCAAGAGAATGGCACGTAATTGTTCTGTGAGAGGAGCTGTTCCACACGCACAGAGGAGTGCGCGTGTGGGAAGTCATTAGAAATCAGCGTGGATCATGATCCAGAAGTTTAAGAGACTGCCAGCATGATTGGGTTTTCCTGGTGATCAGCTGAGAGTGGCAGTGCTGCTGGAAATTACTTAGGATGAGACCTGAGTGGCTTCTTTAAAAAAAGGGAGTTTTCTCTTAGGGCGGTTGCTTTAGTGCATCTCCCTAGTGCAAGGGCAGATAGTTGAAAGCATAAGAGAGGGCACTGAGTGCAGCAGTTTTATTATTTATTTAAGTTTGAGATTCTCAGACTTCTCTGAAGAAAACAGATGTCACGTTTTATGGGAAAGGCCTTTATAGGGAAAAATCCCTTTAGTTCTTTCATGTGGTAGTGATTTGGATGAGATCAGAGCTATGACAACGGTAACTGGTTTGTGCACATCGTCTTTCTGGTTGGCCTCAGATTCCTTGAAACAACTTTAAAGAAAATAACCAGGCCCTAACTTTGTATTTCAGCCCATATGCGATTCTTCTGTTTCATAAAAACACATTTGTAAATGTGAGAAGTCTGACAGTAATCAACACAAAATGGGACTGTTCTCAGAGCAGCTATTCTTTATCTAACCTCTACTCCCTTAACTTTGACTGCATTCTTGGAAGGCTTTTCAAACATTTTTGAGCAGAGTTTTAGGTCACTCTGGTATTGAGGGGAACCTAATGTGCAGTGCAGAAGCCCTCTTCTTTTTGGGTTTGACTAGGACAACTAGAATTGTGTATAACTCTTATAAAATTTCAGTCTAGCTTGAGCTAGACTGAAAAATCTAAGTTGAAGGGGAGGGACTGCCAACCATTGATAAAATCTTTCCATATGTATGTTTACCAAACTCTTCGCAAATATCATACTGACCATTCTTCTGCAAACTACCCCAATCATCCCTTTCCTGATGTCACTAGATTTTGTTTGGTAGGATCATGGGGTAGCAATGTCCTGTCACGTCTCAATTCTCAGAGATGAGTTACTAAAATAGTTACAGCAAGGCAATAAAATAAAAAATGCCACTGGCAGCATTTGACATGCTCTTGTGGCTCATACAATAAAAAGCATTTTTCTTAAAATTTAGGTTCCTTATGCCATTTAACTAAATGGGAATTTTATCTTCCTCTTTATTAAGCTATACCTTGAATCTTTTTGGTCATATTGAGTCTTGACTGTATGACTGACATGGTCTTCAGAAGGCTCAAAACAGTTGGAAAATATAAAAGGACTCCACACAGACTGTCTGTTTTATTATCACTAAACCATCTTTACCATTTGAAGTGTTTGACTCCTGATTTTCCGAACTCTGTGTTAACAGTGATAAAATGGTAGGTGCAATGTGTAAAGATGTGCAAAAATTTCAGTTTACCACATGGCTATTAGCCCTTGGTGTTGCATCGAGGTATAAATACATGCACCTACATCCATTCTTTCTGTAACTTGAAAAGGTTTGATATGTAAAGGGCAAGCTTGAAAATGTTAATGTAATGCTGTGATGCTCTAGACTCCCTTTAACAGCAGCTATTAAAATGTGCATAATTATAGGGCAAAATGTCAAGCAGTCAGTTTAATTTACTGATGAATACACAGAATTACTGTTTTGCAACAGTTCCAAGATTTTGAATTGCGAATTAGTGGCAAGGTAGTATTTTGTTTTGTTGACATTTGTTGAAACAGTTTCGGTATTCATTTGGCCTGTACCTTTGTCCACAGGTGGATTTTGCCTTTACAGTTTGGCAGAGCTTTCCAGAGAGGATTGTAGGGTATCCTGCACGCAGTCACTTCTGGGACAACACTAAGGAAAGATGGGGGTATACCTCCAAATGGACTAATGACTATTCCATGGTATTGACAGGAGCTGCTATTTACCACAAGTAAGAATCCAGAGCATCTGCTATCCTTCTTCTGTATGAAACAAAATAGTAAAGAGGGGTTGGGGGTGGGGTGTGAAGAATATTCTTCTGGGGAAGGGAAAAATGGAAAGATAGTAAGTGGGTCTACTTTTTATAGGGTAATAACTCAAGTTCTTAGTTTAGCTCTGGAGGTCTGGTAATCATTACTGCACTTGTTGGGTCTCTTTGAAGTCACTTGTGTTTTGAGGCAGTCGGACTGCTCTTTTTAACATCAGGAATTACATACTTCAAAGAGTTCCCGAATTCATTAAGCTGCTTGGCTGAATGGCCTGTAGCATAGCAGAAAGGAGGTTACTTCCAGACCAGTTCTGGGTATGTGTTGGCTGACAGCTACAGACTGTAAAGTCTTCTGGCTACTCTGGAAATGCAGTACAATGGGCATGTGACAGTTCAGCATATTGCAGCATGTTGGAGAAAACCTATGTTGTTAGAACTTCAGCAGACCAAAGTCCTCTCTACATTTAAAGAAAAATCAAATTCTGGAATTTCTAATCCACATCCCCACAAAGGAGATGACAGGCCACAAGGGATGATATAGACCCAAAGGAGAATAATTTCAACAATAACAACAGTAGTAGGGCAGTTTTAATAAGAGTTCTTTCCAACTGAGCAGTTTGGAAAGAAAATACAGGGCATGAATTCATCAGTGTTGTCTATCACATTGAGCACTGTGGGGCTCTCCTTCCTACAAGTATTGTCTTGTTTCTTTCAACCTCATTGCAAAAAAGGCATATGTTCTCCTTCTCCTTTATCACTGTTTACTGTCTTGATGAGGAACTGATTTGTTTTCCCTTCTTGTTGGAGGGTGAGATAAAAGAAAGCAGTGCTATATTGGGAGATGAGTACAAAACTTGGGTCTCAACTGAGATAGAAATGTCCTGGACACCTGACAGCCCAGTGTCTTGTGTTAATAACACTGCTGTTGGTTTTCAGATATTATCACTACCTGTACACTCATTACCTGCCTGCCAGCCTAAAGAATATGGTGGACCAACTGGCCAATTGTGAGGACATTCTAATGAATTTTTTGGTGTCAGCTGTGACAAAATTGCCTCCAATCAAAGTAACACAGAAAAAACAGTATAAGGAGACCATGATGGGACAGGTATGTAATGACAGCATGTTTTAGCAGTTGGATTGTATTGATAAAATAACAGGTTCACTTCTAGGTTAGGCTTACGGAGTGATACAATTCTGTCAAATATTTTTGCAGTTTCTAGTTTAGCAGAACTGTAAATAGACTTTAGATATGCTTATTAAAATGAAGAAAAAAGAAAAATGGCAAACACCTACTGTGGATGCTGCTTCCCTTCTTAGTTTTCTAAAATGGTGTTATTCATGGTGATCCCAAACTCCTGGAACTGATGATTGTGGTGACTGAATTCCAGTTAAACTCTAATTTTCTAATTAAGTAGTCTAGACCCAAGACCTAGTCATGGAATGTTAGAAGCATAAGTAAATTCTAGAAAGATTTTTCATTTTTTATTATTATTGATTAATATAATGTACCAGGCTGTCCCTGTGGTATTTTAAATTATATAGTATGATTCAAGCACTGACACTGAACTGTCACAACAGAGATAATTTGTGATACGCAAGTGTTTTTTCCCCACAGGGAACATTTTATCCCATAGTCATGCCATCATTCATTAGCAGCCATGAAGTGCTTGCTTTAGGTCCTCTTCCAGGTACTGGATAAGCCTTCTGTCATTGCAGAAGTACCTTTAGTAACAAGGATACATGGTAGTGTGGGGACACTTGTCCTCCTACCCTGTCTGAGAGAACAGTGAGGGGAATAGCAAGTCCTGCAAGTCCTGAACAGCCTCCCATCTGTGCTGCCACAGTGTCTGTGATCTCAATGCAAACAGTACCATGATTACTGGGGGGCAGGTGAAAGAAGGGCCCTCAATTTTCCTCTCACATTTTCTCCTGGTAGCATTACTTGGATCTTTGACTGGGGAGTTGCCATGCCAGTTTGTAAACTCCATTATCTCTATGTCACTGTGCTTGCACCTGAGGTATCTGTAGCATCAATAGCATTCAGCAATTCTGAGTCATCTGAGTGCCCAGGAGACCTTCTGTGAACAAGAAGGTGCCATCCAGAAAGTACCTATTGCTTCCAGTTTCAGCTTCACCTCTCCACAGGGCTGTGCTTTTGCTGTTTGGCAAAGCTCGAGCATTCATTTTTCATCAAACAACACGGGTGACTCGAGTCAGCCATGAACTATAACTCTCTCCTAAAAACAAGTTGTTCCTGCAGCTTTGGGAAATGTAATGGACCATGTTCATAATTCCTTGAAAGACAAATGAAAAATTAACATAACCTCAGTGTTGTGACAGAGATAAATAGTCATATGGAAATTCAGTGTTAATGGCCAAAATATCTGCTATAATCCTCTAGCAACAAGCTTTTACTTGCTCTTTAGTGGCCCTGTATAATCAGGAGGCTGTAATCAATGCACATTATAACCTACCGCTCGAGCTAAACCGGACAGGCCTTGGACCAAGATCAAGTCTGGTACCACAGTCATTTGGCAAGTCCCTGACTTTATCTGTTTCTTCATATTTTAATTTATATCCTGTGACTTTGTGAATTTATATTTGTTTTTAAAATACAGTGGAAACATAAGTGCTATAGAGAGATGCATGGGAAGTGGCACAAAAAACCCCTAGGTTCTCAACATTCATACTTCATCTTAAATAATAGTTTTATTATGTTTGTAAATGTTCTTTAGGTACAGACAACGAATAATAGCAGCTTTAAAGCTGCTAGGGCCTTTTTTCCCCAGAGGTACTGAGTTTCAATGCACTTCCAGGAGATTATAGCTGCCCTGAACTTCAGAAAATCATGCCAGAATATTTTGCATGTATGCAGTCAAAGACCATGGTGTTTTCCTTGGGAGAGAGTCTAATATGATGTAGTGTGGGACTCCAGTTCATTTTTTGAGTCTGTGAGTGCTATCTGATGCAGTTGACTTGGCCACTGGGATTCCTGGAAGTACCTTTCTTTTCACTGCAGGGAACCTACACACAGGAGTAATGCCAAGCACATAAGGACAGCTACTCAGTTACAAGCTGGTTGAAATTACTTGTGTATAAATTTCTGCAGATCTGAACTGCAAAAGTTCGAGTTTGACCCTGAATAATTGTTTTCCTCCTAAGGCTGAAGACCATGGGCATCAACCGGCCTGGGCCTGGGTGTGCATCTCTGCTGGAAAGCAGTGGCCTTCTTTTTTTCCCTGGTGGTTTTTAAGAACTTGTTGTATCTGAAATAGCTGGAGGGTTTGAAGAAAAGAGGAGCGAGGGACAGGGTGAAATAGAGTGCTGGCAAGATTTGGGAGGGCTGCTTGTGAATGTTGTGTTCCACAGGCTGGCTCATGGTTGAACTCATGTTTCCATGCTGCCCTCCCTGTGCTCTGTTTGGGAAGTCAGGGGTGTCCAGCTCACCTCCGCTGGATCTGCTATGGGCGGGGTGTTCCTCCCCTTCTTCGAGCTCCCCAAGCAGGTTCCAGTCACCACAGAGCCGTGCGTCCCCGAGCCCTGGCACAGCTGGGCACCATGGTGTCCATCTGGCCCAGCTCCTGCCATTCCCACCATCCTGCGTGCCAAGGCCAACTCTGATCTCTGCTCTCCTCTCCTCACAGACGTCCCGGGCCTCGCGCTGGGCCGACCCCGACCACTTTGCCCAGCGGCAGAGCTGCATGAACACTTTCGCCAGCTGGTTTGGCTATATGCCGCTGATCCACTCGCAGATGAGGCTCGACCCTGTCCTCTTTAAAGACCAGGTCTCCATCCTGAGGAAGAAGTACCGAGACATTGAACGACTCTGAGGGTGCTGCTGAGGGGGCCGAGCTGCCCTCGCCCATGTGGGAGCCAGACTGTGCCGCCGACAGCGAGCGCCCGACCCCGCCAGCCACGTCCCGGTGCCGGGGCCGCTGCTCCGGACTGCGCCGAACCGCCGGCAGGCCGCTGTCGCTGAGACTAGGTCGTGTACAGTTTCATTATGGAACATTAAATAATTATTTTTGAAATGATTGCTATGCAGGTTTAAACTTTTTTAATGATCAAAAAAAAACTATTAAAAACAGAGTTCTTTCTTTAATCAAAATTGTGTTGGTTGTGAATATTTCAGAGCTGCCATTTCTTTCTTTTATGCATTTGATTGTCAATGCAATTTTCATTCCTTTTTCCCTTCACAGTTAAACGCTGGAATCTCACTGGGAGAAAATGCAGCAGGTTCAGAAACAAACTGAGCACAAATAGGACAGAACTGAAGTATTAATGTTCCTCATTTACTATCAGCATTTTTTACCTGTTTTCTTTAAGCCAGTAGCAGCCCCTGTGGCTGAGCTCCTTTGGACATCTGGAAAACAGGAGAATCACCAAGGAGCCAGATGACAGGGTAGATCCTTCTGGTTGGGGACCTCTGTTTTAAAGGCAATCAGCCTTGCCTTGAAGGGAGAGAGGAGCATTCCTGTGGAGGAGCGTGACATGGAGCACAGGGACACACACATGGACAGCAGGGCTGCAGGGCCGTGTGTTGTGCGCAGAGAGGCACATCCTGAGTGTCCCTGCCCATGGATGGCAGAGCACCCCGGGGCCATCACCACGGCCGGCATGGTGGTCCTGTGGGACACCCAGAGCCCGTGCTAGTCCCTGCTGTGGGCAGTGGTGCCACTTGGCAGCTAAACATCCAGAAGTAACTTTGCCCTGAGGGTAAAAGGAAAGTTGATGAAAAGCAAGAAAGCCCATTGGTGCTTGCAGTGCAGGAATTTGGCCTTGCAACTGGCTTATTTGAAATCAAAGCATGGGCTTCTCTTTTCTCTTTTCNTTTTTTTTTTTTTTTTTTTTTTTTTTTTCTTTTTTTTGGAAGTGCAACTATATAGAGAAATTCCCTCATGGAGGTCTGACACCTGAAGTAAAGCATGTGGTCAGACACCGGGTCCTGGCAGCAGTGGTGTTCCCTGGCATGCTTGGGGCAGGGTAACTCACACAAAAAACCTGCTTCTGAAAGATGAGTGCTGCTCATGCTCCAAATGGTTTTAGCATTTCAATGTAAGTATTTTTAAATTGAAATATTTCAGTTGTTTTTTTTTTTAAATCCTTTGCTTATTTATGTGTTTCTTTACATTGAAAAATGAAAACAAAAGCAGTGATTTGGGTCAGGAAGATACCATTCCAGTTTGCTAAAAAAATAAGCACTTTAAAAATGTTTCAAACTCTCACATCTTGGGGTGCTCTGTAATTATCCCCACTCCAAGAGGAGCTCTGTTAAGTCACAGCAAGAGGGTTTAGTGCCGATGCCCAGAAGACCAGCAAGCCTTTCTATACCTCACTTCTTTGTAAGCAGGCAGTCTGGTAGCAGGGGTGAAGAGTAGTGACTCTTTGGTCATTACCACTTCCATCTAGTAGGGGTGAAGAGTAATTGGACTAGAATGACCACCTGTTTCATTCAGGCTCAGGCACCAATTTAATATGCAGCTTTAAGCAACTCGCATAACCAGGGCATGCCTCAATTTCCTCTTTGTAAAAGTAATAGTTACTGACTGTAGAGAGAATGCTGTGAAGCTTAAATAATTTGCTGGTAAGATCATTATCCCTAAACAGAAAGTTGCTGTGAAAGTGAAAACTACATGATACTAAATGTTGAATGCAACCTGACATGTGAAGCCTTGTAGAGGGTACTTTGCTTTGCATATGTATTGCAATATTTGAACAGAGCACATCAAGTTAGGACGGGACCATCAGGTTCCTGGCATTTTGTTTAAGAATCATAGAATGGTTTAGGTTGGAAAGGATCTTGAAAATCATCTGGTTCCAATCCCCCTGCCACGGGCAGAGACATCTTCCACTAGACTAGGTTGCTCAGAGCCTGGCCTTGGACACCTCCAGCGTGTTCTGGACAGCCTGTTCCAGTGCTCACTACCCTCACAGTAAAGAATTTCTTCCTAATATCTGATCTAAATCTACCTTCTTTCAGTTTAAAACCATTACTCTTGTCCTATTACTACATGCCCTTGTATATCTTTAAAGATATGCCCTTGAACCAAATCTTTAAAAGAATCTGCCAAAACATGTGAGACTGCAGCTAGTGACTTAAGCTGCTGAAAGGAAGAGGTGCCGCTTTTCCTTCAATTCCTGCTGCTCTCCCAGTCCCTGGCCATGCAGTCTCACCTGACACCTTCTGCCATGATGGTGGCCACCAGATGCTTCTGTGAGCCCATTCATCTCTCTAAACTCATGGAAAAGTGTCCAGTGACTTACTGGATTTTTCTAATACCATTTTAGAGAATTAAATCAGCATGTGGAGAGAAATGTAAAAGAGGCAGCAGTAGGTAAGCAAGGCCAGGGAGGGAAGGGGAGCAGGATATATTTCAGTCTGTGTTCAGGTGAGCCACTAATTCAGCTACCCACATCTTGCAAGAATCTGAACCTCACTTTTCTGTGCTCTCAGGTCTGTGTTGGGTGATTTGCATGGGAAGGTGAAATCCGGTGATTTTATTTTCCAGAGTGAATGGCTCAGTGGCTCCCATGACTTGGAGATCAGGTAGCTCGTTCAAGAACTGGAATAGACCTTCTCCTTAGACTCGCTTTTTGGAGAATGTGCCAAACACTGCATGAGGCTTGCAGGGCTCACATTTTGCTCATGTGCCATGTGCAAGTGGGTGAGCACCCATGTCCACAAGAGCATCTGCACCTCTGGGAAGCAGTCACTGGTCTGTAGCAAGCAAGAAGGACCCGTGCTAAAACAAAATTACAATTCTGCTTGGGTTTTAGTAAATGCCATTTGGGGCCATGTGGGTTGGAGTTTCAGTTAGAAAGGGAGTAACTAACTATTTTTGGAGTGCAGCAAGTCAGGCCAAGCTTTAAGCTGTTTGACATTCTGTTATCATCGCTTTTTGGGGTGGCTGAAAGAGACTGTGCTAAAGCTCACTCTCAGTGTGATTCGAGGCCCCTTGTGTTTGCTGATTGCTAATTAAACAAGTAACAATGGAAGGCTTAGCTCCAGAAGGGATGTGGATAGGTAGGAGCATTTCTCTTTGCCGTGTGTTACCCGGGTGTAGTTGTCTTGCTGGGAAAGAATGTCCCTCCCTCAGGGCAAGCCTCCAGAGCGGCAGTCGGTCTCCGTGTCCACGGCCCCGGATGCAGGGGAAGAGCTGGACACAGACCCAGCTCAGAGACTGTGGTACACTCACTGTGGCCATCACTGGCCGGTGCTCCTAAGGACAGCAGGCAAAGTTTCCCATATCTACCTGTCTTGTGTTGTTTCCTTACTGAATGAAATCACTCTTTTGTCCTGTCCTAGGTGCAAGTTAATGGTTCTTTATTCTTTTTTTTATCCTCTCCCAATTCAGATGGTGCTGAAACAAGGTTCATTCCTTGTTGCTCCTTTTGTAGGTTTTTTTTATTATTATTTTTCATTAACAGCAGGCTATGTTAGCCTTTACTTTACAGGTACTTGAATGCCTGATGACTTGACTGAGTGTTACGCATGTGGCCTTTTGTAAAGGTTACTGACCTTAATTTAATCAGGGGTGAGATGGGTGGATGAATGTGAATAGATCCATGCCATTAAAACAGAATAGATGTAGGGATTAGAGTTTGGAAGAACTGATGAATTTTTAATTGAATTTATTAAAGGAAAAAAAAATAAAAGAAAGAAACCCTTCCCAGTTATAATTTGAATGAAATCTATTGCTGGAGAAAGGTTTCATGAGAAAAATGCAACACAAAAATAGGGACAAGCATCCAAGATAGAAAGTGCCTGGCACTCCTTGCAGTCCCTTGGGCCTGCACAAGATTTTATTTGCCCTCTTTCTATTTTGTGAAAATCTCTAATTATTACCATACCTTTTTCTAGATGTGAATGGTTAAGCTTTGTAATAATTTCATAGTGAACGTACTGGTGTGCTAATGCATGGCTATTGAGCACTTTGATCTTTTCCATTGGAAAACATCATGGATTTGATCAATTTCAGGTTGCAATTTTTCTTTTAGAGCCAATTTTGGCAAAGAAATTAATCTTTCACCAATGAGCGCCTTTTAAATAGCTCATTTACCAAAAGATGTCGTTTGGAGAATGGAAGTCAAAATTTGAAGCAATGAAAGGAAGAGCTAGATCTACTCAGATTTTTAAAAAATCTTTACATGCCCAGTGTAAAACGTTGTGTCCTCTTTTGCACTCCCCTACTGAAACGAAAAGAATACTCAATGTTTGCCATAACGTCTGTTATCGATTGACAACAATTTGTTAATTTCTCCACTTAAACATCCTCTTACAGCAGAGGGTGGTTTGGTTGTCTGCTCTTTTTTTTTCTTTTTCTTTTCTATTCCCGGGCGGGCTCTGATGTCTTCTGGAAACGTGGCCTTCAAGGGCATCAGCCTGACAGAGCCATTTCCCTGGGCGTTAGCGGCATTTCACAGGATGGACCAAGGTCTTCCAAGAAGGGACCTGCCCCATGCAGGGTCTTAGCTGGTGTCTGCTGGAAATAAAATTGCATCTTCCAAAATTTTGTACATCTCACCCTTGTTTAAAACTAAGTCAAGCTGGCCTTTATACCACTATTTTAACCATCTTCACACACATTTTTTAAGTTGGAATTAAATTAGAGGGAGTTAAATTGGGCAAGGGTTAAACTGGGGGGCTGGAGGGTGTGGGACTCCTCAGATGCTTTGAGATGCTCCCTCCCACTCCTTCACAATATTTTTAGTGATTATTTCACAGTGGGTTAGTGATGATCCAATGGGCCTTGCGACCTTGTACATAATTCTGTATATTTATTTTGAGAGAAAATATGTATAGTGTTTGGATTATGAGAATGGAAATCTGAAATGGGAATTCTTAGGTCGGCAAATGTAAAGCAAAAAAGCAAACAAAAATACAATCTTATTTTGTATAAAATGTACATTTTTGAGAAAAATTTTCTAATGCATTACCAATGTTTTCATAGTGCTGCCACATCTTTTTTAAAGTGTTTCTCCCTCTTTGTTTGACTATTGACAACATGGTGCAATTAAACCTAAAGCAAATGTGTGAGTGAGAAAAAAAGAGAGAATGAGAAATTTAAAAGCCATATAATTTGGTTTACTTCATTAATCTGTATACCATCATAGGTTTACCATCTAAGATAGGTTGGTTTTATAGATAGTGTCACCAAAGACTTTTTTTCTTCAGATTTATTTTGAAAAGTTGTTAATAAAGGACGTACATTTCTGTTGCAGTGTGTTCTTATTTTTAAGGTAGAATAGCAAATCTTGCTTTGGTTCTTGAGAATGCAAAGTTGGGAGCACAATTGCCACGGATCTCAAGTCTGGTCTGCTCAAATGAACAGCTCTTTATCTGCTCTCTCCTCAACCTGAACTGAGCATTGGCTCTGTGTATATCCTCTGTCTCTTTTGCATTGACAAACATGTGGTGTAGCATGTATACAAAGTGTCCTAATCCAGCAGCACTGACAGGTGTTTGCTGTCTTACCTGAGGCAGAACTTTTGGTCTGTGTCACTTGTGTGAAGCAGGACAGTATCCCTGCACTGTGACACAGTCTTTGGTAGGAACAGTGACTTTTAGAAGGAGTCACTGTAATGTGCATGTGCAAAAATAATCCCTCCACCAGGCTCCAAGCTTGGAGGCCTTTGAAGACTCATCCCTGCAGGCTGAGGATATACTGATTTATGAGCCATATTTATTGTTAGGGATGGTGTCAGAAGCCTGTCACAGTCACAGGGGTTTGCATTCAGCCCACCTGACTCTGTATGTGCACAAAGTATCCTCTCTCTCTGTCAGAGCTTGGCCTTGCTGTCTCCTGCACAGCTGACAAACAGAACAAAGAACTGCTGGGGATTTTTCTCCTCACCTGTTTCAGACATGGGCTTTAGCATGAGATAAGCTGTGCTTCATGTGTGCTGGTTTCTCTCTGCTGATGGTACAAGCACACTGATTGCAGGATCTGCAGCACAGATGCCAACATCTGGTCAGATGAATCCCACACCAGCAAAGCTCCTGATGATGCTAGTGAGCCCAGGATCATGGCTTGTTTGAGGATCATGGCATTTGAGGGCTTAGTCACTGGTTTGTTCCCATCAGAGATGTTCAGGCTGACCTCATCCCTTCTGGGGTTCAGATGCCAGGGCATGAAGGGGTCCTTACACTGTCAACCCATCTGATCTGCCAGCCATGGAAGACTGATGTATCTTGGGAAGAGGTTGAAAGATGTGAGTCTGCTCTTCTGGTTTTCAGTGCCACTACAGATTCCTTCAAAACAGTGTCCCAGCAGTCAGTGGTGTTTGACACTAGCCATGGGCTTCTCCCTGCCAGAAAATGAACACAAAATGTTTCCCTGAAAATGGTCTGACAACACTCCTTCAGCACTTGAATTCTGTGTTTTTGCTAAGTTATTTATACAAAACAGCCTTCAGTAGAATTAATTTGATTAAATACAAGTAGCTACATCTGCAGAAGCCACCAGAGGACTGTTGTCTCCATTGGCATTTAGCATGGACGGACAGGTGTAGAGCTGTGGTCTGAAACCTGATTTTCATGCTATATTTACCTTGGAGGTGGGGATTTAAATGTGGGGGTAGAGCGTGTCAGGTCCATATCTGCCCCTTCCAGCTTTATTTAATTTGGAAAGAGTCCAGATTCTGTGCTCCAGCATGGTCCTGTGATGTGAACCAAAATGAGGTAAAGGAGAAAACTGGGATAGTCACCTCAGAAGTGTAATGTTGACCTCAACTGCTGTTGCAGTTGCCCCTCAGTAGCCTGCAGAGGCACTGGAGATCAAATCCAAAACCAATCGGGTGAGTAGGATCCTTGGAGACCTGTGCCCGCTTCATCTCTGCTTTAGAGAAAAGTGGTCCATAAAGGAGGAACAACCTCCACTGGAAATCTCTGTGTTGATGTGTTAAGTGAGGGAATCCCACGCTGGTGTCAGTTTTGCCTGCTAGCCTGCCACACTGGGAATGAAAACTGTTCTTAGCTGGAACACACCAAAGCCAGGTCTGTGAAGTCCCTGGGACCTTGCTTCCTTACATGAATGAGGATCTGCCCCAAAATATTTAGCACATAATCAGTTTGACTTTGAATGCACACTTGAGAGCTTCAACAACTTCACTGAAGCCCATTGTGCTGTGCTCACTTGAATGGAGGTAGATAAGGAGCTGGCACTGACCAATGCCTTATTTTATTTTTATTTTTAAATGATTAGCAGAGAGAAAAGAAACAAGTGTCTGCTTTCCCTTTCTAAAGCTGTTAGCTAATCGTATCCACAATGTTATCGGAGAGAAACAGATTTTACTCAAGATTTTGAGCAGTGTGAGATGACATTCTAGTCACTGCATGATATGGTTTATTCCACACTTCATTTCCCTGCATGACTTCCAGGGCTGTGTGCAGGGTTTATGAGCTGCCAGCTCTGGGTACTGCTGCTCCTGGAAGCTGAATTTGCACATCACCTGAATTTCTATTGCACATTAAGGCTGTATGGGTGCTCCATGCTGCAATGGCTGCTCTGTGCAGCTTGAGCTCTTACCTGTCTCCTTTCTGTAATTAACTATTGTCTTGCTGCTGGTGGTGAAGCAAATTAAGGAATAGCTATATTTATTTCCAGAAAATGTAAGTTAAAGCCATTTCTGAGATTTCACAAGCAGAAGGTAGTGTTAACACAAACTGCTGAGGTAATGATGGCAAAAAAAAAAGATACAACACTTCCTCAAAGTTGCGGCAGAAATGAGAATCTTGAGCCTGTAAAATATTTTCCCTCAAGTTCGTCCCTTTCCCTCTAAACAGAATCAGCTCCCATTCACAATCACAAAACAACCACAAATCAGTTGCTGGGAACTGAGAGATACATTTTGAGTTTTCTTTGTTTCTAAAATGGATCCACAGTCAGTTCCTCCTTGTGTTAAGCATCCTGAGGTCTGTAGCACCCCCAGGGAGGATTTCATTTGGTAGCCCTGTAGATGATAGGAAAGGTCCTACACTTTCAGGAAGAATTTAGGGTCTATTAGAATAGAATCATAGAATGGTTTGGTTTGGAAGAGACATTAAAGATCTTTAGTTCATTTAGACCATCTTGACTTGGAAAGATACCTGCAGTAACTCTAGTCAGATGTTTCAAAATGTTCAGCTTTTAGTTCCACCATGGTCTGCTCTGTGGATATTAGGCTGGGTCTTTTTCTGAAAATCTGCCCCATTTTAGTCTTATCACCTAAATATCTCTGGAGCTGTACATGCTAAGGTGTGCACGACTGTCATATCCACACCACTGCTACCCCTGATGGAGCACTGGGGAGCTGGGAAGGCAGTGTGAAAATGGACAAGTTAAGAGTACCTGAAACTGTATTCGAAAACCAGTAATTTAAAACAGGGTAATGGAGGTCAATATATCAGGGAAAAAAGATGGATTTTCCTTTTGCTTTGATTGGTGTAAATCCCTCTTGTTTGTGGTGAAGACAATGGATTGTTTTCAGCCCAAGAAAGGGCAGAATTAGACTTTCAAAGCATGAAGTTAAAATACCTTTTTATCCAGTGATGCCTTGGTACTTCTAGATATGAAAGCACATTTACAACAGCACCTTGTGAAAGGCTGCCAGGAAAATACAGTCCTCTGCTTTCCCTGAAACAGGCAGTTAGGGTACTTTGTTAATGCCAGCCAGTGACTACATTAAGATTATTTTTAATATCCAGGAAATCCTCAAGAGAAGCTAAAATAAAACATTTGTCACATTAGAACTTTTAAGGAAAATGTATACCAGTTCACTGCAATTCCATTTCCCTCACAGCCTTAATAGAATTATTGCTACTAGGGCTAAAACTGAATCTAGCTCAGGAAGATCTAAAAATTGGGAATTATTTATGATACCAAGCAATAATGTTGTTTTCAAAATCCATGGACGATTTAAATGCAATCCCTTTAAGTGTTGAAATCTGTCTAGTTCTCTCCAAAGGCAAGTAAGTCAAATGTATATTTTTGTCTCCATCTTAAAGCAGGACCAAATTCAGCTTTCAGCACCACTGGAGTGAACCCAAAATTATAGTGTTCCTCATGCCTTCCCTGAGCCCCAAGCTGGGGTCTCCTGGGAGATCAGTGACCTTCCTTAGCTGTGAGGCATTGGGGTGAGCATGGCTTGGGCCCCTCAAAGTGCTTTGCTGTGCTCACTGTGCTGCTGGGCAGTACAGGTCCAAAAGTGAGACATGATCTTGGGTGGGGAAGGGGCTTAGCCTCCCTGAATTCCATTTTATGGCCCTAGTAACAGAATTCAAGTCTGATACATTCAGAGGGGTAATGTCAGTAGTAAGAGAAGTCTTGAGGAAGATGTTTTTCATGTAATGAGATCAAAAACTGATTGTATAATTTTTGGTCTTTGGGTAGGACTCTTGCTCCACTTCCCCACTCTTCTAATGATTTAGTCTGAGGTAAAAAACCATTTAACCTCTCTGCACCTCACTGTTCCAAAATAGCAAGTGGGTATTCATAAATACTCTCATTTTGCAGTGAAAAACGTGAAATTTAGGAGCTCATAGCGAGTGCTTTCTGGTCCTCAGGTGAAACATTGAGTCTAAAAGTAAATTTTTATTACATCATGCAGAAGCCCTGGAACTGGTAGGGATGGGGGGAGCACTGGGTGTGGCTGCTTCTAACCCCTTTTGTTGCATGTTTGGTTGTAGTTTCCACTAATTTATTCTGTTTAACCTCTAACTGAAGAGAAGGTTTAGAAAAATGTAATGATTTATGGTGACACGCAGCAATAACAGTATCACAGTCACAGCCACTTAAAAAAATGGTTGAAAGTCATTAATCCTGTATAACAAAGGGGCAGACTTTTGAGATCCAGTCTTGTAAGGCATGGATGGCTGGCCCAGCCTGTTGAGCCCCAGCTCATCACAGTTATGGATATTCACTGTTCTGGGGGTTATCCCTGTCCTCGTGTTACACACACCCACGTGTAACATGCAGGGGGAAAAAAGGCAAATCAATGCCAGGACAAGAAGAAAAGCCCAGCTTTGCCAACAACTATCATCTTTCTAGGACTGTGTTGTCTTTTTCATATCTCTACAGCTCTGACATTGCATATCCCCCAGGTGTCAGGTAAATGAAGAAATCTGAGCCTTCACACAGCCCTTGGATTTGAATTTTCTGAGGACAGCCTGCCTAGTTTGTGTGTTTGGACTGATGCCATGCTAATGAGTGAAGTCTTGCTGTATTTTGCAGCTGGCACACGTCACCACTTACTTATTTTTCCAAGATTGCACCAATCTAAGTTTTCTTGGATTTTTATTAAAAAAAAAAAAAGTCACTGTGCTGTTTCAGTCAAACCAAACTAAGGAAATAATGAGAATTTATTTATGAGCCCTGACTGCTCATTCTGACGTGGCAAACTCAGTGGGATGTGGAGTGAGTGCCAAGCTGACCTCTGGAAGGTGCTGTGGAATCCAGTGTGCCAGCAGGAAAGGGTGTGTACACGTGTGTGTGTGCATGCAGAAATGATGGAAAAAATACAGAGGTGCCTGGACAATTTGTTTTGCATCCTGAGATTTTCCAGCAATGGCCTCTAGTGCTTTTCATGTGTTATGCATCAAATGTGATCAGCCACATGGCACAGTATGAAGTAAATGCATTGGGTCACTAAAGTGCATTAAGTGCCATTTACTGCATCGATTTGATTCTGTCCCTAGTCAAACTTACAATAACTGTCTCTCCCCTTACTGCTGCTTTCCCTTTTTCCTTTCCTGCTGAGCAGGCAATAGCATTTTCCTGCTATTTTCCTGCCCAACAGAGTAAGCCAGCCTAGCTGATAGCCTGAGCCTGCTGCCATTCATCCTGCCTTGAGCAATGCAGATCAGAGCCTGTCGATCCTCCAGGCTGGCAACCTGCATGGGCTCAGCATGGGTTTGGTGAGCCTGAGAAGCCAAAGGCTTCTTTCCCTGCCAGAGCACGGCAGCTCTGGTACTAGGAAAATTCAAACCTGCTCACAATGATTTTTTTCTCTTGTAAGCTGTGCTTTTTCTGTGGAAGATTTCCTTTAGCAGAGCGGGAGTTGTGCAGGGCGGAAGACGCAAGTGTGTTAGCATGGCTGGGATTGAGTCTGGAGAATGCATGTCTCCATCAGAAGAGTTTCTTCTGCAGGAATTTGTTTATGTCATTTGCACTATGTCCCCATTTCCCCCTGTGTAAGTGCCAGAGCAGATTGGAGGTCAGTGCTCAGATTAATTCTCCATGTAGAAAAAAGCTTTTTCTTTCTTTCATTTTTTTCCCTCTCAAGTGCTTACACAACTTTCTTTTTTACTAAAGAGTGCTGACTCTTTCCTTTTTCACTTTAAATTTCCAAAACACTGGTTTAAGTGTGCTCTGTCTTGCACTCCTTTGCAATTATCCCTTCTAATCTGGTTACAAGGTTATGCTACTTCAAATTTAAATCACATCATATTAGGGGGTTTTGCAAACCTTGTGTGAACAATGAACTTTTCACATGCAACTGCAGAATCTCCTTGAATCTAAAAGAATATTTTTGTGATAGAAAGTTAGTGAACAAATACTCAGAAGTAAGGCAGCACATTTCAACCCACAGAATAATTAATTTCAGTGCTGCAGCATGGGTTGAGCAGCAAGGAAGGTGCTGCTGGATAAGATCTTTGCAGCACTGCTACTTCTGGAAGCCTCAGTTCTCTCTCCTCTCTGCTCCAAAGCAGCCAACTTCAAAGGGGTCCCCATAAAATATGCTAAGGTGCAATTTTACACACAGAGTACATGATTGTTTTTAACTGGTTTTATTGTATTTCTGTTCAGGATCCACAGCTCCTGTCTTTGCATTCTGAAGTGTTCTCATAAAATGAGGCTGATGTGGACCCAGGAACAGGGCCAGTTCTGCTGCTAAGCTCCAGCTGCCTTGTGCCAATTTACTGACAAAGCAGCTGTAAACCCAATTTTGCCGGGTTTGTATTTCCTGTGCTGCCTCAGAGTGGCTCTCAGCAGCTGGGGCATAGCAGAAAACAGGGACCTTGATGTTTAACATCTACCATGTGTCCTCTGTCGAGGTGTGGATCTTGCCCTTGCAAGGAGATGTGTAGCACTCATCTCTGGCTGTTGGAATTGTATATTCAGTGAAGGCATCTGTGAGTGTCCCTCTGGGCCACCAGGACACTGTGGCTTTGCTATTGACAGCAGTGCAGGCCTGAGATTTTCCTCCCTAGGTGTCTCACATATTTAAAAATACTTAAGGGAAAGAAAGGGACGACCTAATAATGCTGAAGGTACCAATAAAAGCATAAAGCTGCTATTGGAGCACCCAAAGAGTGAGGACAACACCCCAGGGCTGGCTGAGTCTTTAGTGAGCTGGGGTTGTGAGATGAGCCCAGTCTGGACTGTCGCCTTGGCAGTGGGGCCTGACAGGACAGTGGCACTCTTGTAGGGCTGTTGTGTTCTTTGGGAAGCCAGATCTGCTTCCCAGCTACTTCAGAGGGGCTTTCTGTGCAGACAGAGAGGAGGAAAGGGTAGGGACAAAGGCACTTTGCCTTCCAGAGAAGCTGTGAGGTGAGAGCTAAGGGAAAGGAGACTTCCAAGCTTTGGCTTCCCATATCCACACTCACTGCAGAGCCTATTTCTTTGTCTGCTTCTCCCTTTTCACTCTTTTTTTTTTTTTTGGAGATATTCACATTTTATGACCAATTAACAATTAATTTGGCTAGAGAGCAAGTGAACAGAAAGATGTGGTAGAACATATGGAGGAACACACTGTGCTTGGTCCCAGCAGATTTGAACTGAGAAGCAAGGTCCAGGAATAATCAGTTTATGAGCAGAATAGGCTGGAAATAAACTTTGGAAGAGGAAGAGAAGATAAATGGGAACTGAGTTCCATGTCTTTTCTCCCTAAAAATTGCAGACAAGGTGAAGAAAAGCCCTAAGGAATCATTAAAAAGATATGAGAGCAATCAGGGAAAGTGGCAAAGGTTTCCAAACTGAAAAGGAAAGAGAAGACAAACTGGGAGAGATTTTTTGTAAAGAGCAAAAGCATCAAAATTATATTTCACAGAATCAAGTAGGTTGGAAGCGACCTTTGAGATCACCAAGTCCAACCTAGGCCCTAACATACCTTGTCAACCAGACCATGGAGCTAAGTACCACATCCAGTCTTTTCTTAAACACCTCCAGGGACAGTAACTCTACCACGTCCCTGGGCAACCCATTCCAACGCCCAGTCACCCTTTCTGGGAAGAAATTCTTCCTAATATCCAACCTAAACTTCCCCTGGCACAGCTTGAGACTCTATATAGCCATGAGGGAACAGTGGGTGTTCTGTCCTGGGGGATTTCAGGGACTAAAGGGAGACAAACCCCAAGCTGCTGGTGGAGGTGAGAGGGGTGTGAGAAGGAAGTGAGTTGGAGCAGAAGGTCACTTGTTATTTGTTTGGTTTCTTTTGCAAGAAATCCCAGGAGAAAAAAAGTTGTATGGAACAAGCTGAGGATTTGAAGAGATGGAGAAAAAAGTCTGCCTGAGTCTGGGCTGGGTCATGGAATAGTTTACAATGAGTGTCATCACACAGCACTTACAGGATGGTCAGGGTATCAGAGCCAGCCAGCACGGGTTTAGGAGGGGTAGGTTGTGTTTGACCAACCCAGTCTCCTTTTATGACCGGGTGACCTTCCTGGTGGATGCAGGAAAGGCTGTGGATGTTGTCTGTCTGGACTTCAGCAAGGCCTTTGACACTGTCTCCCACAGCACACTCCTGGAAAAGCTGCAGCCCATGACTTGGACAGGAGCACTCTTTGCTGGGTTCAGAACTGGCTGGATGGCCAGCCCAGAGAGTGGTGGTGAATGGTGCTGCATCCAGCTGGCAGCCAGTCACCAGTGGTGTCCCTCAGAGGTCTGTGCTGGGGCCAGCTCTGGTCAATATTTTTATTGATGACATGGATGAGGGTGTTGAGTATTTCATCAGTAAATTTGCAGATGACACTAAGCTGAGAGTGCGTGTTGATCTGTTGGAAGGTAGGATGGCTCTGCAGAAAGACCTGGAATGGTCGGATCGATGGGCAGAGTCTAACAGGATGAAGTTTAATAAGTCCAAGTGCTGAGTCCTGCATTCTGGCCACAATAACCCCCTGCAGCATTATAGGCTGGGGATGGTGTGGCTGGACAGTGCCCAGGCAGAAAGGGACCTGGGGGTGCTGGTGGACAGCCGGCTGAACATGAGCCAGCAGTGTGCCCTGGTGGCCAAGAAGACCAATGGCTCCTGGCCTGGATCAGGAACAGTGTGGCCAGCAGGAGCAGAGAGGTCATTCTTCCCCTGTACTGGGCACTGGTGAGGCCACACCTCGAGTGCTGTGTCCAGTTCTGGCCCCTCAGTTTGGGAAGGACGTGGAGACGCTGGAGCGCGTCCAGAGGAGGCAACGAGGCTGGTGGGGGGCTTGGAACACAAACCCTGTGAGGAACGAGATTTGGGTAAAAGAACAGACCTTATCACTCTCTACAAGTCCCTGGAAGGTGGTTGTAGCCAGGGGGGGATTGGTCTATTTCTCCAGGCTGCAAATGACAGAACCAGAGAACACAGTCTCAAGCTGCACCAAGGGAAATATAGGTTGGATATCAGGAAGAAGTCTTAGGAAAGGGTCATAAAGTTCTGGAATGGTCTGCTTGGAGAGGTGGTGGAGTCATCATCCCTGGATGTGTTTAAAAAAATGCTGGATGTGGCACTTGGTGCCATGGTTTAGTTGAGGTGTTAGGGCACAAGTTGGACTCAATGATCTTTAAGGTCTCTTCCAACCTAGACATTCTGTGAATTCTGTGAATATCAGAAACTGGTTGTTTAGCAAAGACAGCATGTAAGAGCTGTCTCTGAGGCATAGAAATTTGACTGGCTCATGTGACTTCCACTATCAATATTCTAATAAATGTGCTAATAAAGGCATCAAGTCCTGCTGCTGGACTAAGGAATGCTGACCCCAGACCCACAACTTCAGTGTTTGGCCCAAAGAAAGGGAATGGAGGGTACAGAGGAGACCAGGGAGAGCTTGCATATACCCTGGACTGAAAATGGGGAAAGGCCCAGAAATCACTCCAGCTATGGAGCTAGAACAGCACAGGGTCTGTTCTCCAGGCCTGAGGCTGAATATCACAGCTTGGCTTGCTTCCACCCACCTCTACTTTTTCCCTTCCCTCTCTTTCCACCCTCCAACCCAATATGCATGTGGTCAGATGGTGGTAGGACAGCTCCTAACCCGTGCCACCCCTAAAATCGTGTGTGGGTGATGCTGGGAGGCAGGGAGCTGGCACAGGCCAGATCTACACCAGGCAGTCTGTTAGTGGGCAGGCAGTGAGCACAGGCAGCTGGGTGCTCTGACCCTGCAGAAACACTGCCAAGATGTTCATGGGCTCAGACAGGGGATCTAGAATACCAAGCCAATGCTTGGTGATGCCTGAGGAGCTTGAACAGCCAGAAAAACCACCAGAGCAGAGTACATGTTGTACAGATGGCTTAGTGCAGTTCTTTGATTTGGTAGATCCTCATTTTGCTTTTTATGTGTGTTGGTGGCGTTGGCCAAGGTCAAGAGGTATCTCCATGCCAGCAGGAGGAGGGGCTCTCCCTGACCTGCTGGGTCCCTGCCCTTCCTTCTCCTTCCACTCATGGCTGCCACCTCCTGGGCTGGGAATGCTCTGGAGGTCAGGATGCTCTCACTGCCCCTGACTTGGGCTAGGGCTAGACTGGACCACAGGCATGATCTCCTGGCAGGGAATAGCTCCCTGCCGTTCTCACTGCCACTTACTGGGCTATTCAGAGGCATGATTTTTTTCCCCAGGGCTCAGCTCCCATTTAAGCACCTGCAGATAAGGGTCAAATTTCCTGAAGTGCTCATCAGGCAGCTGCCTCCCCGAGACACTTAATCACAGATTAAAACAAAACAAAACAAAAAAAAAAGTATGTAGAACTGTTCAGATGTTCAGAAAGATCCAGCCATTTTTAAGCCCATAGGAGCAATGACTGTTCTTCATTTACTTCTTTAGTGCTAGGCCCATGTCCTGATAATTTCTATGTAACTAACTCCTTAGTTTCCCCCTTGGAAGAACAGATAACAATTTTCTTTGTGTTTTTTTTGGAAGCTGAAGATGCTGATGGAAGATGAAGGCTTCAGATTCCCTCCCTGTCTTGCTGCACAAAGAACCTGTTTGCTCAATTGACACTACAGGCAAAAATTGAATTCCTGTTTTACTCTGTGTTAATAGATGGATGAAGAAGACTGGATGAAGAAATCTTAATTTTTAAACATATATGAAGAAGACAGAAGCCCACCTAGAACAAATCCATTTATGTTTTAAAGGCAGGTTAACATTTTCTTTTGGGCTGTTTGCTATCAGGGTGAGAAAAGCATTAATTCTAATAACCAAGTTGTTGCTCAGCCACAAAATGATGAGTCTGTCTTTGAAAGCAACATTCAATGACAAAAGCAAGGACTAAATGGCCTAAAGCAGTTGTGTCCCATCTTTCAACCAAGAGATCACACAACTCAAAGACACTTGAGCTCTGCACACTTTCCTAAAGCAGGACTGGATGAGTCTATGTTGCATGGGAAAAATATTGTTGCCCTTGATCACACGGTGGAAGAGGTTGTTGCAGCCTTCAGAGATGTAGACAGGGAGTTGGCTATGGTCAAAATGGACCATTCAGTCTGACTGTACCTGGCTGAAGTGCTAGATTTGCACTGGATTGTCAGGACTTTTCTCCTTCTGGGCACAGCTTGAGAGGACACGGGGGAGGGATGTGATACAGCAGGGCCACATTCCCTTCTTTGGTTTGTTACTGAGATCTTGCAAGAATTTGGCCAGATTCACTTCTCAATTTCTGGCATCAGTTTCTATGCCAATAAAACAGGAATGATGCCATCAGCTCCAAGATGGAGGTTAGAAAGCACTAATGAAGAGCTGTCTGCAATTACATCCAAATTTAGAAGGAAAATGGGCTCTTGTTCCCTTGGACCTAATGTAATAAATAAATAAATGGAGCAGTCCCGGCTTTATTGCCAATTCTATCTGATTAGATGGAACTCAATTTCTGACATTTTTTCTGCTGTTGGCTGTTTTATAAAGGCACCCCACAGAACCAGCTTGACCTCTGGGTTACTCATAATTTTCCTGGGTATGAAGTTACTCTCTCACAGAATTAGTTTCCTCAGCATGCCTTTGTGGGGCTGATGCTTTAAATCAGGCAGACACAAGCAGCTGTAGCCCTGACACGGTCATTTTACAGCTGGCTGCTGCTTGTCGCCTCTCCCTCTTCCCCAGCTGCCAAGCACTGTTTTACCTTTCTTATTGCTGTGGAGATGACATTATCTTACACTTGAGAATTTCCCTGCCATAGAGTTGCTCTGGATAATGTTTGTGTACAGATGATGTTTATGAAAGCCAGGGGGCAATTTACTTACTGCAGTGGGCACCATTGCAACATGTAAAATCATCGTACACAAATACCATCGACTAAACGGCTCCCTTCCTTCTCATAATTCATTAGCAGAACAGGTTACCTGGGGATGGGAGGGAATCTCCATCACTTAGAGACTAAATCAGCCTGACTGCTTTCCAAGGAGCGTGCTCTTGCCGAATTGCACAGCATTGGGCTGGATGGGGGCATCGCCTGGGAAAACTGATGGGCTCCCTTATGCAGGTAAGCAGATGAGACAACCATGGTGAGCTGGCTGGCCTCAAAGCCTGAAAATCTACTGCTGCAACACTGACTGCTCCAACACAGAAATCAAAAGACTGATGGATGAAATATGTCCCTCTTTCTTTCTGAAATCTCTCCAAAGGCCTGGCCTGTGATATGGATTGGGCACACCAGTCTGCTCCAGAAATGGTAGATCCAGCTCACATGGAAAACTTAATTACTATCCCTGCCTGGGAGCCTTGACTTATTGCTGTCCGTAGAAATCTGAGTAAATACTGCCTGGATCAATGACAGTCAATGGAAAAGAGCTTTCTCCAGCCAAGAAGAAGGAAAAAAGGTCTTGAGCCAAAGTCCTTCCTCTGGATGCATTGCTCTCCCAAATTCAGCTGCTGCTTATGGCCTGAGGAGAGGTTGAAATGCCTTACCACGAAACCTCTGCTTTGAAGTAGCTTCTGAAGCTCCTTTTCCATATTCATCATGGGGCTTCTTTATCCCAGCAGCCAGCTCTGACCACCTGTAACCACCCCTTATCTTCTTGTTGGATGACGGTCACACTCGGAAAGCTGATGTTAGCACCAGGAAGGAAGTTTGCATGAGCCTGGTGCTGCAGGCAGGGTGGCAGGAAGATTCTTAGACTCCAGTGCTTGTGATGTGGCTCTGAAGATCAGGGCTAGAAATCAACAATACCAATCAGCTTTAAAGCACACAAACTCACTGAAATTATTATGAGAGGCATCCCCTTTTCATTATCTTGCACTTTAGCTGGGACTATAAAAGTGCCTGCTTATGATAAGAAGTTGCTTTTATTATTGATCATCTATTGATCCATGCAAAGATTAGGTTTATACTGTTTTCTTAATGTTGTGTTAAGAACAATAAAAATATTTATGGTTGGGAATACTTGTTTTATGCTCTCCATGATGTCAGTAGCCACCCACTCTCCTTTGGTGCTGCCTTGTCAGTAAATTCATCAGGGCAGGGGAATTCCTGGTTAGCACTTACCATAGTGAAACTCTGACCTCCTGACTCCCAGTGATGGATAACCTCCTCATCTCAGGTATAGAATCTCTTTACCTCTAGACTGTGATAAAGAGGGTGTGTAAGAACTGAGGTAAAGAGATTCCTCATCCCTGGAAACATTCAGGTCAGGCTGTGGGAAACTTGGTCTAGAGGAAGGTGTCCTTGCCTGGTGTTCCAGCCAGGAGGGCTGGAACTAGATGATCTTTAAAGGTGCCTTTCAACCCAAACTGTTCTATGTCTCTATGATGACTCTGTGACAGTGATTGCAGGTTGGTACTGCACGTGGTGCAGGTGATCAGCAGCTGTGGCCCCACTCCAAGCCTGCCTCAGCCCTGGTGCCTGGGGCTGGCAGAAGCTGGTGTCTTGTCCTGACAGCCTTCCTTGCTGGTGGGTGTAAGGGACACTTGTGCTCACCCTGGTGCTGACTCCTGTGAGATGAACTTCTGCAGCCCAAGCCTTCAGAGAGGTGACCAGGGAACCATTCCATGTGCCCCAGCTCACTCCAGGCTCTCTGAAATATCTCTGTATTCACTAGTTTCAAAAATACAGTCCAGTAGCAGAGAGTGCCCCTCACAGTAGCAGAAAAGTTCTGTGTTGTAGCTAATAAAGACTTTGCAAAATCAGCCCCCTTAGTCTCCACGAAGCTCCTGGGATGTGAGGAGCAATACAACTCTTACTTGCATGAGTTAGGAATTTGCTTGTGCCTGGGCCCAACTGGGAACTGGGAACAAATCCATAGGACCAGCTCCACTGTGGTTTTGTGTCTGTCGGTACTTCCCTGTGTTGGGTTGTGTAGATCATTAATAACTGTGTCATTGCCTTCCTGTGCAGCCAATATAAATTAGCATAATCCATTTTAACTTAACATAGCCCTCAGAAGACAAAGATTTCAGCAGTCATGTTTGTTTTCCTCCCTTAGGCAAAATGCTAAAATCAAGCTTGAAACTGAAAAATTGAAAAATCACCTCATGGAGCTTAACATGGTGGTTACCACACAAGAATTGATTGTAACCATGGATTATGGGTCAATTCCTTGTGCAGTGCAGGAGGATCTTCTGGTTTCTGGTAGCTGTCCCAGTTCATTTGACCCATGTGGTTAGATCAGGCAAATGTTAGTTTTTCTCTAGGAGGATAGGAACAAATAACCTCAGCAACCAACCTCAAGCTGAGCCAGGGAAGTTTAGAGAGGATATTAGGAAAAATTTCTTCACCAAAATTGTTGTCAAGCATTGGAACAGACTGCTCAAGGAAGTGGTGGAGTCACCATCCATGGAGGTATTTAAGAGGCATGTAGATGTGTCAGCTAGGGACACAGTTTAGTGTTGGTCTGGGCAGTGCTGGGCTGGACCTGATAACCTTAAAGATTTTTCAAAACTAAATAATTCTATGATTCTATACATAATTTCTGTCTAGTTCACACACCCTATATTTTTTCTGCTTCCTTCTGCTGCTCAAAGTCATCCATTGAAATGTGCACTTACTTAAAAGACCTGTGGTGTCAGATGGGATACCAGCCCCTTCTCAACTATTGATGAAGGCATGTCCTAAGTGCCATTGGACCAGATCTGTGTAGCTGTTACTGGGACTGATTCTGTCTTACAAGTTAGACCATCTGCTTGCATGATACCAATTTTTTTAGGTCCTTGACTGCCTATCTCTGCACTCCTAACTTGCAAGCCTGTTTGTCTGTCCAGCAGTATTTTTTCCTCTCTGCTAGTCTGTGTCAGCAAGTTATGAAGAAAATACAAAGCTTTCAGCAGTAACCCTGAGGTTAGAGGAAAATGTCCTGATATCAAATATTCCTCTTAGCTCCAATAAGCTTGGAATTAATAATATTAGTCTCCCCCATTTGTAATACAGACTGTGACTCCACAGCACAGAACAAAAAAGACTTGTGGTGTAATCCTCCTTTCAATACCTGTTCTTCAGCTTGTGTAGTTATCCCTTTTGTATGACTGGGAGAAAGAATATGCAAGAAAGAGATCAGAGAGGCCACAGGTCCTGCTCAAGAACTCAGTGGTCTGTAGCAGGTCTGTGTGTGTTCCCATCTCCCTTTGCCTTTCCCCTTTATTCTGTCCCTAGGTGACACAAGTGAAGTTGCTTTCCATAACAAAACATGTGGTTTGGTATGACTGTGTCTGGCCTCCCCCATGACTTACCTCAAACTTGTTTCTTTTGGATCTTGGCATTCACAAGCACTTCCCAAACTCTCTCCCACTGAGCATTTAATGCCTTTCATTCTCTAAGGATTATCCTTTTATCAGCAAAAGTAACCTGCAACCCCACTGCAATCAGTTAGGGGAATCCAGCTGATTTAGAGAGCATTTTGTCAGGTGACAAAATGAGAATGACTGATGATGAAGATGACACGCAACAGGATTGGGAAGGTCAGACTGGGGACTTCCCAAGAAATGTCTTCTGTTATGTGTCACAGGATTTCTTCTGTTTTGGACTCTGATTTTCTTGGGATAGTTTGAAGAACAAGGCTGCAGAGTGCTACAGAAAGAGCCTTTGTTTCTTTGTTCTTAAGCTATGGAAGGGAGCTCAGGAAGCTGAACTGTTCTGACCTTTGACCAGAAGCTGAACACACATTGCTGAGATAATTTTGCAATATTGATTGTGTGCTTGGTAGTACTAAATCTTCTGCTTGCACAAAAACCTTCTCACCCTTGTTTTTGTGTCTTCATCCAAACCCCTCACTCTGCTCTAAGACTGCCAGCTGTTTCCATCTAACTCACTGGGGTCCAAACCATACTGGACTCTGATGATGCTTTATAAGCCAAAGCTTCATTGAGGCAGTAAGAAAGACGAGCAGCAAGGTGCCCATAGAGGGACTTATCCCATCACTGACAGCAAACACGAGATGGCAGCGATGCCGTGGTGGGCTCTGTGCCCTGCCAGGAGCACCGGGATCCCACTGCCAGGCGCTGCACACACCTTTTGGAAGAGCTGAGAGCTGAGCAGTCCCTCGGCTCCGCCGGAGCGGTGGGAGGCGCAAAGCGCACCTTACATTGGCAGCGTTCTGCCCACACCGCTGCTGCCGAGCTGGGGACAGCGTGCTGGCAGTCTGTCCATCCCGCCCCTGGCGCTGGTCGGAGGCAGGGCATCAGCAGTCTGCTGTTGTGCCAATATTGGCCATGGGGCAGGGCGTCAGTAGGCAGTGTCATCGGCCACTGCCTGGTGGCTGCAAAGACATTGCCAAGTGGAAGTGGCCTGTAACTGTATTTGGCACAGATATCTCTGTTAGAGTCCATCGTTCTCAGCTCATCTGGAATAATCATCAGCACTGGTAATACCAACAGTAACAGCTCATCTCTACTTCAGCCCATCCCCTTCCCTTCCATCCCCTGTGCAAACAGAGGAAGAAGGGTCAAATGCTCTTTACTTTTGTGACCTGCCAGTCGTTTACATTTACCCAGGACTTTATACTGCAGCATCTCAAAGCCCGTTGTGTCCCTATAGTAAGCAGGTTTTATCCTTCACTGTGCAAATGAGAACAGGACTGGCAGGCACAGCCCTGGGCAGTAGTGGGGCCAGAGAGCTGAATGTGGGTCCTTTCTGATCTTGCAGGAAGACAAAAGCACCATCAGGTTCAGTGGTCCCGTTGGCGACTGTGACACCCACCATGCAACACGCCATGGAAGGAGGTGGGACTCCATTTCCATGCCTCCTCTGAAACCTTATCCAGCCCTTTCCCCTGTGGTGCTCCACAGTCCAATGCATTCCCATATTTTTGTCGCTCAGTATTTGGGGTAAAATATGTGTGGAATATGCCTTAAGGCAGCAAGTCAAGCACAGTTTGTTAAGCACGATGTGTTCTCTGACATCTCCTGTGTCGTGCCATGTGGCAGGAAACCCTTTCTCACAGTTTTAATTATCCACCCCATAAACAATATATGTGCTTAGTCAGGGCCTCATTTTACTTCAGCTACTCCTCTGTCACGAGCAATATTCTTTTAATATTTACAGTGTTTTTCTGGTGCTAGCATTCATATCCCCTCAGAAGAAGAGCTGTCTTTACCAATGTACTGTACTAACATTCCTATCCTGAATCCTTCAAAAATATTGACTTTTCAGAATAAAGTGGAAGAAGTCCAGAATTGCATGAATCAGTGATGTTGGCATATTTACTGAAATTCTCTTGGGCAAGGGCTGACACATCTAAAGATTCACTTTAAAAAATTCTGGCACATTATGATCTTACTGAATAAAAACGACTCTATCCAGGAAAACAGTACAATCCTGTTAAGTATTTTCAGATCTTATGGGACAAAGGTGTTCTAGAAAAGTGAGATGGTGTTTATTAGGACTGAGCTGGATTAAGATCACGGAGTGTGAATAGCTCACTAAATAGTTCATATGTTAAAAAGAGACAGAGAAATAGCAACCACAGTTTATGCTCTACAATATCAACCAGTTACAGGAAATACTTGTGCTGGCTTGGTATTACACTGAGAATAACCAGTCCTTCAGTAGAGACCAGCTTGCTAAAGGCATATGCAGTGAACGTGGCAAACATTAGGAACGATGTTTTGAAGGTGCAGGGCTGCAACTTTCAGGTGCTTTAGTCCTTCCATCATTTCAGAGAATCCTTTGCTTGTAGGTCAGCAGTGCTCAGCACATGCAAGGTGCCCTGCACTGTTTTAGTATTCTGAAAGTACCTGAAAAGTGTCCAACTTGTAGGCCTATGGACCCATTTGATGTGGGGGTTTGAAGCCATATGGGAAATCCTGGAGAAATTCCGAAGAGGTGATGCAACATGAGGATGAGGAAAAAGGAGGAAAGCGCTGACAAGATCAGGGAGGATCAGGACTTGTGCCTGTGGCCTAAGGAAGATCCTCCAAGGAAGAGGCTGCTGCTGACAGAGGGAAACAGCTCTGCTCTGTCCATGCTAAAGCACCATCCTTGCAGCTGTGGGGACTGTAGAAGTCCCAATGGCATGTTAGTACCTGTGAAGTTTTTACTGAAGAGGTCAGAGAACATTTTTGTTTTCCTTTACATTCAGCAAAAGTAACCTGCGGTTCGAGAACCAGCTGCTGGTTCCCAAGGGTGTGGAAGGAGAGGCCTGGATTCACACCATCCCCAGCACAGAAGTGTGCCCACGTTGATGGGAGGACAATTGCCTGACAGGGCAGCAGGTGTAATTTGAACAGCCATTTTCTGTCTTCTTCACCCTATGTACAATTTACTTTATAAGCTGGCAGTCAGATCATGTGGATGAATTAACATATATGAATAAAACCAAAGGCATTTACTCCTTAAAAACAATGCAGTTGTCTCCTCACTTGAGGAAGACCTCAATGTCTCTTGGTGTTCTTCCTGCCTTGTGCAGGTCTCTCTGAGCTAATATGCAGTCTCTACTTTCCTTTCATCCTTTAAACCTTCATACTGCAATGTACTGTATTCCTGACTCAAAAGCAATATCCACTATGCAAATTATTGGCAGAAAGAGATCATTTTGTATCCAAGGTCAGCACACATTTACACTGAATTCATTATACAGCAATTTGCTTGGAAATGCTTTTGAATGCTAAGATTGTTTATAGCTTTTTTATTTCTTTATCTTATGCAGAGTTGGACTTACACCTCGAAAGATATTTTGATGTTTTAACGGAAATCTCTAGTCATTTCGCACAGAGAATTGGAAAGAAATAGGAGTGCTGAAAAGGACTCTCTGGCCCTTGCTATTGCTCTCTCTGAATCTGCAAACAAACCAAGAGTAGTTGGCTGCATGTACAGCCCAGGCTTTTGCAGATATACAGCAGGCAAGTGTGAAGGAAAGCCCATGACTTTAGATCAGACCCTCTCCACTGATGGCTGCCTGTCACATGCCCTGGCCACTGTGATTCACTGTGTCAGGCAGGATCTGTCATGGCAAATAATATGAGTGATGCTGGTTGACATGTTGTGTCATCTGAGGAATCTGGAAAATTGTAACATGATAAAATTCTTTCTTTTTTTATTAGTCTATGTTTTAAGGAGATCTTCCTGATAGTCATGCCTTCTGAGAGGTTTCTTTCCTTTTTTTTTTCCTTTTTAGGGAAAGAATTTCCATCTTATCGAAATGAGAAATTTCAATAGCATATCACTGAAAATTAAAACAAAACCAAAACCAAAACAAACAACAACAACAACAAAAAATCATTCCTAAAAGCCATTCAGTTTGAAAGTACTCAGCAATTTGTGCCAGAAGACTCTCCCTTTATTTATTCCTTCTATATTGTTTACTGACTGTACATGAAACTTAGCTGAGAAAAAAGTTCTTTCTGTCTGAGGAATTGGAAATCAGACTATGTAAGAAAAATGACTTCCTGGTCACACTTTCATGCAATCATTTCATGGAGTTTCACCGCCCCATAACAGTCTATCTTTAGCAGGATCATTATGAGCTATTGGATACTGAATTAACAAAATGCCAGACGTATTCCAAGGGTAGAAGGGTGTAAATCAATAGTAGCTGGAAATAAAGACTGTTGTCCAATAGCTAGATGACGAAAATCAGAGCTCACATGTTTGTACGCTTCACTCAACCTGAGCTACTGATTCCCGTTGTGACCTTGGGCAATCTTTCGACCTCCTTGCATTTTGTACAGTTTTACTGCATAATTGAGAAGCAGCAAGGCTTTGCCAAGCTCAGACTTATGTATCAAAATCTTGCATATTTGGGGAAATTGATTTTCAGAAATATTTCCTACTTCTACAGTGGTCCTAAGCAAACAATTCTTTAGAGTGCTATCCAGTTTCTAAAATGGGAGTGGACTGTAAAAGAAGGAAGATACCAAGAACCAATATTAGAGAAGATGAGCATGTAAATGCCACAAGCTGCCATACTAAAAGAGCATTCCTCTCCTGGAAGGATGTCTCCTTGAATGGGTGCAGCCATGCAGAGTTGCATTAACTCCATCTGGTCTGGAATCTGCTTAATAAGTCAGTCATTTATTGCCCATATATTTTACATGAATCCCTGAGGGACAGAATATAATAAAACAGGCCCAGACGTGAGCAAAAGGGGCCTGACTTTCTTGTCCTGCCTGCACAGGCATACGCAGAGCAACAGCTTAGCTTCTAGATGCTTCAGAGAAGTAACAATCCCTTTTGATATCCTCTTGCCAGGATGTTTCGTGCAGCATGTTATAACTGAAAAACTGCTGGAGGAGAGTGAATGCAAACCAGAACATTTTCCATGGGAAAAAAAAAACAAGGCAGAGAGAGGAAAAGAAACCAAAACGAGATATTCTTTGTCCTGGCTACAATCCACCAACATTATAAAAAAAGAGCACTAGGAAAACCTGGGATATATGGGTCTAAGATTTGTGTTTATGCTTAAGTTTTGTATTACTAGTTTCTAAAAAAAATCATTGGACAATATTGTATTACATTTTTAATGGATTATTCATTAATTTCTTAGCTTCTTGTTAACCAAGAAGTGTGTTACAGCTAATCTGAAGCAGCTGTTTTAGGGAAGGCCTGGGACAACACATGATATTTTCAATATTCAGATAAAATAGATATTGTCAGTCCATAGCATCTAAAAGAGCTCAGTTATCCAAAACTCCTTTTGAAAAACAAGCAGGGGACTTGAGTGCTCTTTCTGTGATTTACACACTTCTCTGAATGTGGAAGATGTCAGCCATGACAATAGTTAGTGATTTACGTTAAAGTTGGATAATTTGTCCAAAAATACCAGGTGCTCTTGTGCTGTGGTGCAGAGCAGGCAACACAAGCCTTCTATTCCACACTGTAAACTGGGGCTTTGGTGTTTTTTGTGGTGTGGGTCCTGCTGGGTGTCTCTGACCAAAAAAAAACCAAAAAAGCACCAAACTAAAATACTAATGCTGTTTGAGGGTCGCAGGTGCATTGCATGGGCCCCATGGGTCCTGCTGATGTGCATTCAGCATGGAAGGGGGACCTGGCTGGTGAGCTCCAGAGACTGAACTGTGGGCCTGCAGTGGCTTTGCACTGCTGGCTCAGGGAGTGATGGAGCTATGGTGGAGGCTGCTAAAAGAGTGCAGTAAGTCCCAAATGTCCTTTGTGCCTTTGGTGCTGCTGACTGCCCCACATCCCACCCGGCCAGCCTGCATGGAGGGCTCAGAGCACACTGCTCTGCCCAGGTGGCTGCAGCCTCTTGCAGGATCACTTTGTTTTGAGAGGGAAATGTGAATTTGAGAAGAGCTCCTCTCATTGTCATTGCTGTAGGTTTTTCACTTATTTGACTGAGGCAGAAAGATATTCCTTCAGTCTCCCAATATTTTAGAGTAACAACATCTACGAAAGGTCTGTCCAATGAAAAACTAAGACTTTCAAGGAGCCAAAGAGCAAGTTTGCCCAAACAATTTATTTTTACAGGAGATCACAGGCAGTGATGTGAAGGAAAAGTAGAAAAAAAAAGACCAAACCCTTGTATTTAAGTGGTCCCAATAGCAGTGAGGAGAGCACCTTCAGAGAGAGGAGGAGGACGCTGGAGCTCTGCAGAAGGAAGCTTCTCTGACTTCAATGTCTTACGACAAACAAGAGCCATTCAACATCAACAACATAAGCAAAGAACCTCTAGTTTCTCCACAGCTCAAACTATCTTGCAGGTGGCTACAGACCATGACCATCCAAATACTTCTTGATTCAAATAACACTTGGCAGTGGTGTCTGTGCAGTATAGCTGTATATAGAAAAAAGGGTTTAGGAATATTTTATGTTTATTACAGTCCAGATTCACTCTTGCCCCCCAAATGCCGTGACAACAGTGAATAAAAGGAACTTACTACCATAGGAAAAATGTAGATTTTATAGTTGGGTGATGCTTCCAGGTTAAATTAATCTAGTTGCCTGTATTACTTTGAGAAGTGCTAAGAGGAGGGAACACTGAGATGGAAACTATGACAGCATTGGAAGCAGTGAATAGGCTTTAAACATGGAAGCAGAGGGCTGTGGAAGGGAAATATGGTTTCCAGTTCAATTTTCTGAAATATCTGTGTTTCTGCCATCTGACTCCTTACCACCATTTTGTACAAATGGGAATTTGACTGTAGGAGAAGGATCATGTGTGTCTTTCCTCAGTTCTTGGCCCAGACAGTGACCTGCATGGCTGTGACTAATTTGACTCTTCCTCTTTGTTAAAATACGATCTCCTTAAATTATTTTATGTTATTTTTAATTTTTGAAATTAGATTTCAAAATTGTCTTTTTTGTTGTTTTTATGTGATGGAGAAAAGAAAAATCTATTTCAGTTTTTACCCACTTAATTCTTTTTCCTTTTGACAGGAAGGCAGAAGTAAATAAGCAATGCTGAGTGTTTGCCTAAGTGTTTGATTATTTTTTTTTCCTTGTTCACCTCATTGAAAGAGAGAAGGTCATCTCTGTCTTACAAAAAATGAAATTTAGCCTGGAACTTCTTTCTTTAGGAAATAATGCTCACTCTTCTTCCCAACTTCTTTGTGCCTACCCACTCTTTATTTCACTCTTTCAAAGGAAAGAATTTTCTAAATAAAACTTAGGAGCATATTTGGATCTGGTTCTAGTTTTTCATTCAGTAAAAAAGATTTCCTTTTCATTTTTTTTTCAATTAATTAAAGGTACAAAATGGATCCACCTTCAATATCTGATTTATTTTTCCTCTCAAAAGTCTACCCATGATTAATTTTTCTCTAATTCTATGCAATCTTTTCAGACTGAAATTCCTTAATTAAAAAAAAAAAGCATTCCTGCACATTTCATTTACTTTGTGAGAATAAAAAATATATTTGTGATACTAATGCTAAGATGTTTTAGGGGACCCCAGTGTGTGCTTTGAGAGATTGGCAGTGAATAATTGACCTCTAAGGTAGGATGTGCAGGCAAAAGGTGAGTGAGAATTGCCTTGGGCAGAAGTTAGGCTCTCAGTATATCACAGTGACAGTTCCCCTTCAGCTTCTCCTCTTGCATTGACTTTTGTATCCTTCTTGGGGTTACAAACCAAAAGCTGAGCAGTGCCAATTCCACCTATTCTTTCTTGATCAGTTCTGTTTCTGCTACATCTTTTTTGAAAGGAAGTGACCTAATGTAATTTTCACAACAATTTTAGGGTTTTTTCTTTTTCAGTTTTTCACTCTTTGTAGTTCATCTCTAACTGGAAATTTTCAAAGCACACTAATGGTGTTTCCCATAGTTGAATTTTTCAGCAACTTTTCTGCAGTATAATATCTTGGTAGATCACTGCAAAGCTGAGTTTGATGCTCTATGTACTAATGTCCCTCTCTACGACTCTGTGGGTGATCTTTAACTCCTCTCTTATTTTCTTCATCTGTGCAATGAGTGATTGCTTTTCACCTTTAATAGTGGGAAAGTGAACCACTCCAGCAGGATTCAGCACCAGTACTTTGCCCATGCCTCATTTATCAGAGGTTTAGTTACTTTTACATAAATTTCTTAAAGCTTCCTTAACTCAGGCTTTGTTATCCTTGTAGTATCCTTGCATTTATCAGTAGTATCCTTGCATTTTTTTCCTCCACATTATTACTATTGTTATGAAACTGCAAACAAAACATGGGCATGACAGATCAGATGTTCAGCTCTCCTGCTCTGAGCCTGCCAGCATTGCTCTCCACACAGTTCACCCAGGGGTTTTCCCATTCAGCACAAACATACAGAAAATGCAAAGAAATAGTTTGCAACCTACACAATAAATGGCTCAAGGAATAAAAACCAGACAAAAACAGAGATGTGAACATGGGCAAAGAAAGCTGAACCCGGGCTGCAGCACTGGAGGTCCAGTCCTGCTCTTACTGAAACAGTGACTATGATTCCCCTGGAGCTAACCATTGATAAATCAATATATATAGATTTTTTGCTATGTATGTGGATCTCTACCCACAGAAGAACCGAGCCATCTACTCACACTGCTTCCCTATCAGCAGCCAGAGCAGGTCTATATTTTTCCTTTGCTTTCTTGCTCTTCTCTCTTTCCTCTTTGGTCTTCTCTAGGCATAAATTCATCAGTTGTGAAGGACTGCAGCCCTCATCCAGACTTCATTTCAGCCCTTTGCTCTTTACTTGATTTGTGAACAGAGAACCAAATTTATCCCCCCTTGTTATTATTTAATTCTGCAATTAGATTGCATTGGTTTGCAAGGCACTTGAGGTTGTAGATTTCAGGAGAGGTGGCATACGAAATAAATGTCTATTGACTTGGCAAGGCTGAGGATGTCTCATTGATTCCAGTGTTCTCTGTATTATTCTCTGTCTGTCCCATGCTCAATATCCTGTACCTTTTAATTCCTTTTCTTTTTTTAAATTGCTGCTGCATGTTTAATACATGTCTTCGTTGAGCTGTCCACAGTAATGCCTGTATCTTTTTCCGTGGTGGTAACAACAAATTCAGAGCCCATAAATGTTTACAAGTAATTTTAAACTGTTTCTCACAAACCACATGCCTAGGCTGAGTTTCATCTAGTATGCTACTGTCCAAACCTAGTTTGGTTTAGTTCATTTGAAGCTCCTTACAATCTCGTGTCTTAGCTAGGCTGAATTATTTTTGTTTCATCAGCATGTTTTATTCCTTCCCTTTTCCTTTCTGCAGGTTAATGAATGTGTATTTTTATTACACTTTTGTGATGAGTTGCAGTGAGATATATGGCTCTGTCTTTGAAAGGGAAATGAGACAGCTGTCTATTGAGAATGACCCCAGTGTTGGGTTATAATCTCTGGACAATGCTATTTATTGACCTCCTGGGAATGGGTTTACTTCTTTTTATGGCACTTTAAATTGCAATTATTTACAAGCATAGAAACACATGGTTTTTCTTTATCTGCATTTATCTGAAGTTCAAACAGCCTCTTATTATTGTGAATATAGTCGGACAAAGTCCCTGCATTACTAGAATAAAAGTTTTCCTCCCATTTTATGGATAGAAATCAGAAAAAAGATTACAAAAGATAACAGAAAAGAGGTCTACCCATCCCACTCTCTTAGGTGTGGGACTGAAAAGCAATAATATTTTTATGATACTTTTCCAGCCTTCAGCACCTTGAGTTTCTCAGGGATTTTCACAGGCGGAGTCAGTGTTTGTTGCCTCTCCATGGCAAGCATTCAACCCAGGGTAAAGAATATTCTGGTAAAAAATAGTTTTCTGAGTGGTTCCTGCTCTGGTGTTTGCTTCTGCTGGTGAGGTTGTCTGGGTAGTTTCTGCAGCAAAATGAAAATTGTTTTCAGGTCCAGGCTTGGACCACAGGTCTCTCTACTGGAGAGAACATGCTATGAACATATCTGTGTATCTTCAACAGAGTCATCATCATCATGGCCTTGGCTCCAGGACAGCTGTATCTGCATGGTAAACACTCACAAATGGCTGGATTGCTGGTTGTCCACATTTTTACACCAGATAGGGAGGAAATAACATGGCTTTAACCACTGGGGAGAAATTTCCCTGAGATCTTCTCCACAGATCTGCACAGCAAGCCAAGGACAGTACTGGTAGAAGCAGTTTTCTGTCTTTAGTTGTAGGCTCTGCCCTTGTTCCTTTTTTCCTCACTTGCTCATTAATCTCTGCTCCTAATCTTGCCTTTAATTGGCATTGCTGCTATTTCACTTGCCAGAGACTCTCAATGGGTTTATTCTTTATCATGTCTAAGTTTTTCCATGATCTAGCACGGCCTTCCATTGCTCCCCTCTCAGCTGGCTTGCTGTTGACCCCTACAGATCATAGGATTGCAGGATAATTGATGCTGAAAGGAACCTCAGGAGGTTCCTGGTCCAACCTCAGCTCAAAGGGAGGCCAGATCTGAGATCAGATTAAGTTGCTCAGGGCTTCATGTAGTTTAGTCTTGAAAACTTCCCAGGAGGGAGACTGCAGAAACTGTCTGGGTAACCTGCTCCAATATCTGACTGTCCTCTTGGGGATAAAGTTTTTCCTGATACCTCAGTTAACCTTTCATGTTCAAACTTATGCCCACTGTCTTTCATCCCCCCAGCATCACTGTGAAGAGCATGGTCATCTTCTTGATGGCCTCCTTGTTGGTGCTGGCAGGCTGCTATAATGTCCACCTGGAGCCAGCTCTTCTCCAGGCTGAGCAAATCTAGTGCTCCAGCTCCTAACACTTTTTCTTCTCCATTTTTTCAATGTATTTCTTGTACTTAGGAGCTCAAAAGAATACAGTGTCTAGATGTGGCCCAGCAGGAGCTGAGTGGGAGGATATTCCCACCCCACGAGCTCCTGGCTGTGCTCCCACCAGCCCAGGATGCCACTGGCCACCTTTTCTGCCAGGGCACACTCCTGTGCAGTGCTCTGTCTGCCAGGAGTCCTCAGAGTCTTCTCAGTAAAGCCAGTCAGCCCAGCCTGCCTTGGACAGAGCACTACTCCTCTGAGCATAGCCCTCCAACCAATTTTTACCCACGCAGTTGGTTGCCCAGCCATGCAGACCACAGCGTCTTCAGGTACAAATGTTGTTGAAGACACTGCCAAAAGCCCTGCTAAAACTGATGTGTTATCCACTGATCATCTCTTGTACACAAACCCAGTTATTTGACCATAGAAAACAAAAGGTTCAGTCAGAAATTATTTACAATCAGTAAATCCAAGATGACTTGGTTGTAAGGGTTTCCTTGCTGTTCTCTTCCCAATGAGCTGGATGGGACCTGATGAGCCCCCGAGTCCCGGAAATCCTTTCAGAATCTAATCACTTTATCATTTTTCATACATTGACCTTGAGTTCACTTTTGAGTTTCATTTTTCTCCTTCAGGAATGTGCATTTCTCTCTTTGACAACACTTCATACTCCTCCCTCATGAACAGCGAAGGAAGTTAATTTAATTTTTCTGTAATGTCTACCCCTTTTGGCATCTGGTCTTGTGTCTCTGGGAGACACAAATGATTCCTTTATTGATCACATCTTCTTTACATAATTGAAAAAAGTTTTATTATTTACCTCGAGTTCTAATGTAGTCTTCATTTCACCCTTTCATTAGTTTTTCCAGTTTGTTTGGTGTAGATTTTTTTTGTTCCAGCCATCACTCCATGTTACATGATTTCTCTGTCTTCCTTAGTACAGTACCTGCTGGGCTTAATGATTTATATTATTATCTTGGACTACTTTTTGTTAAATCTGAATTTCCTGCAGTCCATCCAGCAGGAACACAAAAACATTCGACTTTCTTTTTTGTATCGCTTTTTTCTTTTCTGAGTTATTTTCTAATATTGCTGTTCTCTATAATGCTGATGACTTGCAGTCCCATACCCATATGTAGAAAACTTCAAATACCTAAGAATCCATTTTATTTTTAATCCTGCTCCTCTCTCTTGTTTGGGGAATACAGGAGGAATGAAGCAACCCAGGACGTGTGGGCCCCAGTGGGGACCCTGTCACAGTGCAGCACTGCAATCTATTTTTCATACATATGACATCTCAGTTAGCAAAAGTCATGGCTATGGTACTGTCTGTCCCATGCCTTCCTGCCAGAAAAGCTCTCTGAGGAGGAAAGCATCATTTCATCCACTCTGCAAGCATCTGAGAAAGACAAGACTAAATAACATATCCAGGTGTTGGGAGACCAGAATAGCAGTTTTAATGCTCTGTCTCCTTTGGGGCTTGTGCAGTGTCCCTGAATCCATGGGATTCATCCCATAACAAAACTTAGGTAATATGCAATGAAGTACCCAAATGTACTTGCTAGAATGGAGAAACTGGTGAAGCAAAGGCCTGGTGTCATTGTCTGACTGTAGATGTCCAGAAGGGCTGGGGCTGGTGGGCATTTTTGAAAGGCTGGGAGTTGTCTTGGTTTTTTGAGTTGTATATGGGATTTACAAGTATATGGTACAATGTTCTTCCTAAGAAAGGATCAGAGACAGATTTGCCCTTGGGATTGTTTGTTGCTTTGTGTTTTTTTAAAGAAATCTCTGGTATGCTTTTTACTTCCTTAGTTCTTGCACTTGGTTTAGTTAGGATCCCAGTTCTGTGTGATGTTTATTTCAGCCAAGACTTTGTTCTTAGAAATTCTGGTTAGAGTGTAGAAAGTTCCTCCTTTGCTTCAGTACAGAACATTTCCTTATCTGAGTATTTCAAAACATATGATAAATTGCTCTGTATTTAAAAATGGAGTATTTTACTGCATACCTGTAAATTACTAGGTCTTAAAAAAAAAAAAAAGAACAGGATAATTAGGTAAAGAGTCTTAAAAATAAGTAATTAGTCATAAATTAGAGACACAACTGTAGCCAGTTCTTTCTCCTGCTTTAATCAGAAACTCACCCTGCTCATGGATCTCTAGTTTCATTCTTTTTCTCTTTCAAGGACGGGCCTTTTTTGCCCCCTCAGTTTAGTTTTTGCCAGGGAAGAAGAGTGATTAAAAACAATACACAACACTTATAAATATTCCCAACTGTTAGTCTGTTTTGCTTCTTTAAACACTTTGCAAATAGGTGCATGCTTCAATATATACAATATGTACATACAATATTTACAGTTTAAGATGCAGTTTTCTAAAAGCAGACTGATTATGCTAATCTCAGCTCCATATCCCTGTAGACAATTACTTGACATGATTTCTGGATGTGTCGTGTCAGTAGCTCCTTCTTCACTGCTTGGAAGAGTTTATTGCTTTAAGAATTGCAGTTGGTGCCTTTACCCACATGGTCCATCCTAACTAGGGCAGAAAGTGAGGGTTCAAGAACTTCTTGAGACCCTCCTTGAAATCTCATAACAAAATAGAAGATGGTACCTCACCAGACCAGCATCCTCTGATCTAGCCAATCTAATTTGTGTTTAGGGATTGCTCATACATGCCTTTCTCATTTCATAAAGGAAGGCATTAATAATTCCTGGCAGGAGACAAGTATTTCCCTCTCCAGCTCTTTTACCACCCCTGAAGATCACAGAATAAAGCCACAACTGAAGGACTTTGTCTGACATTCAGACAGTGGAGATTTTTGTCTGTGGCTCTACAGCAGTCAAGGGGCAACTGTGAGAAGATGCCCAAGCCTGGCACTTCTCATGCCTGTCCTGATGGGACTCTGGCTGCCTCACTGTGCATTGCTTGTGGTGCAATCTGGGTGGCCAAAGGAGGTGACAAAACAGCCTTGTAGGTGCCAGTGTCCCCCGAGGGCTGGGGACAGCACGTGCTGCTGATCCTGCTGGATCCAGCAGAGTGCCTGGTGCATGGGCCACACTCAGTGCCCCAGGCTGGGGCCTCTCCAGCAGCTCGGGGTAGGGCAGGACAGATGGCCCCGTCCTCACCCCAGCTGCAGGGGCAGGTTTGCTTCCAGCCTCATGCTCGTGTCAGGTGTGTGAGTAGCCCAAGTCCTGCCTCTAACCAGGGGTACTGGCTTAGTCTGGGATGGAGTCCCTGCTTTTGCATTGAACAGTGCAGATGGATGTTGGTGGATTTCAGGGCAGGAGTTACCCTGTCTCCCCCAGCCTACACTGGGCTCAGGCATCCTCTGCACAAACACGGCATGCATGATCATACACAGATCAAAACTCCAAACTCACCCTTATCTTACCACTATAAATGCTGCCCCAGCAGCTTTTTGTCCAAAGCCTTGGGGTGACCAGCCGTGCCCTGTTGCTGCATTATGTCTACCAAAAATGTAATTTCATCCTGTATTCCTTTGCCTTATAACCCTGAATTAATTTATGGAGAATCATTGTGATTGCCAACTCAGTAAGTATTGCTTTAATTTCTGACGCAGAAAAGAAAGAGTGAATAGTGAGCTAGAAATGATTCACTGAAATTTCCAGTGTGAAGCAGAAACCCCAATTTACCCATGTGGAAAGAAAACCACAATGTTTTGTTGTTCATGGATTTGAAATAGAGATACTGCTCACCAGAATAATAGGAAAATCACCAGACAACTCTTCTGGGTTTGTTTGGCAACCTTTCTAGCCTGTCAAAAGTTAGTGAAGACATTTCAAAACAAAACAAAAAAAAATTACCAAATAGTATAAGCTAAGAATTGGTATGAAAACTAGAAGACAGCATGACAGGATAAATTTCTTGGCATGAGAAAAGAATTTAAACGAATTCAGCCCATCCAATGTGATGCATGCACTTAGACTGACATGACAGGGCAATACAGACTCCCACCAGTTACACTTCTTTGTGTCTTGCAGGAGATGTTTTATATATATATACATAGAGGCTACATCACTTCTTTTCCCTTGGTCTGTGCTCTATTCATGAAATTATATGTGTCATTTTGGCTTACACAAAAATATTTTGTTGTAACAGAAACACAAACCTGCTGTGTTGCCTGTGGTTCCCTCTGTGAAATTTTAGATGATTATTTTAATTGTTTCAGAGCTTCAGGCACTGCTTTGCAGTGATGGTCCAGTGATCTTTGTTGTCCATTGCAATTAAAACATGTGAGGCTGCTTTAAAAATGTAGTATTGGTGAGAAATTAGGCAGTCATTCAAATCTGTTGGGAAAATTTTCTAACAGAGCTACAGTATCTTCTCATCTGCTCTCTGCTTCCATTCTGGATTGTCATGGAGAAGATGTATTCCATGGAAATTACTTACACTGGATGACTGTAATTTCGTAAGGGAAGGTCACAGAATAAATGAAAATTAGTTTTATATGATTTTGCTTTGTAATTTGAGCAGATCTTCAAATGGTGTAAAACGGCAAGTTTTGCTGAGATCAAGAGTGGTAAAGAAATTTACTTTGGCTTAGCAGCTCTGGAGTACAGAACTCAGTCAGAAATGTAATACTTGTAAGTAAATTTCTGAGTGAAATCTGAAATTTTCTGTTGATCAGATTTATTGACCTAGCTTTAAAAATAATTTTTTTCAAGATCAGTTAGGTTTCATAGAAGAAATCCCTTCCTTACTGAAGTTGATGAAGAAAAAGACATCTTGCTGTTTTCTCTGTAGCATATGCAAAGTTAGTGCCTTCAGATGCTGCTAGCAAAAATGATGGGAATGGAGGGAGAAAACCAGGCAGTGGCTACACTGCAGTTCTCAAGATAGAAAATTACCGTGCTGCACTCAGTATTTGCTCGTGCATAACACCAAGGTGTCCAGATCTCATCCACACTCAACACTTCATGCCCACAGAATACAAAGGGAAGTTTAATAGTCTCAAAAATCAGAGGCTTACACTGTGGCAGTACACAGTGAAAGTACAGGAACAAGCAAAGGACTACAGCTGCTGAGGGCATGGTGTTTCTAAGAGAAGAGCACATAAATAGTCAAAAAAGATATGAAGGAATTCTGCATCCAAGTGTGACTGCTGCATGCTTGGAGATGAGAATGAAAGGCAAAAAGAAATGGAGAGGAATTCATCAGTCAAGTCTGTCTTCATTCAGCACCAGTGCATGAAGCCATTGCAAGGTCATGCAAGTGCTCATACAAAATACTGTTACACAAGCTCCTTGAGATGGGATGAATTTTAATATTTCAGAAGAGTTTATGTACTTTGGAAAAAAATATTTTTTGCTAATATGTACTAAATTGCTTTTTGGTGTACTGATCTCTAGAATTGTACAATAATTTTTCTAATGTGGCCTTGCAGATGGGCTTGACCATAAATCTATGCATGGGATGTGCAAGGATGTCATATAAACCTTTCAGCCTGGGAAGTTATGGTTATTCTACCAAGGGGAGCTGCAGCTGCTGGTATCTGTGAGTCAAATAAACTTCTGCCTTATTATCATATTGCTATTTAAAAATATAGAACAAACATCTGTCTTCAAATAATGATACAAAAGTTGATTGTTCTGTGTCTTGGGTGCATGAGTTTCTGAGGTCTGTAGGGACAGGAAAAAAGTATTGAAATAAAGTGAAAATGTTGGAGGTTTGTGGGTATCTCTGAAAAATAATTGAGCTTTTGTTTAATTTCAGTGAGGTCTGAGGATCTGGAAAATATTCTTGATCTAGCAGACATTTGCAGAGTTAGTGCTCCTTAAAAAAAAGAAATGTTTTCTTATGATTTCTAATTATATTCTTTTCTAATGAATGAAGACAATTTCAGATGATTTGTGGCAGTAGATAGATAGAAATGTTGAAAAATCAGATGGGAACAATGTGCACTGATGAATTTCCTTGAGTCTCTGTAGGATGATTATTATTGCCTTTTACCAGACATGGAGAGGAAAGTGTATCAGTGAATTGGTAAAAGGTCATTCTACATTTCTTTCTCATTTCCCTAAGAATACAAAGGTTAATCTTTATTTAAGTCCTTTCTCTCTGAAGTAGATCCATTAGAAATCAAGGATCAAGCTATCATGATAGACATCCTCAGAGCAGTCACAGAGTGATGCTTTCCTTCCCCTCCACCCACAGTCTGCAGAAAGCTGTGGCAGCCAGCACTGGCCCTTCTCCCACACTTAAAGCCGTGTAGAGCCCAGGGCTCGTCCAATGGTCATTCCTATGCAGAGTCAATTTCCCATCTTTGCTTCCAGCACCTTGTGTGACAAGTCTTACTGATAGTGAGGAATTAATGTTTGACCTGGCTCTGTGCTGAAGTGCAGGAGGCCATCAGATAGATATGACAGCTGCTCTAGCCTCCTGCTCTGAGCAGGGCTATCTTACTCCAGGTTTCTCCGAGCCTCACCCAGGCTGGTTTCGAATACTTCCCACGATGGAGGCGGCACTGTCTCTCCTGGGCCCCCAATCCCTAAGTGAAATCTTCCTTTCTTGTGCTGGTTTGAAGATTCCCTTGCTGGAACCTGTGACCTTTGCCTCATCCTTTTGCTGTGACCCTGAGCAGAGGGGTGCTGGGACCATCCTGGGGCTGCAGTCCAGCAGGGCTGGCATGAGCACAGGAGGCAGCACACTGCACCAGCTCTCACGTGCATCTGCAACTGTCCCATCCTTCTCCTTTTAAAGGAGGTGTCAAAGCCCTCCACTGAGGGCTCTCACTGAGATGAGAAGTACTGTTTTAGGCATCCTCCTCCTGCTACTCATTACAGACTGGCTCAAACAATGAGGCAAGACTTCAAAGCAAGCATAAGAAAGACCACTACTCTAAGAGTGAAAACTGTAGCAATTTTCACTTATACCAGCTTTAGCAAAGCAATATTCACATCCATTTCTTTCACCTTCTCACCATCAGCAGTGCCCTGCAGCATCAAGGTTCACGGGATAGGTCCACTTGTCAGGAAAGAATTTTCTCTTGTATTTGAATTGGTTCAGTGTTTAATTTAATTGCTATTCCCTTCTTACCACCTCCATTCTTGCCTCCAGCTTGTGCCTTGAAACAGGAAAGGACAAAAGACCCTTCTGCCTTCTCTAAGGTTTTCACAGCCCAGGAGGGAGCTATCCCTAGTGTTCTCTCTCCAGCTGCACTGAATCAGGGGCTCAAAAGTAGCTCTACAACCATCTCTGATAGCACTGCTGCACAAATGGGATCTTCCAAGAGGGCAGAGCCAACATCTAGAGGCTAGAAACCATGTCAGCCACCCTAAGCTATCTGGTTCCTATTACTGAACTGGGACTTTCAGGTAAATAACTCCAATCATTGCAATTTCTTCTCCTAGGAGAATGTTACCAAGACTTTTATTGTCTTTATTGACCTGCCTTGCTTTCCTGTAGCCCTGCAGCTCTGCAATATTCTCTCTGAAATAAGGGGACTCATAATTCAAAGTGTTTATTTGACAGCCTTTGTGTGGTCAGGGAAAGGGAAAACAATGCTGGGGAGGCACGTTTTCCTGTTCCTCTTGCTGTGATTGCAATATATTTTGTCTCTTCTGCCTGAGCTAATGGGGTCATGTAATAGGCACAGACTGAAAATGTCCTGTGGTTGTAATGTTCAGATCTTCAAAATGTTTGCTGCGCCTGCCTCACAAACAAGTTTAACAATCAAGCCAGGGTGAATATTTTGTCAATGTGATATTTTTAGAATAATAAATAGACCAATAATGTATTTAAAAGATGCTCTTATTTAATAAATATTTCGATAAGAGCTTGAGGAAGTTTAATTATATGACAATCCTTCAAACCATTGTGGAGGAGCAGAATTAAAACTAGCTTTACTTTCCCTCCTCAGCAGCTCTGTGGTTTCTGATCATACCTCTAATTGTTCAGAAGCTCTGCTTTAAATGACTGTTAAATGATTCAGGAATCATATTTATGTGGAACAATTGTTCCACTGGTCTTCACAAAAAACCATGATGGGAAAACCATAATTCTTTTTATAAAGGACAGTTCTTAAATCTGTTGTATTTCTTCCTTTCACCAAATGGACATCTTCTCTAATATGGCTTTGGGTAATTTTTAATTTTTCTCTATAGAAAACCATACTAATTGTATTAGTATTTAGGTAAGTATTTAGTGAACCAGCAAGTTGCCTGCATAGCCTAGCAAAGGTGTTAGAAAAGGTTTCAGCAGCTGAAGCTCACAGGAATATACAGCTTAAACTTATCAGAATGAGAGCAGGCATCCAATCAATATTTAAGCCTATTTCACAACCTTTCTCCCTGTGATTTTAACTTGCTGCTCAGCTAACCAAAAGCCTGCGATATGACACTTTCTATTTTAGTATGTCTTTTTTTTTTTTGCCAAGTTTGAGAGGGGAATTCTTAATACTGAAAATCATTAGAAGTAGTTCACCTCATGATTTCTTTGTTAGACTACAAACAGAATTATAGATGGATTCAGGATTATGGAGTCTGAATACTTCATATTGACAAGAGGTCAGACTCCACTCTAAGGTATACCAATGCAAATCAGAAGAATTTTTTCCCCCCAAAATTCAGTGTAGTTACTTTAGTTTTAGCTGGTATAACTTTTAAGACTATTTTCAGGAAGGAAGTTCTTACAAAGTAAGAAGTGGTACATATATAAATTGCTATTCTTATCAATTTGCACTTCTGTTTTTCACTGAATAATCATTAGCTGGTGAAGTTTAGGGATTTGGACAGACATTTGTTAGCTCCACAAAGGGAAAGTGTAAATTACAGTGAAGACTCCCTATAATTTTCTTTAATCTCAAGCAGAGTTACTACCAGCATGACCCTGAAAGTAGTATTACTTCCTGAACACACAGCCTTGATGAACAATAAATTTTTCTTTCATGACAGGTTTATTGTTTTGTTGAGGAATTGCTTGAAAGGTATTTCATTGTATATAGTGAAGGAGTAATTGGGCTACAGTAGCATATTCCTTTAATATGTTAGGCAATAATTTCATGTCCCCTTTTTGTACACAGGGATTTCATTCAGTTAAACTGATTGATTATTTAATCAGGACATTTGCTGGCCTTTGTATAAAGCAGTGTCTTGCTGAAGGGAGAAGTATAAAACTTCAGTCCTTTTCCAAGAGGGCAGGATCTGTGTGAGAGAAGATGACAGCAAAGCAGTGTGTGCTGCACAGGGAGGTCTGCAGGGCATTCAGACCAAGAAGTTGTCCAGTCTCTCTTTCCATCCAAGACAGACACAATTAAACACACCATTTGCCTTCCCTCTCAGACATTTATGAAAATTGCTCTTAACAGTCCTGGTCATCTCTTATGGCCTGAATCTGCAGGTACACAAACCTTTCTCTTACGTCTCTTTCCACTGCCATTGGGGAAGCCCAAAGATGTACTTTAAAAAATTGCATCCCATCATGATTGAGCCTCACCATCCATGAAAAAGAAATTGTCCCTAAGTTCTGAAAAATATTTATCGTTGGTTTCTCGAAAGCATCTGCTGCTGTTCTGACAATCATCTAAATTGGATTGTGCTGAGGAAAAGCTGACCTCCTCCTTTCTCCAGTGAGGCCTTCTATTGGAATTTGATAAATAAAATCAGTCAAAATCCCTTTAAATTTCCTCTTAGAATATTTCCCTAGACAGAAGCCAAAGTGAGGAATATTAGGCTAAATTCTCTCTTGACATAAATCCATTGAACCTAAATTAATCTACCTCTTGGAACAACCTGATTGTGGCATCAGGTGAAGTATCCTTTTAACACAGCACCCAGGACCTAAACTAAGTTACATCAGCAGAGAATTTGTTTTGCTACTGCTGCAGTCAGAGAACTCTGATTTTAGTATCACACTAATAAATGTTCCTTGCAATGCTTCATGATGACATTTCAGCAATAAAACTTACTTGTGTTTCCTTACAATTTTAATTTACAAAATTGATCCAGACAGAAAACAAGAAGATTTTCTTTCAGAACCAACAAGGATGTTCCTGTGAAGTTTTGGAGAAAATCTATTAAGCTATGTTTGAATCTCACTTCATTAAACATTTAGGCTGACTCACTGTTTTGATATTTGTTATAATGGCTTTTGTGTCTTGCTGAAAAATTTGTTGCACTGTTGCTCTCAGTCAGAATTTCCAGAGAGCTACAATGTTTTGGAAAGCAGACTGCTAGTTATGTGTGAAGAAGCAGGCATAAATGAAAACACTAAAGTAATTATATCTGCTTGAATATTTTTGCCTAATGCTATTTTGAGGAACCCAAGGCACAGCCTGCAATGTGAGGGTTCCCAGCCATTATCAAACCTAAATTCCCCTGGATGAAGCAGGACAGGCTCTTGCCTCTGCATTGTCTGTCCCGTCTCTGTATTTGTCTGTGTAAGTCTTCCTACTGAGGTGCAGTTTTCATGCACATTAGTCATCCTGAGCAGTCTGCACCAAGTTGCTCCTGACCTGCACCATGCCATCTCTTGCCAGCAGGCTTCACTGCTAATCTACCATGAAGGATGCTTCATTTGCTGCCAGGTGGGTTGCACAGAGGGGCTGTGTTGTCCCACTTTTCTTGCTGCTGTCCAGAAAATCGCAATCATGCTTTAAAATGGACAAGTGGAAAAAGGCAGCCTTGCATGCCGTGCACACATTCTGCCTCATTTAGCACCTACATATAGAAAAAAAGTTAATAGAGCTGCCAAACCAATTACATTAGATTAAATTAGATTAGTGAGCCAAAAAATTAAGACATCATGGCAGACAGGTCTAGGAATGCTGTGGCAAAAGAGAGTATGGAATACCCAGCTCTGGAAAAAAAAAAATTACTCAATAAGCTACCACTGTAATAAAAATATTTTAAAAATGTCAAATGGAACTAAAACATTTTAGACATATGGTGCATTAGCCAAAATTTTAAGCATTTGCCTTGAGCTCCATAAATGTAAAACTGATGGAATATGTTTAGCAGGAGATACAGATTATCTTTGTCTGCATTAAACTGCACATGTTCATTGTAATGCAGGCCAGTTGTAAATGCAATACAGACCACATCTCTGTAATCTCATCTAATGATGACATCTCTGCTTTTCTCTTTCTTTGAATACTGTTGGTCATTTCTGTCTTGGGGTATTATTTCTGTTGACTGAAAATATGAATATTGAACAGTAGTAATCAACACTTCCCCAAAACCCAAACCAATCAATGCTTTGATTATTCTAATTAGGGTACTGGACTGGGTGTGAGAAAGAACATTCACTACACTTACTATCAATAATCTTGGAAAATCACTGTTATTCTCTGGATTTAGGTCCTGCAGCAGATTGCAGAGATAAAGCAGAAGAAGCCTCCTCTGTCAATCCCTACCTGGTTTGTACAGATGAACTAGGAGTTGTAGGGTTCTTGGACACTTCCGACAATGACTGCAGAAAACATGCACACAGTGGGTGTTCTCAGATAAGACAGCCAGCCCTCCCAGAATATGCAACACCTCCAGAGGTTTCAGAAATATCCTCCAATTGTCTGAATAGGAAACAATGAGAGAGAAAACCAAGCTCCCTATTTTAATGAGTAAATCTGTGAAGAAAAGAGTCAACCTTTTCTGTAGTACAAGAGTTACAGTCTTTCTAAAGACTGTATTATTTAAAAAGCACCAACCCAGTAAATTTTCTGGACTTTGAAAATAGATGTCTTGATAATCCTTGCTTTAATTAACCATGAAAGTTTCTCAGCAAAGCAAGTGGGGACTTTACAAATTGTATGCTTGAGATTATATTTTAGGCAGGTTAGGATTCCTGCATCCTATTATTGAAACTTGCAGCCAGGCACACAGATCTGTTAGGTAGAAAACGACAGGGGCTGGTAAGTCAAAGGGGGAAAATTGTGATTGCTATGATACCAGTTAGAAAGGGAGAGAACTGGCTGCAGAGAGGATCTGAGTTCACCTGTGGTTAAATAGTGGTTGCAGTATATCAAAATCATCTGTGGGTGCTGCAGTAATATTTGAGGAAGGCCATTGAGAAAAGTATGGTAATAATTGATGGTCTGGGTCAGAAATACTGTTAAGTCTTGTTTTAGAATCAGGCAGCATCAGAAAGCTGGTGACACTGTGTGGCAGTGATGGATTAATCCTTTCTTGGACTGGTGACTGAATACAATGCTCCCTCAGTACTCCTCCTCCTCCTCCTTCTCTCTGCTCTCCTCTAGAGTTTAAATACAGATGCTTTTCTCTATTGTCAGGACTGCCAGAGGGAAGTTTTGGATTTTGTTTCCAGTTTCCCTTTATCTTCTGGGCTTGCTAGGAAAGATCAGAGGAGGAGCTTTTCCTTCCCATTTATCTCACAGCATAACTCTCAACACCATATGGGGACCTGCTGGCTCCAAGGAGCATATGCAGGTACACTGTTCTGGCACACACACGAGCTTCATGCGAGATGGCTTGATTCAACCTGACTTCCAAAGCAGAGGAGAAGGCAGCACGCTCCAGACCAGTCAAACACGGCTGGCAGCCGTTCCTGTGGGCCGTGCTGTCCAGCTGCGCTCCCAGGCGTGTGGTGGCTGGGCCCCGCGGGTTCGCAGGCCCGCAGGGACGGCCGGGGCAGCGGCGCGGCACAGCACAGCACAGCCCAGCCCGGCGGCCTGGCGGCCTCTCCGGCAGGGCCTGCGGCTGCCCGCGCCGCCCGAGCCACAGCTGGGCCTCTCCAGGGGCGCTTGGAGAGACGCCTTCCTCCAGATGCCCACGGAGGGGACGGGAGGCTGGGGCGGGAGGCGAAGACCAAGCCCGGTGAGCTCCTGGCTGCTGGACGGGTGGCTTGTTCCAGCTGACAGTACCATGCCCAAAGCAATCACTCACCCGCCTGAAGCAGGAGAGCCCCATATGTAACAGGACGGTTTGGCCTCTAGTTGCTTCAGCAGGTTTCCGTCTCACACTAAGAGGTGTTCAACAGTATCAAAACTGACATTTTTCTACATTTGTATGTAGTTCAGGCAAGGACAACCCAAAAAGTAAGTGCAAAAGCAAGGTGACAGTTGCTGGCTCAGGTTACCTTCAAGAGAGCTGGAGGGAAAGGATAGAGATATGGGTGGTGGAGGGAAATGGGAATCTCCAGAGTCAGTTTGTCAGATTAAACTGTTGTCTTCCTCTCTAAGTCAAGTATTGCCAGGAGCTGAGCCTGGGCTTGCTTCTTCAGGTGAGCTCTGTGAGTCTTGAAAACTCTGGACACATAGGACACATCTGGTGCACATTGAGAGGGGGTGACCAGCTGAGGAAAGTCACTAGCAATGGTCACATGCAATACTAAAGAACAGCTCATACTCTTATGAACTTTTTCTTCAGTCTTTTCTCCCCTGTTTTTCCTTCTCATGTAATTTTTCAGGCATTTGGACCAAAGCAGACATGGACAATGCCCAAATGATGTGTAAGAGCTTTGACTGTGCAGGAAGAGGCTACTACCCAGAGGAACTTCGTTGCCCTGCCTACCATGATTTTAAATTTAAATTTTTACTATGACATTAAATTGCCAGTTTGGATTTCTTCCGTCTCTAATCACAAATTTGTTTCTTGAGATTGCAAAGCAGATGCAGAGGGGGATGAATGTTGCTTGCTGATAAGGGCATGGCACAAGACTTGTTACACAAAAGGGCAATAAACTCCTGAGCTGATGTGGAAATTGAACCTCCTGAACAGACAGATATTTATTTAGCTCTTGAGCATAAATCTCTCCAGTGAATTTCAGAATTTCCCTGGCATAGGAGTACTGAGCCTAAGGCATATTACCATCTTAATACAGAGCTTCTGCAAGAAGTATTTCTGCATGAATTGGACTTGTTACTCCAGATGATTATAGTTTCTTTTCCAAAGAGCACAACTGCACTAGAGAAACCCATATAATTTGGAAAGAGACCACTAGAAGCCAGTTCTGTGAAAGGAATGAGTTTTATGTGACCACACTAAATTTGGGTGTGACAGATATACTGAAGGAAAACTGCTTTAAAATAACACATGTGCCTCAGAAGTTGTGGCTATCTGCCCATCCCTTCCTGCTTGCACTAACTTATCCAGATGTATGTGTGCCTCCTTGCTTGGAAAATACTTTCTAACTCCCCTGCCTTTATGACTGACTGGCCCAAGTCCAAAGTCTTGGTAGTATCATATTTCTGTCTGCATGCCTCAGTGTTCACAGCAAAAGTAATCATGGCAGCTAGTGTCGTGTAAGTACCTTGGTGTCTGGATGGATGGATGGATGGATGGATGGATGGATGGATGGATGGATGGATGGATGGACGGAAGGCAGAACACTGCTGGAGATTAGTTTCTCTGTGTTAACACTAAAATCTATAAGAAGGTGGGGTTGAATCATCCTTACTTCTTACTATAGGACTGTGCCTATGGACATTATGTCTTATACAGAGAGGAGGCAGGGGCTGATTTTAACCCTTTTCTGGTCAAGTTGTGTGCACAGCAGCTGGTATGTGAGATTGGGGCAGATACTGGGTATGTGAAGGGGGCAGATGGCACTTACCCAATGGCTGCTGTCCAACAAACACATTTTTCCATTAAATAAGGAAGAGCAGCATTTTTTTTTTTTTTGTGAGCAAGGACCTTGTTTTAATGGTGTTTTTATTGCCTCACAGCTGTGAGGCAACTACATCTCAGGTGGTTCCTTACCCTTGAGATGTTTCAGAAGCTGAAGCGAGACCATGATGCAGAACACCACTTGCTGTGGCAGTTGTTACACTTGCAGCACGGACAAAACACACACTGCTTGCCCAGGAGCTTGTAGACTGAACTCAAAAGCTGAGATGACAGTACCAGAAGGATGGCTTTTTTTCTTGAAACACAGTTGCCATTTTTTTATACTTATTAGAAACATAGGAGTTTAGGGTTTTTCACTTCTTGACCACCATAGGCAGCTCAGAGGACAAGAGTAAATTTATAAATGGATTTCTCTAATCAAACATTAAGAAATCTGTGGTGCTCACTAGGCTCTCGGGCTGTTGTAGATGCAAACCATTTTTATTTATTTCTGTTCAGATTTTAAAGTGTGCAGTGGTACAGTGGCAGCTCTGGCTCATTATAGAATAGTGCATCTTCAAACAGGTTCACCTTCCACCCTATCAGAACTCCTTGATCCTATTTCTTCTTTAAAAATAGAGAACATTTTTGGAGGGTAACAAATCAGGAAATACGTTTTGCTGCTATCTTTAATGTGAAGCTAGCGTGTGATGGTAAAACAGCTAGATTAGGCCAAAATGTGAAAATTGAAATCAACAAGATAAATGAACCCAGATCAGACAGAGATGAGGTCTAGCAGTGATCACTTTGAAAATATTGGTCTTACATCCATGAAGGTAAAGGTGTCTCTGTTTCCACAACAGAAAAGCCAAGATGAAAGGGCCTGCCTCTATTTACAGAGATGGTGCTGGATTTCTGCACCAAAAACTAAAATAAAATAAATATATGCTTACTTGTTATGAAAGAAATGACACTATGGCAAGAAAAACTAGGATAGAAATGGTACTGCTATAGTAAAAAAGTCCAGTTAATAAAGAACACAGTATACCTGTGAAACACATACTTCTCTTCATAAGAGAAATGCTTATTAGAGAAGCCCCCTCTTCAGAAGGTGTGGGGATTTTTAGACACTCTGACTACATAATAAAAATAATTTATCGAGATGCATCACAGTATCTTATTTATATCATAGTACATCACTGTATTTCTTGCTTGGGTCTTTGGAGCTTTTGACACATCAGCTTTGATATGTGTAAGTTTATTGCTTCTTTTGTTATGTCAGTGGTCATGAATTCCTAACTCCTTTGAAAAAGAGTGAAAACTCCTTTTTTAAAAGAGTGAGTGGAAAAAAGTATTCTCAGTAAACATCTGTTAAGATCGTGAGACACAAGAAAGGAAACTTTGCTGTCACAGTAGCCTTTGTTCAGCGTAATCTAACTAGTCATCTCCTGTACTTGGAGCTATCTTGTCAGCTAGGTATTCTCTTCTGCTGAGCAAAATCAGACTGACTTTTGTGTTACTAATTCCCTGAAGAAACCAGAACTTCTGAACCATTTCTGAAAGTATTACCATCTTATATCACATCCTGTGCCATATTGGGGATTTCCATTTCTTATCTGGCTCCTCAGTGTACAGCCCCTGCACCCCCTTTGTACCTCCCTCCACATGATGTGGACACCATAAAGATTTTCTCTCCATGCACAACATATAAAACAAGGGTGTTTTTTCCTCAGTGGCCTGTCCCCACCTCCCAGCCAGCATTTGCCTGGAGGAAAGCCAGCTGTGTCTGAAATCACTGAGAGAAGAACAGTGCTATGAAAAGACTGCCAAATAATGCAGGAGAGAGCTGAAAGAGATGTTCTGAGATAATATTTCAAGTCAGCCCAAGCTTTCTGCTACATTTTCTTTTGGATCAGCCTGCAAACCAGGGCTGGTTCAATCAGATTTCAGGACGTAGAACCTTATTTCTTTTTCCCTCTCTACCTTATTATACTGTAGTCTTCAGGTGGCTCTTCTTGACTGGTCAAGATAGGACTTAGAGGTCAGCATTGAGTGCTCTGCAGGTTGCTTCAGAAGTGAGGCAAATTGCTCACAGTCTCCTTTACCAGTCCTTTCTGGTAAAACTCTTAATGCTCTTCATAAGCAAACCGTGGCAGTGCATGAACGATTAACCTTAATCCATTTGACATTCTCCCTTCCATGTTTTAATTATATTTACATCTTTCAAGGAGGTTCTTGGCCTTTCTCTTTTTATCCTGGGCTTTTCTCAGTGGACCCCAGTTTTATTTCACCTTCTCCTGTACGCACTTAGTAATGTGTGCAATGTACCTTTCTTGTCACCACAAGGTTTGGTTTGTATGAAGTGAAATATAGGAACATAAGCGTATTTCTATATTCTTATTTCCAGGGCATTTATTTACTAGAGATTTTCTGAAACCTTTACGTGAAATCACAATAAGTCAGGTAAAAAAGAGGAAAAAAGTCTAATTGATGCGGAAGGCTGTCCAACAGAAAAGGCTCTTTCACAGTTGGCAGCTTGACATTGATTCTCCCTTGATTTCTGGAACCTGCTCCTTGCAGCATGGCTTCATCTGATGGTTGATATAGTCCCAAGTAGAGCCATATATATATTGTATATTGGTGTATATTGTATTTTTTTTTCCACATAAGTACTAGGCTCCATATAAAAGAAATCTGGTTTAGACTGTAGAAAAGTAGCTCACAGCAGAGTTTTTGAAAAGATCAGCAGCTCCATGGAGCTAATGGTCTTTGTCAGCAGGCAGAGATTCACAGCTACCAGAGCAGCTCTCTTCTGTCACTGTAGATGAAAAAGTTCCATCCATACCAGTGTGGCGGGCCTCAGCTGTCATTCTAGTTCTCAGAGGTCAAAATCCAAAGCAGCTCAATCCAACTTGAGTCATTCTGTGGCTGTAACAGAGTGCAGCTGGTTGTGCCACTGCAGGTGCTTTTGGTGCCTCTTTCTCTGTGACTGTGAAAGTGATGGGTCCCTGGAAACTCAGAGCCCCATATGGCAACTTCATGTGGGTTCCTGGGTACTCAAAAGCATCACAAAAGATAGTATATGGCTTTTTGCCATAATTATCTCTTTCATAGAACCCAAACCAGACCATGCCTGTATTCCCACAACACATTTTTTCCTGCCCTTTCTGTAACAATAGGGTGTCTACTATCTGTTGTTACTGAAAAGTCCAGGCATCTCTCAGTCCATTACATAATGTCACTGATGTAGAGAAGCAGAGTGAATGTCATTTAATGAGGAGGGATTAAAGTCCAGCATGAAGAAAATTGAAAAAAAGAGAGACTCAAACTCATTTCCAACAAAAAGTCCAACTTCGTTTCTTACTTGGATGAAGATCTTTTTGTGGTGATTAGTGAAAGATGCTGAAATGATCAATAGCTGGAAAAAATGACAAATGGTCAGACCAAAGGCTTATGCAGTTTGGTACTCTTTGGAAGAGTGAAAATGTTTGTATAATGAAGGCTAAGAACAAGATAAACATATGTGATACTGGGAGCAGCTTTCAATCATTTTCAGCTCAGAAGCCTTCTGTACCAGAAATGATTGTTACTTCCTCTCCCATTAACATGTTGGGTTTTCTGTGAAACCATGCAACAAAATTTCATGCACAAACCCCTTTGGTAAAGAACAATCCCTAATCAGCTGATCCCCTTTAGTCACCTCTTTGGCAGCTCCTTCAAAGGCCTATCACAGATTTCTAAGGCAGGATTTATACTTATAATAGCTGCACTGCCTTCCAAAAATACATCATATGTATTCAGGTATCCCCTGTTCCTATTTTTACGACAATTCTGAATTTGTCTGTTAGTTGTGTCAGTTTTAGACATCAGTATCTCCCTTGATCTCCTGTACAGAAAGGGACATTGCAGTTTTTCAGTTCCAAAGTGGTTTAAGGGGGAAGTTAAGGTTTCATAGCAGACTATTCAAGAAATTCAGATTTTTAATTTGCATAGGTTCATCTTGATAGAATTTGAATGTCTTGCACTGATGTCTTAAGTGATTGTGATTAGTATCTATCATGTGATGGTTACTCTTCACCCCTGCATTGCAGTGAACTGTGTTCCCTGGAATGTTTTATTTTGGTACAGCTTTATCAGTTTTGGTTTTGTTTAACTTTGTTTTCTTGGGAAAATGCACATGTTATTCTGTATTTATTTTGGAGAAGGCAAGGTTAGAGAGACAAAATAAATATTCTGTATTTATTTTAGAGAGACAAGGTTAGGTTGAGGGAGCTCATTCCACAGTCACAGGCTGACCAGTTCTGCTTCCACAGATGAGCTTTGCCCTAGTTTTAGAGACGTTCAGTTGCAGCAGAAGAGCAAAGTTACTGAGTGCAGGTTTTATTGAGGGCTTTAAGCAGTATTTAAGGTACTTTGGGCTCAAGATGAGAATTATTTGAATGACCGATCATATTGTGAACTCCATTTTTGTTGTGTTTGAAAAGACAACACAAGATCTGAAAGAAAAATCTGATTTCTCACAGTCAGCTTTACTACATGAAGTGCTGTGTGAATCTCTGGTGTACAACCTGAATGTCTTACACCAGATATACCACAGAATCACTATCACTAGGTTGGAAGAGACCTTCAAGATCATCGAGTCCAACCCAGCTCTAACACCTCAACTAAACCTGGCATGGAGTGCCACGCCCAGTCTTTTTTTAAACACATCCATGGATGGTGACTCCACCACCACCTCCCCAAGCAGACTGTTCCAGAACTTTATGACTCCTTCCATGAAAAACTTTTTCCTACCTCCCCTGGGACAGTCCTCTTGGTCTTTGCTGGTAGAGTAGTCATTCCCTGTCAATACTAAGAGAGTGCTAGCATGAACACCAGGGGAGGTAGGTTTGGGCTGCAGACTTTTTAGTTCTGTGACACACCAGATGCTCTCCTCATATGCACTCTCTGGGATGCTCTGCGCAGCCACCAAAAGGGCTGTTTTGAAATAGTGTGAAGCTTTTTGTATTGAAGAGGTTGAGACGGACACTTTCTAGCCCTGCTAGCTCAGGTGCCTCTGCTGTGGTCATTTTAAATGCTCTCAGGCTGAAGCTGAGCAACAGAAAGCCATAAAAACCAACAAAGTACTCACTAGGAATTTGGTTTGAAGGAGGGCATCTCAGCTTGCTGGTGCACTCATAGATTTTTTCAGGCATGCATCCAGTATTAAACTCAGACTCTTAATTTCCTTTAGGCTATGATTTCATGTGTCTCAGTTTATTCATAGGTACCCAAAAAGTTTAAAAGTCTCATACAGTCCAGAAACTTCCTAACGGCCCAGACAGCTCCATAAAGCAAGTGAGCACTGGTAAAGTAATAGCAACCATAATAGCTGCAGGTTACCTCCTAGAGATTTATGCCTCCCTTAAGAGCACAGAGACAGGCAGAGGTGGCTGGGTCACCCCTGCTGTGGGATGCACCCAGGGGCAGCCCACATCAGGCCCTTTTGCAACCTACAGAGCTCCTCCAAGGTATTGCTCTTTACTCCCACCTAAGCCAGTTATAAGGGGGCTGTGCAGTTCAATACAAGGTGTAAGAGATAAACCAGGTTTTAGTTCCTTCCAGTCACTGGAACAGTGCAGCCACTGTTGTGCTACTGACAGCATTCCCCCAGGCTCCTTGGCCTGGTTACAGCTTGGGTAGCTGCAATCTGCCTACTTTCAGTCTCCCCAGAGATCCTGTTGGCAGCAGTATTCTTTTTCCACTTCTTGTCCTAATTTAGTTGGGTTATCGTGCTGTGCACTGTTAAATGCTACCACAATCCATATCAGAGGTGGCTACATGTCAGGTTTGGGTAAAGCAATCTCTCATTAGGGGAGCCTTGTCTTCCAGGCTTTGCTCCTCTGAATAATCCAGAGGTGTGTAATTAGGCTTCCAGAGGTCCAGTGGTACTACTGGGCAATGCACTCAGAAGAATAACATCACTCAAGTGGCCTAGAGTTTTATGCACGTCTACACAAAATCCTTGCAGGAAATGTGAAGTCTTTGTTTAAATTTTCTGTTTCAAACCAATTAGAAAATAAACATAACATTGGGGGTAAAAAGTGAGAAAACTGAAGGGATTTATCTTGCTTGCTCTGAAACCATTAAAAGCTTGAGGCTTTGAATATTCCCTCATACTGAACAATGATATCCACAGCCTTTCAGCTCAATTTGAGTTCAGTGGAAGCCAGAATTAAAAATGCAGCCCACTGGGCTTGTGTGTAAATGAATTAAAACCAGTAGGGCAAGATTCCACTATTTTTAGGAGTTTTGCACAGATCTACAGTTTATAAAGATGCTGATAAAGAACTTGGAGAAAATATTTTGTAAACAAAGGCAAAATACTTGTATGTCTCTTTTACTAGTAGACATCCACTCTTCTTCCCTCCTCAAGTCTCTGGGCTAAGCAGCTCATTAGTGTTCCATGGTGAGAGGTGCCCATCTGAAGGCAAGACAGAGAAGGTGCATTATCCCTGGAATTACCTTTTGCTCTGCTCTGACTGGGGAGCAGGCTTTTATTCATCAATTGACAGGGTGGAGTGCAGGCACCCTGTCTGAGTAAATAATGGGAAAGGCATCTAAATTTCCTGCATGTGATGTAAAATATAACCTTGATCTTTCATTCTGAGCAACAAGGCACAGCAGCTGTGAGTTTCATCCAACAGGAATTTTATACAATACATATGCACATATTTAAAAATTGCACAACTTTTAGCTAAGTTATACATACATTTGTTTTCAGATGCAGTCAATATCTACACTGGCAAGAGATTTTTTAGGTTTTGATATATGGCTCTGATGGCTGCCTTTGTAGGGAGAAATGCATCCTTAAACACTGCACTGTCAAAGTAATATCCACAAATCGTTCAGCGCCCATCACTGGCAGATAGTAAATATTTTATACCTTACTGAAAAATAATATTTCTTCTTCTCAAGTATTGCTCATGTGTTCCCTTTGGGCAACTCTCAGAATAGCCTTTTGGGATTAATAAAAACTAATAGTTCCCTTTATGCTTTTAAAGCTTTCGTCACATGGGCTCCCCAAAGCACTTCCACAGCAGCAATCCTAGTCACTTACTTTGAAAAACAAATATGCATTAAGGGGAGCATAGGGAAAATAAAACTTCTTTCCTCTGTTCCAGCATGAAGATGTCACCTATGCTGTGTGCAGGACTGCCACTAGCATGGATGGTCTCTCTGCAGGGGTGGCATAGAGGAAGAGTCCTGCTCCAGGGAGATGCATCAAATCACTGTGAAAAGAAAATGAATGGTGTGCCTGGGGCAGGCTGCTGGGCTCAGAGGAAAGGCTATGAGTAAAGGTGTCATATATCCTTCTGTTTTTTAATCCACACTATTGTTATTTCCCATATACTGATCCGTCTTTTTATTGCTGTATTTGCAGCTGGATTGAAATTATTTGGTTCAATGATAATTTTTGCTTTAGGAACATTATTTCAGATAAGACTGACACTGAGCAGGATTGTTGGAGGGGCATTCTAGCTAACCCACAGGCATCTATGTTTTCTCTACTTTGAGGCTGCAGGTTGTTGATGATGCTGGCCCAAGCTTCATTTGCCATGATTATGGTTTTGAGAAGCAGCAGTGTGTCATTATGTCCCTGGAAGCTGGACATTATAAAAGGAAGAATGGAAATAATAATAATAATAATAATAATAATAATAATAATAATAATAATAATAATGCTTCCAGAACACTCTGACAACAGTCTAACATTCTGCCCTTGAGCTATTCCTCCAAACAAAATTTCCAATATGTATTCTTCCCTTTCAACTGTCTAATGGAGTGTTGAGCCAGCAAGACAGCTGGGAAGTTAGAGTTTCTGCTTGCACAATGGTAGCAGTGTCTGTGCTGTCAAAATTAACTCTCCATTTTTTTCTGCTCATGCTGAAAAAGATCTTTCTAACATTTGAAGAATATATTGTGTGCTCAGAGATCTTATGTTCCTTTGCTGGTTTAGTTCAAGCAAAGCTGATTAAAAAATTCAATTCTAGTGTCATTCAAATAACCAGTGATACCTCAAACACTGGTAGCATGACAGTCTATTTTAAATACACGATTTCATGGTGTGTGGAAGGATAAGCAGACCAGATCACTGCTTGGCTAATGAGGTGATGGGCACCGCATAAAACCTGAAAAGAAGCATCAGCCCAGCTCTATAGTATTTCCAGAGTAGATTGACACAATGCCTGCTGATACTGGCACTTGTCCAGTAAATCCACCTCTGGATTGCACTTACCCAAGAATTTCATCATGGTCTGTGAGGTTTTGCAGCTGAAAGGGAGAACAAGATCTCACCCATTTTTATTACACACCTAATTTCTGCTGAATGGTGGATTTTGTGATTTATTTTTCAGCCAATGCGCAAAATTGCATCAAAACATCAAACGTGATTTGGCACTTTTTGACCTAGGCTGCTAGACAAAGAAGGTTTATAGAGATCTGTAATATCCATTTTGACCTCTCTGCCTTTGATGGTAACAACACATGTTCAGCATGAGCTCAGTTTTTAATATATAAGTGACCCCCTTGAGGATCTGTTCTAAAGAAACTTGGGCTTCTCAATGATGGAAAGAAATGTTTTTCTCTTTAAGGGAGAGAGGGAAGCAGGTAAGAAGTACTCTGCTCCTTGGATATGGAAGGCACATATAAATACAAGGTGCCATTTATCATTATTTGATATATAGCAAAATACAGTAATTTCACTTAGCAGCAGGTTTTAAGAGGATTAAACATGCTAGGAAAATTGTTTTAGAATAACAGTGTAACAGGATATTGTAAATTATTTTGCAGTAGGCTGTCATGCTATGTCACCATAATTCTTCAATATTTAATTAAAACCCACAGCAAATTAATATTCAGGTCCTGTCAAGAAAACTAATTGGATACAGGGACCAGCTGTTGGAGAAGTTGGCATGTCAGCTTCAGATGGTAATGTGAATGGCTCACACTGGCTTGTGGGTCCATGTTTAAAACACTCATCATAGAATCATAGAATTAGAGAAACATGGATAGAATGGTTTGGGTTGGGAGGGACATTAAAATCATCTAGTTGTGATCTCCTTGCCATGAGCACAAACACCTTCCACTAGACCAGGTTACTCAAAGCTCCATCCAGCTTGGCTTGTACACTTAAATGGATGGGGCATCCACAAATTCTCTGGGGAACCAGTGCCAGTTCCTCACAGTGAAGATCACCATGGACTTACAGACAAGACTGGTTTTGTTTATAATGAAGTCTTAGCATTTTAGCAAGAAAGATTTACCTTTAATGATAAAATATTATAAAATATGAACTAAATCCTATTTAGTTTAGAGACTGGAGGTTTTTTAAAGCAATTCTCAGATGATGCTCTGTGATAGAAAGTTCTCTTCAGGGAAAGGTGTCAGCCACCAGTGTCCATGGTTTTAGGTGCCTCTGCTTCTGCATACCCGATAGACCTTCAGTTTCTTCCCCTATCTCTGAGATTAAGCTCTTTTAAGCTAAGGATGGATACTTCAAATCATTAGTCCCCTTTTTAACATTGTAATCCTTGCACAGGTCTGAGCCACCACTCAATCAGGCTACATAATTATGGTGGAGTGACTATGGGAACTGTAGTACCCATTGGAATGGGGCCAGCCACACTGACCAGGTTTCATGCTAAATAATGAAAGCCCTGACATTAAATACTTGACAATGAATCACACTCCAATTCAAGGTGATATTTTATAGCTCTGCAGTCTCAGAGCTGTGTGTGTTTTTTTTCAAAATAAGTTTAAATTACTAGGGCTTTCTACATCTCATTTGTAAAATCACAAGTACAGGGTATTTCAAGGTATCTGTATTTCAGTGTTTATCAGAACCTAGAGCACTGTTTGCAAATTGCTCAGGAATATGAAAAAAAACCCTATGAAAACTGGCATAAATGGGACTTATAAATATTGTGTTAGTATGGGCTATGTAATTCTCCTGCTCTTGCAGTACTGTACAATATCCACAAAGATACTCTCTTTTCTAGTAAATTGTTGTGATTTTTTTCCATCATTGATTTATATTGAAGTGCCGAACTCCAACACTTTTGTTGCTAGCTAGCAATTAAGATGAAAACACTGTCCTTTCTGAGAATGGCATTCATTCAGGCAATACAGAGACCTGACACAGTTTTGCTCTTTTACTCAGCAGTTGTTTGCAAAACAATAGAAAGGGACTCTATTTCATTGCCTTAAAAATAAAGAAAGAGAAGAAAAAAACAAAGAAAGAAAAAAGGCAGTAAAAATTTATCTTACAAAGAGGGGAGAAATGGGATTTGCAGGGTGCCAATTTCATGATGTATGGAAGCTCATATAGCAAATTCAGAGTAAATGCAAATGTATTATGTTAGGCATATTAGAGATGGTTGAGTTAATCTTGAGTAAGTGACCAACACTGTGCTGCTTCTGTCTGGGTTCTTCACTTGATGCTGATTTCTGGTTATGCTCTTGTTGCTATTTAAGCAGATTCTTCTGTGGGTTAATCCTGTGAGTACCTGAACTGCTTGCAAACATCAAGGACATCAAGAATTCTCCTGACACAGTGATGAAATGCCAGTCTCAAGTGGGTCAGTGCTGAACCCCAGCAGGAGTCCTGGGACTTGCTCCCAGCTCCTCTGAGGTTGTCAAAGACCTCAGCCTAGGCCTTGATGGCCTGGATCTGGCCCTGGGGAGCTCTGCATGCCCTGCTGAGCCTTGTGCTCAAGTTCCAAGGTGCTGGTCTCCCAGTGGCTGGGAGACACAAACAGCCATGCAACGGAAGAGTTCCAGGTGGGCAGAAACCACGTTATTTGCCTGGCTGGGAGCTCTTTATCACCCTCATCTACAGAGTGATGCTGGGTGAGCTGCAACACCAGTGGGTGACACACTCAGTCCTGCTTATATCCTTTTTTCTGTCTCGGTAGTGCTTGGGCAGGGTCTCTTTGCAGGCCAGTGGCACAGCTTCCATGGAGGCAGGGAGAGCAGCTGTCCTTGTGCCCTGTGATGCACAATAAGCATCCATGAGACAGACAGTACCTGTCCTCTGAACTTTTATCCCATACTAAATTCATCGGAGGAAGACTAACATCTTTCTAGGCTTTGGTACAACATCAGGTAGTAAACAGCTCTCTTGTAAAGTTTGCTCTGCCATAGAAAACAGTATTGCTCTGCACTGTATTCCTGTATATCTTCCACGTGCAATTCCTGCTAATTTAATGAATTATTTAGCCGTGCCATGCTCACAGGCTCATGCCAACACACTAATGGAATTCTGTACTGGCTACGGGTATAACCAGATGTTCACAATTTTTCTCCCTCTTTCTGCACAGATTTTATGTAAATTGCAGGAAGAACAGCACTGCCATTGCCACCTTCTCCATTAATAAATCCCGTTAACAGGCTCCATGCCTGTACGACTCAGCCCACAAGGGACAAGGTGCTGGGTGTGATCCCTACTCTTTGTGAGTTAAGGATGCTCAGTGGTGGGAAGGTAAGGGCCAGTGGTGCCATTTCTTCAGTCACCTGCTCCTTCTGGTGTAAATCACACACAACCACCATCAGCAGATCTACACTGAAGTGTTGTCAGGAGAGAACCAGGTTCAGAAAACTCAGGAAGAATTAGATAAGCAAAAAGTTAAAGGGTGATCAGAAGGTGATGACAGAAACACAGCAGGAAATCCAGAGCTGTAGGGTCTGATGGTTTTACAGAAACTTTTTTCCTTTTTTTTTTTCCCCTAGGGATTGTTTTTCCATTGTTGGTGTGATTTTACTGAGTACCTACAGAGAGAAGAGTTGGCCTCACTCTCTCCCTGTTTTCCACTATTCAGTCCCCTCTTCAGAGGATTTACTTGCGATTTACAGTTGCAGAAGTGAGAAGAGATTCAAGCTGTGCTCATGCAATTATACCAAACAGGGGAGAGAGGCCAGCAGAGCTGAATTTGGTGGATTTTGGGTCTGGGGCTATTTTTGCACAGCTGTGCTCCCTGCTCAGCCATTCAAACCACTCTGTAGTGAGACAAAGCGGATGCAGTCATTCTGAAGTCCAAGCAGTTTCAGTTCAGGGCTGCTTTTCAACTCTAATAACATCTGTGCTACAAAAGTATTTTAATATGAGCTCACTTTTATCAACTTCATTGCAGTAGCATGTGCTTAAGCTTAAGCATGTGCTTAAATGTTTTTCTGAAGTGGGTCCTTGATTTGATAGCATTTTATACACAATGTTAAAGTTAATAAGCATCAGACACACTACTCAAGAGTGTGAGAGTTACTCATTTACAGAGATCTAGAAATGTTATTTATAATTCAAGTCTTTCTAGGAAAGGATAATTGTCCAATTTTGCTCTGCTGTATGAGAGGAAACAGAAGTGGGTTTTGTGTTTGTGTGCCCTGTGCTTTTTGGGTTTGTGTCATTTTGCTTTATAAATTGCTTAATGTTTTGGGGCATTGAAATCTACCTGATGCTGTAAAATGCTTCCTATAAAGCAAAGTCTTGCACCTTGGCACAGCTGTGGGATTTTGTGGAACTGTTATACTTGTTCCAGACTCCATCTGTGGTCTTGCTCACCCCAAGTGCCCAATAATTACATGCTAACTTCACATCCTGACACAGGGATGATGATGGATGGTCTCTGGCCAGAGTGATCCCTGCTCTCTGGTCACTTGAATTGCCTTGCCAATGAGGCTGCATTTCTGTTTACTCAGTTAATGAGGATCAGCATTACAAAATGCATGGCAGGGATTCAGTATACATTACCAGTTAATAGACATAATTGAGTGGAAGGAAAACTAGTTTCTGATGTCACAAAATGTCTCTTGTGATAAAGGAATGGTTAACATTTCATTTAGCACTGACAAGGATTTGTGTACTGGTTAATATATATTGTTTGTGAAATCATAATGACATAATAATTGCTAGCAGATACATTCCAATCATATTGGGTGAAGACTTCCTCTCCATTTTTCTTGTCTTTCCAGTCTAATTCTCCAAACATGCTATCAGACATCTGGTGCCAGGATTTGAGTATCTGTTTTTCTGTCTCCACTCCTGAAAAGATAGCCAAATCTTTCTTGTTTTCTTTTGTGGTTTGTTTTCTTTTTCACAGAAACCTAAACACTGAGATCAGCGGGAGTTGAAGACTGACTAATATTTGAAATTGGGAAACTTAATTATGCTATAGCACATATGTTTTTAGCAGATCAATAGACAAGCACCAGGAAAGGACACTCAGAGCATGTAGGATAATTTTTAGGCTTGGTAGGACCACAAAGACTTTGGGTTGTGCATGGTACAGACTTTTTTGGCACTTAGTGTCACTCCTCTTTGGCACCATTAAGAATCTTGGCTCTGAGCTGGGAAAACAGCTAGCAAACTAACACTATTTTCCTGGTTGTTGATCATCCACATTCTGATTTGACAAGTATTCATCAATATGTATTTTATTTTGAACAAAAAAAAGACTCAACTGAGACAGTATTTTACCTTATTTTTTTCCAGTAAGTCATCCTATCAGTTTCAACTAAAAAGATATGTTTAACTCACAGATATATTTGCTTTTCCAGCAGGAAAAACCTTAAGAATAAAAAGAAAACAGGAATACATTGGGGGACATAAACAGTAGTTTTCTCTCTGTATAGAAATAAATAACATCTAAAAATCTTTTTGCTTCCTACTTTAGTAGACTAAAATCCTAAAAGCTTCTTATATGTGCTGGCTGACTAAAAATAAAGAGCATTTATCACATTATCATTCATACAAAAACTGCCTTCACAGCCTGTGCAGTCCCCAAGCTGCTGGAGGGAGGAAGGATATTTCATGTCAGTACCAGTATATGTGGCTGAGTTCTTCCCTTGCTTTTTCTCAGAAATTGGATATTAGACAACACAGGCTTTCAGGCTGATGTGTTACGACCAACACTAACTTCTTAAGCTTGAAAGTGCAAGTTGCTAGTCAAAATACTGGCAATAATTTTAGTACTTGTGGTGGTTTTATAAATATTAATCAGTATAAACAAGAAAGAAGATAGCAGAAAATAGAGCAGTTAAACTCGAGGCTTTGCAGTCTGCATGGGCTGTACTTTGCCTCATCCTGTGGAGTGGCAGGTTAGTGCTCTCCATGGACTTGCCTTAGAAGCCAAGCACATGTTTCTGAAAGCGTCTCTGTGAGAGCCCTGGCTGCTGGCACATGTTAATTTGGGTAAGGAGGAACTACAGGGGCCTGTGGGTGCAAAGAAGAAGGTGATTTGTACTGCCATGTAGAAAAGTAATCAGGAAGTAGTTTTCTGCTGAGGAGGGATCCAGGGTATGGGCTTAGGAGCTCTTTGGGAGCCACTCTTTGTACAGCCCAAGCCAAGAGACCATGTGAGCTGGACTTTCTGATGTTACATCTGTTTTCTTGAGGTATGGCTGGAAGATGTGGGGAGTTCGTGAGGTGATGCTGGCTGGTTTTGCCTCAGATGGATCCACAATTGTTCCTACTGGCATACTGAGAAAGCTGACTTCTCCAAAATCACTTGGATGGAAAGGTGACCGGGGCAGGAACAATTTACAGAAAAGGAGTAAGAGATCCACCATGCTCTGCTCTTTGTGCTGGTACTGTGTCCTGCTTCAGGGCAAGGTGGCACCATCACAAACCAGAGCAGCACACAGGTGGGTCCAGCACATTAGCAATAGGTCTCAGACCACAGATGTCAGTCAGGTAGAAATAACCTGCGAAGCATCTGGAGGGAGGTGTCAGGGGTGGTCAGGACTGCAGCACCACCCTGAAGCATCCATCACAGCTATTTGTAACTTGTCCAGCCTTTGCTGACACTACCTGCTTATGAGGAACTTGCAAAGATGTAAGAGACAAAAAGAAGGCCACTATGAAAAACTAACTGTGTAAAACCTCTGTTCTTCTAATATTCACGTGCATTTTAAAGCATTGGATCTCCATTCATTTGAGAAGACTTCCCTGATTCTTTTTGGTAACTTAGTGCATCATCACTTCTCTCAGTCTTTTTAGTCTGAGTGCAGATGGTTAACACCACAAAAAATGGACGGACATACAATCAGTTTTCTCTGACCAGAATCCACAAAGGCTTCCTCCTCACCTGACATAGGAAAATTATCCTGTAACACCAGCCCATGCTGTCACTGTCAGGCCTGCCATGCCTTGGGAAACATTAACCTAAATATACTTCATTTCCAGACAGAGTTAATGCCTTTATTTTCCTTTGTTCCAACTTGGAAGTTTTGTCAAACCTGGAGACTGTTAACAGTCCAGGGATGAGGAAGGTGATCAGGGTGCAAAGGCAAAAAGCAAAAACTAGGGTAAAAAACCCAAGAAGTAGGAAGGAGACTACTGGTTGTGAGATCCAACCCATGCTGTGGCTCATTATTATTACTTGCAACTGCAAATGTTGATGAAGTGCTGCAGAGTGCCAGTAATTAGTAGGCATGGCTCTCCAACTGCTGCAGCATGTGGTCAATGAGTTCCTGCCTCCAAGAGATGTTCTGCACTGTAAGAAGAGAGATTTATGTTACTGATAAACATAAAGAGAGACTGAAATACAGCCTATATGCCACATTAGGAATGAGATTTCTCCTACACCTACGTATCTGCAGAAATTATCTCAGGCTGCAGAGCTGGTGAGAGGTGAGGCTCAGCATCTAGGGTGTAAGTCAGAATATAAATTTTTCTGTTTTCTTCTCTTCAGACTCCCACCAATCTGTTCAGCAGTATCTGGGAAAAAGAAATCAAACCCACGCAACATGGACTGCTGTTGGGTGGCTTAGTGACAATCATTTATGCATATCCAACAGCATTGGCATTATGGCTGATGCCTTCCACAGTTTCCATGTCTGTGTTGTACAAAATTCTCTTAATTATATTTCTAGTCAAACTCTTTCTGCCACTTGTAGGCTATACATATTTTACAAGCCTGGTAAATATGGTATAAGCAAAGAAACCCATAAAGTTCAAGAAAGAGGACAGGACACTGTGCTCATTAATGGCAATTAACAGGAGGTGATATGGTGCCAGGTTAAGTGGGAGCAGTGATGGGGCTACAGTCATCACTTGGAGGCTTGCATCGTGTGCCACTTGGTGTGGTGTGTAGGGACTGGGGCCCAAATTCCCTTTCGTTCTTGGGTAGATCCCAGTCCTCCTTCAGTGTTGAATGTAGCTTTGCACTGCAGACCTACCCTTTGGCACATTGTTTTTCCAGTGTAGTGTACAGCTCAGCTTCAGGTTTCCAGCCTCTGAACAGCTGAATGAAGTCCTTTAGAACCTCATGAGGATGAAGAACATCTTGGGTGGCAAAGTTTAAGTTCTTCTAATCATATACTGCTGTCAAATACTTTCCTGGCAATCTTTCATTAAGCTAGATCTTAACATGAGTTTGTCATTTACTCCCACTTGTGCTAAAATGCAGATCTAGGAATTAGCTCCTCTGTTCACTAGGTAGCTTCTTTCAACTTCTGTTCTAATTTTAGGAGATTGACTTACAACTGTGAGCTCTTAGGCTGTCAATGTTCTCTACATTTAAACAGTTCTTCTGCCTTGCTCACACTTGCCCCTGATATTTTTACAGATAATGACCATATTCTCTCCCAACCTTCACTTTGATAAGCTAAAAAAGTCAACCTTTTCTAGTGCCCCCTCAAAAAATAAATGTTAAAATTCCAGAACATCCTACGAGGCCTGCTCTACCCCATTCCAGGTAGAATTCTTCTTTGTTATCACATGGCAGGAGAACTGGGTGTGGCACTCCAGGTACAATCTTAACAAAGTCTTGCTCAGCATAAGGCACTGAATGTGCCTTGTACATGCAGGAACTACCTCACCTGTACACTCTTTGGTGAGGATGTGGGACTACATGAATGTAATTGTCCTCCAGCTTTCAAATCTACAAATGGTTCCACATTTATCTCTAATTCTGCTCTTAGAAGGGGCACCTCTTTTTTCTCCTATAGAAATAACCAGAATCTAAATTAGGAACAGACTGACAAATATTTTAATAAAATACATTCTGCTGTTTTGTTTGACACTGGGAATGAGAAGCTTATAGATCAGAGAGCTTTTTACATATTCGTCTAGGCTTGGCTTCCTATGAGCCCATGCTTCTCCAAGCACGTGCTGCACGTGTGTGCATGTATGGATGTGTATGTGTTACTAATAAGTTTTCAACTCCTTGACTAATTTCAAACATATTTGACAATCTCTATGGTACTGTATCCCTACAGATTTAATGAAAATCAGCAGCCAGGTGGAGGAAAGAGCTGTGCTGTCATCTCCACTGAAGGAAAGGTTGCAGACAAGCTTCGCCTAACCCTTCCTTAGATGCTAGGAAACCCTGTCAGGTTCCCAGACATGGGAAACAGTAATTTGGAGCTCACAGGTTGTTATATAGTGTATAGTCAAGCCAGGACACAAATCCATAGGAAACTAGCTTGCATTAGTTCTGCTGCTCTGAGCTATTTGCTGCATTTGCGTATTTTCCCTTGCTTAAAGAATTGGGTATCTCTGAAAATGCATATCCACCCTTGTCTTTTTACGGTCTTGTAATATGTATGGAAATTGTGTATCTGCAGACATATATTTGAATACATCTCATGAATGAATTTGTCTTTCATTCACACCCACTCCCCCACTGTATCTCTCCTTCTCTGTGTATTCCAGCTGTTTAGATGATCCATATTTATTTCTCAATCTATAGATTTTTATTGACAACCTTACAGACAAGTACATTGCCACCATTCATATCTTCTCTCTGCTCACTCCCAGGTGCTGGGCTATAGATAAATTTCCTGTGGCTGTTTACAGGATGAAGAAACAATAATGTGAATTGAAGGTAATAAGATTTCTGTGGAAGGGGGTACAGCCATGGCATTGCACAGTTTAAAGCTACCCCAGAGGGTCTGACTAGAACCAAGATTTGGCCCCAACTCAAGCAATAGATCAATAGTTATGCTGTTAGCAATATATATCTGTTAACAAAACACTGGTCCAAGTTACTTAGTCCAATAGTTCACTAACTGCAATACTGCATGTGGTGCTGGGAAACTGTTCCAAGGGCTTTTAAAGAGAAAATAACAGTCCTTCTTGGGTGCTCTGTGTTTTCACAATAAACAACCATAAATAAGATGCTGCTAGTAGACTCCATTTTCTCTGATTACACAGCTACCTGCCTTTCTGTCCATCAGCCACACAGTAAATCTCTCTCTTTCTATAAAGTATCTTATATTGTGCAAAATCAATATGCTGTCAGAGTACTTTGCTACCTGACCGGCGACACCAGCACGGCTCCTCCCCTGGGGAGCCTGACTTCGTGTGGGAGAAAAAATTCACCCTGTCCTAGGGCTGGATTTAGAAGGGGTCTGAGAAGTCCGGTGCCGTGGGGGGCTTTGGCATTTTTTTGGCTCCAGCTCACTTCTGGACCTCTGCACCTGGCCCCTTCAGTTTACAACCCCTGGGGGCCTCCAACATCCCATGCCTCAGCAAACTTGGCCAGACCGCAGCCACAGCAGCAGCACAGAGAGCTTGTGCCAGCTCCCAGCTCAGCATTATCAGTGTTAAAATATTTACTGCATGTGCAATTCTCAACAGCTCTTAACTCTGGCAAATGAAAACCAATTTTAACCGGAACACTCCAAAACACTTCTCTGCAATGAGGGCTATCTATCTGTCTGACAAATTCAGGATTGCTTCCCCCAGCTGTTTTGGCATTAGAGCTGTTAAAAAAAAAATCAGTTGCAACAATTTTCTGCTTTATAGATGTTGAAAAAAAAATCATTCTCTTTGTATTAAAAGCTGGTGATATCTTCATGCCAACAAATCAAATGAGATTTCAATTGGAGGAGCGAATAGAAAAATTTCTGCCTGATCAATAGACATTCAAAGTGCTATCAGGAATTAGCCAGAGGGAGCTGGGATGGAAATGCCTGCTGATGTCAGCTGCTGTATGTAATGTCCTGTCTCAGGGCAGTTTGAACCCCTCAGGGCTGTGGATTGATCCAGATTTTAGGGCATAGAACATAATAAATCCCTGTGGTCTGCCAAATCACTCACATGTGTGACGCCAGACACTTGACTGAACCCTACTCCTTCCTACTGAGCACCCATGCATGCACTCAACTCACAGCTGGAGCCTCCGATGGGCTCTTTGAGGGCCCCAGTCAGCCTAAAATCTGTAAAATTCAGCTTTGGTTTTGCTTCCCACTTAGTTTAGCTTCATTGTTGCATTTTCAGGTTCAGTGTGTGTATGACCAAGCTGTAAAAAGAGCAACCAAACAAAATGATACCCTAAGGTCTGATCAGCAGCTTTCTGGGATTTACTTCTTTCAGGCTATCATCCTCAATTTTAAATTGGAGCAGGGAGCACAGCATGGTCATTTTATTGATTGGATTAGAGAAAAATCGAGCTGGCTGATCTGTATGATGACATTATCGGGTTGTGTTTGCAGCTATGACAGAAACAAAGAGTTTTTATTGGATTACTGAAGCACAGGGAGAAAAGGGGAGAGAAAAGGTAATGTAGAGGTGAGCAGATATTAGGCTTGGTGCCCCTGTGCTCAGTCTCTCCAGCAAGGGCTCTCTTCTTCCTTGCTACCCTCTCTACCCAGCCCATTGCTGGGCTGGCTGCTGCTGCCTTTCCAAACACAACCAACTGTGTATCCAAAGAGACAGGAATTAGCTGTAGTCCCTCATTAGTGGATGTTCACATTAAATTTGTTCAGCACACAGATAAGAATATTTGCGACAAAAAAATCAACAAAGCCATTTGTAAACGAATATCCTCTTTAAGGGATATTTTTGTGCAAGCCAGGTGTTCAAAAACTGTGGTGTTGCATGACACCTACTGACAAGCAAGGCATACCACAGTTCAGTGTGTAGGCAGCTGAGCTGTTGAGTTTATTTTTACTGGTGATTTATTTTTACATTTGTTAAAAGCATTATGTTTGGAAAGGAAGGAATTGATATTTTTTACCATGTGAATATGTGACAGTGAGTGACCGACACAGATACATATGTGTGTGTGTATAAATGTACCCTACCCTATATTTTATGTACCTCTTTTGCATGTTTAGTTTATAGACTGGTGTTAAAACTACCATGTCCAGTGGCTTTGTTGATTCATTTTATTGGTGGCTGAGGAAGAATGTTAGTAGCAAATGTTGTACTCAGTACAAGAGAGCAACCTACAGGTTATGCTTTTGAAATGATCATATATTTTATTTATATGGTGCCTGTCAGTCATAGAAGCCTCCTGTGAATTATTACTGAAATGAAATGCAGCTAAGACTCCATATTAAAATGACACAGTCTGATTCTCCACTGCCTCACATGCTGTGCCCTTAAACTGCTGAAATCAAACCATGTGGAGAAGAAAACTATACAGGTATGAAGTGGCCTTACAAAATAAAAACATTTTTCAATTGCTTTGCTCTGGTATGTTTTGTCCTACTAAATGATCAGGAAGAATTCAGAGCCATGACTGTGCTGAGTTCCTATTGGGGTTTTATTCCCAGACCAAAACATTCATTATCTTGTCAGCTCTCCTGTGGCACAGGTAAGAGGTCTGAGGGACAGATGACCAGGTGTCAGATCAGAGCCCCACCAAAGGCCATCAGCCTCCTTGCCTTGGCACAGCCTGAGTCAGGATTTCACCCAACAGCTGTTCAAACAGGAAGAGTTCCTGCATCACAGCTCGACCCAGTTCAGCACTGCTCTGCCAACTGAAGACACAGAAGGAAAAGAATCTTGTGAGGCTCATCAGCACAATTCAAACCTTAAATGAAACCAACAAGCAAACAAATGAGCTGTAATTTTATCAGGTGGAAAAAGAAATCAGAGGAGCTGTAAGTGTGCAGCAGCTGAGACTCCACTCTTTAAATAAGTTGCACAAAGCCACTGCTGCAACTGGAGTGTTTTTCACCTCAGAAGGCAGCAAGTGGGCCCCATGCCCAAGGAAAAGATATCAACACTGTACATTTTTGGAGACATACTTTCTATGCTGTGAAATTGCCCATGTGCTAGACTTGTATGGATTTCAATGGGAAAACTCACCATCAAACCACATGGCACCCAGCCCATGCACAGCTTTGAAGAAGATACTAGAGATAATGTCAAAATTGCCATGAAAATGGGACCAATGGCTAACAGTACAGCCAAAATTGGTCCCATAATTCATTTAAAATGCTGTCAAAATAATTCTAGAGCTGAAAGAATCTCAACAAGCATCATTATCAGCTGCACTTTTCTTCTAAGAATGAAACACAATGGGAAAAAATTGTCTTTGTGGATAACCCACTGCTTCAAGGTAAAAGGATTGCAAAAAATTGCTCCATTAGGATTTAGAAGCTTACATGTTAGGCTACAAAATTCCATACAAACCACACAGCTCTCATTTAAAAAGCACAAAATCATACACAGTGATGGCATATTCATCCAACCTCCCCAAACAGCTCTATTTTCCCTAGTGCTGGACACATCTATGTATATCCCTACACGTGTCTGACTTTCACAGAAAAAAGGTGCACCGAACACATTTGCTTCCTCAGCCTTGCTGGAAAACAGGCCCTCACGGTTGCCCAGGATCACCCTAAATCAGAAGTTCTTGGAAATAAGCACACCAGCTTCCTGCTGGAGGAAGAGACCTCTAAGCCTAGAGAACAGCCCCAGGATGCCCAGGGCAGTGACCAGGCTGTAGTAACTGGGAGTGCCCCCGCTGCTCTGGTGGGCACAAACCCACCTTTAATGGCACTGCTGATGTGACCAGTTCCTTACTTAAAGGATGCCAGTGATGGAGCCTGTGAGGAGCAGTAGCATAAAATTTATCAAGAAAAATGTAAAGGCTGGTAAAACTTTGGCATTGGTGAGGTCTAATTGAACATGGCATGATGCCATCAGAGGTTTCTTGTTCGGCCACTGAAGAGGTCTGAAAAAAACACCAAAAAGACTACTACAAAGAAGAGTTCTGCATTGGCAAGGCATCCTGCCCTGCTGTGCTTCATCCTTGCACTGGTAGGATCAGTCTACTCAGGAGATGTTCGCCTACTTAATTTTATGTTTAAAAAAAAAAAAAGAAGGTTTTAAAGCCTCAGGGAAGTGTTATCAGCTTAAATATTTTTTTAAAATTTAATGGTTATGTTTTTATACTGATTCTTTAAAGTTATTTGAATGCCCATGGGGGAATATGGTAGTGTTATGTTTACCCCAGAGATACTGAGAACACAGCTCCCCTCTAATTTACTCAGTACGACTCCACAGACTTCAAACAGGTCATAGAGGAAGCAAAGGAGAGCAGAAGTTAACCCTGCAGATGTTTGTCTTGCTGGACTCAATTAGTTGATGTGCTGGTGCTGAGGTGGCAAATGGTTTGGATTAGGAGGAGCATTCCCTTGGCCAGGGGCAGTTGCAGCAGTGGCATTCTTTGCACAGGGATGTGTTAGCTGGAGACACTTGTCTTAGCACACAGGCCTAAACAGTATTTTAGTATGCAGTGGTGGCTATCCCCCCATCCCAAGGTAGCTTTACATAAACATGGAGTTTGTGTGTGATAGTTAATTTAACTAACATGTTTATTTACTGGCTCGCTGTCTTTTTGTGTTTGGAAAAGATGACTCATGTGCTACTTGATCCTGCCAATGTTTATTCTGCTGGTGGGCTCACTCTTTACTGAGCAATGACAGTAATCCCACTCATATCAGGCCTATTAGCGAACATTCTTTCACAGGATCAGGTCACAGGCTGCCTGTAAATAAAAATATCCACCTCCTCACCCCCAGCTCGGGTAGAATTTCAAGGATGCTCATGTAACCATGGCCTGTTACAAGGTCTCAAAAGCACCACATTAGCTATGTCCAGCTTTTCTAGGGATAACATTTTAAAGGGTACAACATGCAAGGAGGGATTTTGATGTTGCTCAGCTGAGCACACAACAGTGAAGCTCTCACAGGACTTTCTGCCTCATGCTCGGAGGTGTTCAGGTTCCTCCAGTGCTCGGAGGCACATAAATGTCTAAGTGGCTGGCCAGCAAAGCAGGGAGCTGTCTGAGGCTGAGAGAAATAGAGAGGAAGCAGCTGCGTGCACAAAAAAAATCAAGGTTCCTGGAGCCAGGATGAGGGTGCAACAGCAAACCCACTATGCCCCAGCCTTGCAGTCAGGGCACCTGATGAAGGCAGATTAAAGGCCTCTTCTTCCACCACTGCTGCTCCCTGCAAGGTCTGTATAGACAGCCCATGACTCTCTGTGCTGAGCAGCTATGGAGTGCCAGGGGACATCAAGGGAAACTGTAATTCAGTCATAGGTGCTTTGTTTTTCTTGGAAACCTTTTGGGCTTGTGCCATGTCTGCATCACAGAATGGTTTGGCTTGGAAGGGACCTCAAAGATCATCCAGCTCCAACTCCTCTGCCATAGGCAGGGATGTCAAGCACTAGATCAGGTTGCCCAGGGCCCCATCCAACCTGGCCTTGAACATTCCTGAGGCTGCCCAAGAACATCTAGCCACAAGCTGGGAGCAGGAATGGTCAGGGCCTCCCCAAGGAGGCAGCTTACATGTGGTTCCCTGCCTCTGGAAGCTTTAATGCTGGCTGCCCTTTGTGACAGCATGCCTCCATTTATGTTTAATATATTGGACACCTGCAATTTCTATATGACCACTCTTAATTTAGGTTCCATACCAGGGAGAACTAAAAAGTAGGTGTTTCAGTTGTTTTGGTGTCTCACTTGTAATCACAGGAGTCTGGCTCTTAATTGCCAACATGAATATCTCTGAAAACATGCTGCCCTTGAGGATCCATCTGGGCTTTGGCTTTTTGATTACACAGATATTAAGCACCTCAGGACTAAAATAGATATTTAGTACTTGCAGATAACATCATAGGGTTTGTTGAAACAGAGCTGATAAAGATTTAGTAAACACCAATGTTGTGCACTTCGGTGCTTTCTAAACTTGAACTTGGCATAATGCATCTACCTAGGTATCCTTGCAAACCTTTGCTTCCCACTGGAGTCAGATTTGGAATGAGTTTTGGTGTCTAAAAAGACATCTAAGTCCACCCTGAGACCCTAAGTTCACCCAAGATTCCCCAGCTCAGGCACTAGGCAACCTCCATTCTCCACAAGTCAGACTACTTGTGACCCATGGGGTGGCCCAGCCAGTGTCCCTGGAAGGACTGGCAAAGTCCAAGGACCAGCCATGCTCCTTGTAGCTGGAGCACCAATCACCTGAGCACCACAGAGGAGAGGACAGAAAAGGACGCAGAGCACCAAAACAAGCAAGAACTGAGAATAAGTTTCTAAGTTGTGCTGAGTGCAGCAGAGCAATGCCACTCAGAGCAATGCCATCAATTTCATAGATTCATAGATTCGTAGATTTGTAGATTCACAGAATGGTTTAGGCTGGAAAGGACATTAAATACCATCTAGATCCAACCCCCCTTCCATGGGCACAGAAACCTTACTCTAGATTAGGTCACATGGACAATCTTTTTTGCTCCTCTCCAGAAGGAGATTTGGAAGGAGGCTCCTCAGCTGTAGATGCTGCTGGTCTCCAGCCCTCAGTCCACTCAGGCAGTGCCAGCTCTTGCCTCACTTTACCCACTGTATCTCCCACCTTCCATTTTTAATCACAGGCACTCTACTTGTCCCAGAGAAGCCAGCTTTAATTTTGTGGCCCTTGTGCACAAGCTACATGTTTTCCTTTCTTTCCTTACACTGGGATAGTGCAGCACACAATATAATGGGATAATGTGCTAAAATGAGATGCCAGGGCTGTCTCTTCAGAAGGCTAGGCTGCCAAACATTACACCCACTGGATGTTAAATGAAGGTGATGACTAAGTGTTCACACCGTGGCTTGCTTTTGCTGAAGAGTTTGGCAGACTGACGTAAATTGAAAGCCTGCTGCGGGCAGATTTCCTCCTACTATTTTTGATTTCATGCAAATAAGAATTGCAGGACGCCAGGCAATTTCTACCTGTGACTGACATATTTAGTGTTGACAGTCCCACACTGTTTTTATATCTAGAAGTGTGGATTTAATGATACATGCAGGGCAGTTGCAGTTTGCAATGTCTCATCACAGACCCATCTCCAGTTCCTCTCCCTCCCATTCCCAGCAGGCTGCATCCAGCCCCATGGCAAGGCTTCATTGGACACATGCATGTCTATAAAGTGTTGCAGTCTGCTGCCAAACTCCCAAAGAAAACGCAACAGTGCAATATTTTCTGCTAACAAGCCTTTGTCCTGCATGTTTCACTCACTGGCTCTGCTGGGTAAAAGCTTCCTGCTAAAGGATTAAGGGGTAGCTTAGTCAAACAACAATTCTCCATCTTCCAGCTGATCCAGGCAAGGAAGCATCTACTGCTCAAAAGCATTTAAGCTAAACTGAAAAAGTCTAGGAGGGAGGCTCTAGCAGGTGCAGGGCTTCTGGGAGAGGAACAGAGACATCTGCTTTTGGGGTGATGGGGAGACAGTAGGAAGCAGCTGCACAGGGGAGCAGCAAGGCCCACAAGAGTGGAAAGTGGAATGTGTTGCAAGAGGCTGAAGCACCAGGTGCAAGCGCAGCTTCGCTTTCTCAGCTCTGGGCTGCACCCGTGTGTCACAAGAAGTGCTGGGTAGGGACTGCAGTAATGCCCTGGGTATGAAGGTCCCAGACACCTGCAAGCAGCACTGCTGCCTCCCAAGGCCAGGGGTCAGGCCTGGAGACAGGGGCTGGCTGCAGGTACCTTTGGAAAAGCTCACTAACCTCATGCCTGGGTAAATAACCTGTGAGCTCTTTTATGCTTGTCCCTGCCAGCCCAGAAATCTTCCTCTTTATATTTTAGTGTACTATCCAGCCACCATGAAATGTGGTGGTTTCACATAATGTTTTCCCCACAGCGACCAGTCATAAAATAAAATCTCAGGAAAGGAAACTAGGGAGTCAGGATGCTAACTAGAATAGGTGACAGAGGTTAATGTTTTAATTTCTATCACTCTCTCATTCAGACCAGGACCTTCCACTGCAGCAACTGCCCATTTGGAGGCACGTGCCCTCTCCTTGCAGCTATTCTGCAGCAGATGCCTGTCTTTCCCTACCATGCTTTAAACAAGGCTTAGGCTGTGCTCCCCTGCCTACAGGCATTTGCAACAAGCTATGCACATGCAGCTTGGCCAGTGGCACAGTGTGGACTGCAGCCCAAAATGCAAGGGTTATCCTGGAAACAACTGGAAATCCATACACCTAACATACAGACTCAGCCTCCACCAGAGTCCCCAGGGAGGACCTAACACATAATAAGTTTTGATGGTTTTCCTCCTAGAGTGTTTGAGTTGATGTGAGACTGTTTCCCACAGTGATATTTTGGCTTGAGGAGGAGAAGGAAAGCTTCAAGATTTTTTGGGATAATGGTAACTAATGGATGGTGGACAGATCCAAACTTGGGGAGTCTTGTCCATAATGCCTGTGGAAAAATGTCTCTGAATGAACTATCCTTAGACAGTTATTTAGTAGTGCACATATATCTGTGGGAAGCTAACTTGAAAGGGACCTGAGGGCCACAGCTCCCAGAAGTATGAGGCATCCTGGGTACCTCACCTCTTACTCCATAATTCACACAGGCTCCTGAGACATCTCATCCCTACAGGAGCAGAAAAGCAGATGCCAAATCAGGCTGAAGGTGTCTTTATTGATGTGCCTCAGAAATTGCCTCAGCTGTAACCTTGTGGCTGGCACAATCTCCCATGATGCTGTATGCACATTGATATGTTCACAAGACCACCTTTTTCCTTGAGCATTCAAGTTCCACTGGGAGAGAACAAGTGGAACAAAAATGAGAAAATTCATGCGTTGAGATAGTTTAATAGGTGAGGGAAAGAGAAAAAAACCAAGTGGGATTACTCACCCTGTCCCACAGGCAGATCAGCTGAGCAATGACCACCTTGGAAGCCAAAACTACATTATTCACTTCCTCTACCCAGTTTTATTCCTGAGCATGTCAATCACTGTACAGTATGGAATATTCCTTTGGCCAGTTTGGGTCAGTTGTGGCTCCCAGCTCCACTGGAAAGCTGAGTCTGACTTCACCAAGTGCCAGGTGGCTCTAAGCACTGCAGTTCAGATCATGGACACAGGATTTCAGCACTAACACTCCATGTGCAAAAGGGACACACAAAACAGCTAATGGTCAAACTATCTACACCTGGAGATGGCTAAAATGTCTTTTTTATGGTTACATATTTCATAGGAGAGTTCTTTATTATATGTTTGAGCTATTAAACCTAAAACAGTGAGTCAGGGCTACAATACTGGGACCAAAGACCTCAGTAAGTGTTTATGTTTACAGTCCAGCTTCTATTTACATTCTTCCCTTCAGCAGCTGACATCAAAGTGGGAAAAAGAAGTGGGTGGCCTGTCCCAGGGCTGGTACTAATAATTGCAATTAGGAAGCTTCATAAGAATACACCCAGCATTTAAACAGAGCATCGAGTGTTTTGTAGCTTTGCTACACTACTTAACTGTGAGTGCTAATTTAACTGGTTTTTATCACAAACGTCCAGTTTGTTTAGGACTCTATGGATTTCCAAGAGCTTATGAACAAAAATACCCTGCATTGAATCCATCATGTTCATTATTTCTTCTCATCGACCAAGTTAAAGTTTCTTTGAGAAAACAGAACATCATTTGAGCCCACTGCATGCACCCCACCAGTGAGAAAACAGCTGCATCCTACCACCATGTCTCTGCCTACCCGTGCAGACTGTCTCTCTCTGTATTGGCATTCAAAGCATTGACAGGAATCAGCCCACCTTACCTCAGCTATGCCCACTAGCTCATAAACTTCATTGTTTTGTATCTCTCCTAGAGCCTGCTGCTTATTTCCCATGCTCCTTGCATCCACATATAGACAGTGCATGAATATTCTTCATCTTCTCTTGTCGAGCAACTCCAGCTTCAGTCTTACCTGTAGCCTGGAAGTACATGTCAGATTATCTGAATTAGGTGAAAATTTCTCCTCTTTCCTTCACACTGGGTTTTATAGCTATCCAATAATGGTTCTGAAACTGGGGGTTTGGTACCCTGTTCTGGCAGAGTAACATTAAACACAAATTGCTTGTATCTAAAAATAATACATGATAATTTTGTTCTCTTTCAGAAACTGGCACACTGCATTCTCTAAAGGGAGATGAATGAATATGTGAAAACATTTTCAGAACAGTTGTTTGTCTAAAATAAGTCAATATGAAATCAAGATAGAATTTATCTCTTCATAAACACTTAACTGAGCTATGTTTCAAACATCATTCAGCATGAACCTTCTGGAGGCCCAAGAATGACGTACTTGATCTTTCTAGAGCTTTCTATTCAGAAGGAGACAACACATTTGAATATTTATCTCCTGGACAGCAAGCACAGATTGCAACTCTTGCAGAATTTCTTTGTGGAGTGAGGAAATCATGATCATCTTTCATTTTGCTCTCAATTTCCTGAGAAACTTCTGGGCATAGCAACACATAGGATATATGGAGTATATAAGGAGTCCTACACATTAATTAAATCTCCTGAGAGTCATCTCTCCCAGCCTGAAACAAGCACCAGACATTTGCCAAATTACATAATTTCACCATGAGCAACTTCTCTAAGTCTCATCCGTGTCAGCCATGTGACAAAAATTGTGGTCACGCCCTGATAATTTCTCCTCAAGACTACTAGAGCCTTCTCTTCATTTTCACCTTTTTCCTTTGCAACCTATTTCAAATGTCTCAGTAAATCATCTGCCTCAACAGCGGCACCTCTGAATTCTTCCATCATCTTCCTTTGGCCCCCTGCATTAAATTTCAGCTACCCATGCTTCCCTTCAAGGATGCCCAGAACACTGCCCTGACTTATAGCACCAACTGCAGTATTTCCTGCCCTCATTTCCACTCAGCCAGTACATCACACCTTGGTGACGCCTTTATCATCTCCTCCATGCTCCAGACCATCCTCAAAAATGCAATTCTTCTTTTATGCAGTTTAGAAAGGAATGCACTTCTGTTTTCATACATCCTTTCTCAAAGCACATCTTCCTCTGTGGATATGTGCTCCTCCAGCCCTTCCCACTCCATTATCATATTCAGACAAGGTCAAATATTGCCAAAACTATCACACTCTGGCCACTAATGAGCACCAGGCTTGTGTTTACAATTCATTGGTTAAAAGCCTCCAGTGGCAGCAGCATTTTTCAAGTCCTGTACAGTATCCACCTACTTCTAGACATCAATAACTGATAGAGGCCTGGAATAAAGATCTAATTTCCTTCTTGTTCTACAGATGGAGTCCTGTTACATTTTTAAAATCAAAAAGTCCCTTCTGAGGTACAAAAAGAGTCAAAGTGAAGATAAGGGTTTCCTGAGAACTCTTCTATCCTTAACTGGCTGGCTGAGGCTATGCCCAGGACACTTTTGTTTTCCTGCCATAAGGTGTCTTTCATATTTGGTCCTAGTTGCCTTCCTTTTTTAGAGAATTCCTAGAAGACAAGAGGCACTGCAGGCTCATGGTTCCAACAAGTGGGGGAGGGTCTCACCTGAGCATTGGAGTCCCATCAAGCCTAGTGGCTTAGCTATTGGAAAAGGATGTTTTTTCCAGCCATACAAAATGTGAATAATGTGAGGCTGGGTTTGTTATTATATGTGTCCACCTGGGATTAAAACCAAGACATTGTGTTTGTAGTGAGAAGAGTTATAGGACTCTGCTTCTTATGTACCACTTACAAGTGTGTGAAGAAAGCATAAGAAAAAGGATGTGTCATGTCTTTTCTATAATGCAGTATTATCTGGCAATTTTGCAAGGATCTGGTGAGAAAGTACTGCAACTATATCTCACACTTAAGCCAATAACTGCAAATTCACTGACATCACAGAAGCAGTGTTGGACCTAGCAAATACTATCTCTCTCTTTTTCCTTTGGCCTTAGCTACTGCAGCTAAAGAGAGCACTTGCTTGTTTTCCTTCTGAAATTTTGGGTTGACCCTGCCTGGATGCCAGGTACCCACTAAAGCCACTCTATCACTCCTCTCCTCAGATGGACAGGGGAGAGAAAATATAACAAAAGGCCCATGGGTTGAGATAAAGATGGGGAGAGATCACTCACCAGTTCTTACTATGGGCAAAACAGACTCAACTTGGGAAAATTAGTTTAATTTATTACCAATAAAAATCAGACTAAAAATAATGAAAAAAAAAATCTTAAATCACTTTTCCCCTGCTCCTCCCTTCTTCCCAGGCTCTACTTTATATCTAAGTTCTCTCAGTCTTCCTCCCAGCAGTACAGGGGGACAAGGAATGAGGCCTGTGGTGAGTTCATCACACCTTGTCTTGGCTACTCCTTCCTCCTCATTGGGAGGACTCCTCACATTCCTCCCCTGCTCCAGCATGGGCCCCTTCCACAGGGTGCAGTCCATCAGGAACAGACTGCTCCAACGGGAGTCCCTTGCAGGGTCACAAGTCCTGACAGCAAACCTGCTCCAGCCTGGGCTCCTCTCTTCAGGGGTCCACGGGTCCCTGCCAGGAGCCTGATCCAGCACAGGTTTCCTATGGAGTCACAGACTCTTTTGGGCATCCACCTGGTCCAGGCATGGGGTTCTGCAGGGGCTGCAGGTGGATCTCTACTCCACCATGGACCTCCATGGGCTGCAGGGGCACAGCTGCCTCACCATGCTCTCCACAGGTTGCAGCAAAATCTCTGCTCCAGCACCTGGAGCACCTCCTGCCCCTCCTCCTCACTGACCTTGGGGGCTGCAGGGCTGTTTCTCTCACATATTCTCACTCCTCCAGGAATTTTTTTCTCTTTCTTGAATACATTATCCCAGAGGTGCTACCACAGGCTGATGGTCTCAGCCTTGGCCAGTAGCAGGTCCGTCTTGTAGCCACCAGGCATCGGCTCTGTCAGACATGAGGGAAGCTTTCAGCAGCTTCTCACAGAAGCCACCCCTGCAGCCACCCACTACTGAAACTCTGTCACAAAACCCCAACACAGCAGTATTTTCTACTTTTCCCTTTTCTGGATCAGCTATTTGATTTGCACTCAGAAGCTGTATCTTCCAACAAATATAAATTATGCACGTAGTCTGTGTCATCTCTGTTTTCATGAAATGCATGTTTGCCTTCTCTCTCTGCAGTGAGGCTTCTATGTATGCAAAAAAAGAGACCTGCATATGAGAGAAGACCTTCCAGACACCATGCTGGTTCCTTTCAGGCATGACTCACTCTGCTGCACCCCTCTTCACCTCAGTTTGAGCCTGATGTGCTCCCAAAGATCGAAGACCTGAGCTTGGGTCCTTTGAGGAAGTGCTTTAAATGCCAGTGGGACGGGTGCTGCATCTCATTGTGTAGTCTCTTGTGCCTCACTTACAAAATGCCTGCTAGTGCCAGTTCCCAAGAATGAGAGGTGATGAAAGGGTCAGTACAGGACTTTTGCCAACACTTAGATCCTATCTAGGGATCACAGCAGCTCAGTTACATCAAGGCTTAGCAAGCTTGTGCGTTCCTGTAAGCAAAACCTAGGCTTCAGAATTACAGTAACATAGACATCTACAGGTCGAAATGGGATTTGAACACAAGATTTGCAACAAGTATTGGCGTCATTGTTGGACACGGCACTCGAAGCAGCCATACAACTTTTGAAGTACTCAGCATCCAGTACTTAAACAACAAAGTAATTGCACACATAAATGGCCAGAATTAGCCAGGTTTCGTTACTTGCTGTGTTAAGTACGGATGCAACACAACATCACAGTTATTGTATTTTACAAATTAGCCCCTTCACAGCTGTTCCAGAGAGATGTAGGCTAATGAAGCAACGTTCTGTCATGGACTCAAGAGGCAGAAACATCTCTGTAGATATTTAAAAAAGACCCTTGCTTGAAGAATTAGTGTTGATAGAATAAAATGAAGATGGGATTAGGCTCCCCAGTCAAGCAATTCTTCCTATTACAGCTATCCTTTACAAATAACATACATATTCCTAAAGCTGTGCCTTCTGGAAATTTTGAGGAAGTTTATGGGCCTTTATCATCAATGTTCTTAAGACATTGTTAGACACAGAAGAGAGGCACAATACAGAACAGAAGACTCTCTCAATTAAATGCTTAAAGTGTTCCAGTAACAAATCCCCCCACATTAAACTAAATGACAGCTAACTGAGGCATTTCTGATGTGCTCAGCTGCTTTGGTGCTACAGAAGCAGAGATCGTCTCTAGAATGTACAAGATCCATCCTACAAAGGCCACTTTGTGCACTGTTTCTCTGAAACAATTTTTACAGCAATTACTTGGAAATTACGTTCTACTGTATTTGCCATTAGCTTCAGTGGAACCAGGCTTTCATCCATTTCATATCAGCTTTAGGGTTGTTTTTTTTCCTGTTTTCCTATTTGTGGCATGATCCAGTTCAAAGAGTAGCTGCAATTTGTCATCTGTTGGTGGATACTGAATATATGTTGCGGGGAGGCAGGGGAATTAAAAAACTCCAACCTGCCAAGTCTTTCAGCCTTCAACCTTTGGTGCAGTACAAGGTTTACAAGATGATTTAAAATCTGCATGTGTAGGAAATAAGGAAGATGGGCTGACTCTACACAGAAAATGGGTTTGGGACAGACACAGATTGATGGCTTTGTGACAATGACACTAAAGTTAATAGCTGATACAGGCAGACAACAGAGTCTATTTTAAATTTCAAATTGAACTCTGTGTTGCTCACAGCATCATACTGACCATTCATTGCTAGACCTAATTTTTTTCTGGTAATGACTACAAGAAGCAGAATAGATAATGATGTGCACAGCAGAACACTTGGGAAATGGCATTAACTGATTTCTGTTCTCCCCCCTGCCCCCCACCCCTTGTTTTAGAAACAACTATTTAATGATTACTAGGGGTGGATATCCTTGAACACTCCTGAAGGGTAAAAATTAGTCACTCCTCTGGGGACATCTCTGTCGCCTTTCCTTTCCTCTCTGGAGACAGAAGGGGTGTAAATTGTGTTTGCAACAGACTGGGAAGGCTGACACTGCTAAAATATAAGACCTTGACAAAAACCCTGGAGATGATGTATCACCAGTCTCCTGGGCAGTTGCACTCCACATTCACATTTGCACACTGCAGATAATTCCTGCCTCTCAAAAGCCTGAACCTAAACTTCAAATGCAAATTGTCTTGGAGCTGGAAATGGAAGTCTGCATGCGCTGAGACAGTTATTCACATATTTAAATATAAAGCTGACAAACAAACCCCAAATCCTTTAGTCCTGGGGGAAGCATTTCTTTGCTGCCTGTTTCTGTCATTAATCCCTCCTGTTTATCTAACCTGTACTTCAGGGGCAGAGACACCCATTGGTTTTGTACATCTCCATCCCTACAAACAGAGATCTTTACTGGCATACCAGTACATGGTTGGTCACCAGAGACTTGACTTTGTCACATGTCAGTGAAAAGCCTTTAAAAAAGCACACCAACCATAATACAAGGAGCTTCTGAAATTTTATAGGCATGGCACATGGAAGCAACTGAATTTGGGAATGAGTATTTGTGCCTCAGATCTGAACACAGCCAGCACATGTGTGAGGTGAATGTTGCTGGCCTTACGCTACAAGTCTGGGCTCTGTCACTGAAACCACTTTTCTTGGTAGGTGCTGTGTTAATGGGTGGCAAAATGGTAGTAGTACATTCCATAATTTGCATGAAAACTGTATTCCAGAGTATCAGCAGGCTGAAATTTCCACCTATTTTCCTTACTCCTGTCTGTGACACACGTTTGCACATCTGAAGGATTTACTGTTTCTCTGCCTAATTTTTTGTTCAACAGGAAAACTAGCTGAATGGTTCGTGTCAAGTTCAAAAGCTCTAATATGAAAGCCACATACTTTTTGCTTGAATTAATTCCAACTCCATTATGGCTTTGTAAAACTAATTTAAATTATAGTGGTCTCTGCAACTTCCTGCTATAATAAATTAAAACAAATTAATTGTATGTGGTTTATTACCATGAATCTGCTTATTACTTCTCAAATAGTATGGTGGGGCTCATAGTTTTGATAGAATCTAAGCTACCAAATTATTTTGATGAGAAATTGGGACTGTGGCAATCATAAATACATACGTAAAAACCCATTTTCTTTTCTGTAAGGAAGAGCAATGCCTATGTTCTATTTTCATCCCTTACTTCTGTCTTCTGTGAGTGCTGGAGGGTATTTTAGATGTGGTTGCTCAGACTATTCAAGACCTTTAAAAAAAGTTATTGTCCCTAGAAAGCAATTGAAAACTTCCACATCAAACAATGCGTGTAAATGCTATAAAAGTAACATGTGGTTTACATAACAATTTTATAATGCTACTCCATATCTGAGGCAAAATATGATCAGATATTTTACATGCTTAGATCATCCCTCTGTGCCTGTGCTCTCCTGGTGCAGACTGTGACACCAGCTCACACGGAAGGCATGCAAGCACTGCAGCTGGTTTTGTTAAAAGATGGGCAAGGGTGGATAAACAGCAACACATGTCCCATTAGTAAAAGGCTTCCTAAGTTCTACTGAGTCAACAGACAGTAACCAGGTATCAGCTACTTCACTAGGAAATGCATCAAAACTAGGAGTGGGAGGCTTGGGATGTGAGGTGGGGAACCAAGGAGTGAGAAACAAGGTTCATTTCTTTGTCTGCTCTGATTTGATTCCTCTAATAGAAATTCCACAAGGGCATGTTAGCCTGAAGAGGAATTTCAGCAGCAAATCATCACAAAGAAGACACTAAAGCCTCTTTAATACTTGCAGGTGGCATCCAGTCCAGGTGCTCTCAAGAGCTCATTATCTGATAAACATGCTTTACAACTGTACAGTCTAAAGGTGGAAAAACCAGTCAGGTCAGCTCAGTCCACCTCTTGCTCTGCCAATCCAAGACAGGATTCTTTTTTTCCTTTTCTCAACATTTTGTTTAGCCTTTTTGTGCGGGTAACCCAAGAGGTATCTTCTAAACTGCTAGGGAAATTAGTATTTCATATCTTGATGCTAAGAGGTTTCCCCCTTCACTCCTGTTTGGTGAAATAAGTTCTTGTTTACCTTCTTTCACTGTTCTACAGTACAGCCACTCCAAATCATTCTAATTACCTCCCCTTTGCCTCTACCAAGAATTTCTATATTTGAGCCTTGTCTTTGCTTTCACAAGTTATTCTAATGATTATTCATATGGGACCACATCAGTATTCTTCTCTTGTACTGTGTTAGTATCATGCTGACCCCAAAACTAATTCAGTATTTCATGCAGAATTACAGTATCAAAATAATTGGTTTCAGAGCAAGAGCTCTCACACTCCCTACTATGCAATATTTGGACATGCACCCCAAAACTGCAGTGCCTTTTTTCCTCTCACTGTATCTAAATTTATCTCTTTAGTGCAGGTTTAAAATGTGCTTTCCCAAATCCCCTTTCATTGCCTCTATTTTATGGCCAGGCTGTACCCACCCAAGGTTGATTGTTGCTGTTATATTTCTTTATATTTTCTCATTAATTTTTGAAAGTCTTCCCACTCCAACAATGTATTTCAGTAACAGACTGTCTTCGTGAACTTTCTCCCCCTTCTCCAGGTCTGAAAATACCACTAAAACCACTATATGGCTATAAAAACAACTGCATTACTATCCATTGTTACCCAGACAACTTTAAAATCATGAATCTTTCTTCCCATTTCGGCAAATCTGAATTTATTTTTCAAGCAAGATTTCATGAGAAGCGTAGGAGAAAATTTTAGCACAGACATGTATGTAATTCATTCCATTCATCCACTCAATTTCAACTTCATTCTGGAACACTGCTCTGTAGCTTTGTAGTAGGTACAGTCAGCTTAAAGCAAAAGCCCAAGGAGCCAAGGAGGGGCTAAGCTCATCAGGTCTCTTACAGGATTTAGGCAGAAAAATCACAGTTTCTACAACTTCAGCAGTGATTATTAGATATCATCAGCTGCTGGGAACATGTGCAGAAGCAGAACTCCAAGCAACCAGGCGGCCTGCAAGTTGAACATGGAAGGATTCAGTGAGCTGCAATGCTCCCAGAGTGAAGGAGACACATGGAAACTTGTCTCTGCTTATTTACCTCAAACACACTGATGGTCTTTACTGGGCCTAGTCTGGTGAGAAGTGCTGGAAAACACAGATTCTGCTTCTGACTGAATTCAGTCAATACAAACACTGTTGCAAATGATTCTTCACAGTGTTATTTGTTCTGCAGTGTTGTAACAGATGCCAGAATGTGTCCCTTATGCAATATGAGCAAAAAAGACCCCTTAAAATTTACACAGAAGTTAGACTTAACAAAAGTTTTACAATATTGTATTTATTTAGCTCTTACATTCCATTTCTCCATTACATCTTGTTAAATAAAAACTGGCATTGGTACATATTTTCTGTCAGTTTAATTAATATCCTGCAATATGTATATCTTGTTCTTTTTACATATGGAATAACCTTCCAAGTCAGGAAAACCCCCTTTCCTTTTAATGCTCTGATGCTCTATCACATCAGACTTCATTACTATTACATAAGGGGAATGAGAAAACTCTCACTTCCTTCTCCAAATATTATTCTGGCACTGATTTATTTGTAAATTCCTTTATAATCCCCCATTTCCTCTGCTAGCATGAAGCAATTAAACTAATCCATCCTCTGTCAACCCCAGCTGACTCATAGTGTCTTTGGGTGCCACTGTACATTTTCTTAGGTTTATTTTCAACTTCAGGTCTTCAAACCTATATCTGGAGCTTACTGTTTTCCACAGCAGCAGTCAGCTACCCTTCAGCTGTAGTGTTTTTGGTTTGTGCAGCCATCCTGCACACTGATGAAATCTTGGTTCCTATGAGACCAGAATCCTTGTCCTCCTCCCTCTAAATCCATTCTTTAGTGATTAATTTGAGTAGCATTTGTGCAAAAGTTCCAGCTTCTCCATCAGTAAGAAATACTACAATCAGAGCAGGGTTTTCTTTTCTCTGGGACAACAAGAATAGTCATGGATTTGGCCTTGCTGCCTCTATGGAAGATAAGAGGCAAGGTAAGCTCCTTGCATCTTTCCTGAACAAGGCATAAATCTGCTCAGAACTTTGGGCTTTTTATGTAAGAAAAACCTTGGACTTTGCATACTGCCTAGCAGGCATCTTCTGTGCTGTGACACTGAACCACACATTCAATATCCATTATTTTATCTATAAAGGTGTTGGATTAATGGTAGTATTTTGAGATTGTGTGTTAAATTGGACTACTTCCCACAAATATGCTTTAAAGTATTCTGCATTGTAGCTCTCCTCTCCCAAGTCCTATCTGGGCAAAACAAAGACCCAAAAAATCCAAACCCTTCAAATATTTTTATATTCCAAAAATATAACAATCGTATGTTCTGGTATTTGCTTTTGGAAGTGTCAGCATGTTTATCCAGCTTCTGCCTTACCAAAAATATAAAAATAGCCACAGAATCATAGAATAATTTAAGATGGAAAAGACCTTTATGATCATTGAGTCCAACCATTAGTAAGCAGCTAAACTTATTACCAGTGACATGAAAATGATGCTCGAAGTGAAGATGGGGCACTTCCAGAGCCAGTCAGAGCTCTGTGTGTTCAGGAGGGACAGCAAGTCCAGCACTGTTGCAGGCAGCAATTCTGAGAGCCACCAGCCTGGTGAGGAAAGTAGGGGAATGCCAGAAGCACGGAGATAATTTCAATGATATATAATGATATAACAGTCAATGATACATAAACCAAACACTGAAACATCTGTGTTTGTATTGCTTTACTGGTATTTGTAAATACCTCATCTGGTGCCATTTCATTTACCAGCAGTTAAAGTTCAGTTAGCATTAATAAAATATTAAATTTCAGCACATGTTGATGCCCAGTAATTCATTCAAGTGTTTCACAGCTGAGGAATCACCACTTTTCTTAAAACTGTCATCTTCTTGGCCAAATTCTATACTTATCAACAGATCCGACAGCATTTGAATTATATTCACTACCCTTACTTTCATCTGTGTAAGTCAAAGTGTATGGTTTTGGTCCAACACCTTGCACAGTCCTGCCTTGACAGTATTTACTGTGATAATTTACAATTCTGTCTATTTCTGCACTTTGCAATTTAGCTACTGCCCATTTATTCTGGTAGTGGTTTGAAGTGTTTCTCCTCTCTCCCAGATGAAAAACTGTAGTACAGACCTTGGCTACTGCCAGCAGCTGCACAGAGAAAGCTGAATATTTTATCACCCAGACATCTACTTGCAATAGCTGCACTCTTACTCACATTTTAGGTTACTTCTGTACTGTTTGTGTGTAATAAAAAAGTCACCAAACTTTAAACACATTTAGTAAGAAGACCTAGATGCCGTATGAGCAGTACAGTGAAGTCTAGACTTATCTCAGTTTTCCTTAATTATTCCAAAAATAGAACAAAAATATGAAGAACTGAGAATTTTACACTTATAATTAATATGATGGCACCATTTCAGAATCCACTTCAAATACTTCTTCTAGGCTGCTTGTATGCTTATGCATGCATTAAACAGAAAGCTGCCACTACAGCTTGCAAATGGAAAAATGCATTTGCATTTGAAACCAACAACAAAGTAAAATCTCTACTTGCAGTCATCTCTTTTTCAAAAGCTTTGCATACAAAATAATTATGACTCTCACAGCTGCAGAAAAACTACTATTTCTGACCAGCAAATCTGCCATAATGGTGAATCTAAACAGGGAACAAACAATTCTGCTGCAGCTTTTGCCACAGAGTAAGATATCTACTCTTGCATTTGTGACATGGGAGAAATGAGAGAAATCTTATTTGTATGGTGTTTTGACATCTACTCACATCTAGGTATTGTCATAGATACAGACCACTTTCAACACCAGGTAAACTAATCAAAATCAAATCAAATTTTATGCCACTTTATTTTCAACTGTAAGACTGGATGTCCATTCATCCATTTACAGCCTTTAAAAAGAGAAACAAAAGACACCTTATTGTACCTATTTTCAGGGAAAAGTCACGTAGTGTTAACCAGGTGTGACTGATCTGTTACCAATGATTTTTACCTCAAAGAGTAGACGAATGGGTTAAAATTATTAAAAAAACAGAACTGAAGAGACTGATAGAACAACAAAACACCTGTGAGCGTGGTGAGACACTAGAATAGGTTGCCCAGAGAAGCTGCAGATGTCTTGCTCATGGCAGTGTTCGAGGCTGGAGGGGGCTTTGAGCAACCCTGTCTGTGGCAGAGGTGTTGTAACAAGATGATCTTCAGGGTCCCTTCCAACACAAACCAGCCTATGACTCTACGAAAATCAGTGTAACATTTTAAAATCCATGAATCTCAAATCAGTAAGTGTTCAGTATCAAATCATCAGACTGCTAAAAAGGTGGCTTTTAAAAGGATACCATTTAACTGGACACGTCAGGATGTTCTGAACAAGTCTTTCACACAAAACTACTATGGAGTCTGACTGGGCATTGAGTAAGAGTTAAAAGTGATACACAAGAAGCAAATAATGAGGATGGTTAGTTTTCAACCTGACAAATACTAAGAGTAAAGTGCATTATGGATTTATACAGAAACTGTTGTTTTATGTACCTTTTCATCTGGAGAAAGAGACACATAGTACACTGGCAGCATCTGTGGATTATAAAAATTTTCAAGATTTTCAGGGCAAACAAAAATTGTGAGGAGTAACAAAGTTAGAACAAAGAAAGATGAAGGTTTATGATTAACTCAAAATAATGAACTGCTCATATACTCCAAAGTTTACTAGGACTGATACTCATAGGGAAAAGATTAATGAGGTCTTTATTCAGTGCATCCTGGTAAACAAAACCAACCACAGTATTCCAACCATACATAATGCTACAGAAATAGCATAGAACTGGTCACAGTTGTACAGAGCCAGCATGGCTTCATGAGGGAAAGTCCTGCTTGTTGAACCTGATTTCCTTCTACAACAGGGTGACCCATCCCATCTAGGTGATCTAGGAAAGCCAGCAGATGTCATCTTTTCATACTTCAGCAAAGCTTTTGGATACTGTCTCTCACAGAAGCCTTCTGGTCAAAATGTCCAGCACACAGCTGAAACTGAGTTACAGGACAGCTAAGGAACTGGCTGACGGGTTGGGCACAAAGCACCACAGTGAATGGGGCACATCAGACTGGTGACTGTCACTAGTGGGGTTCCACAGGGCTCCATCCTTGGCCCTGTGCTCTTCAATGCAGGACTGGAAGGAATACTAAGTAAGTTTGTTGATGACACTGAATTGAGAGGAGCTGTTGACTCCCTTGCGGTCAGAAAGGCCCTGCAGAGAGACCTCCACAAATTAAAGGGTTGGGCAAACTCCAACTGTGTGAAGTTTAACAAGGGCAAGTGCTGCATTCTGTACCTGGGATGGGGCAGCCCTGGCTGTGCATAGACTGGGGAATGAGAGGCTGGAGAGCAGCACTGTGGAAAAGGACCAGGGGGTCCTGGTCAATGGCAAGTTGAACATGAGCCAGCAGTGCCCTGGCAGCCAGGAGGGCCAACCCTATCCTGGGGGGCATCAGGCCCAGCACTGCCAGCCAGGCAAGGCAGGGGATTGTCCTGCTCTGCTCTGCACATAATATATAAAACTCCAGATTGAATTGCACTATCTGATTGCTGATTTCAGCCCTCTAGTTTTCTGGAGTAACTTTCCTGTCTTGCAACTTTTCCTCTCTGTAGAGGCTATTTGCACTGCAGAATGGCATATAAACATATGTTTTTATAATTTTTAATTGTATTATAAAGAAAAACCAGAAACACTTTATTTATAATACCCCCTATCTGCATAGCAATCCAAACTACTACTGTAAATTACCAAGGCTGTACAGCAGAATCACACAGGTAAAACTTATATGATGAATCTTCTATAAAAACAAACCCAATATCATTTACATTACTAGGAAATGACCAACATTTTCATCTTTAAGACTTTCCAAACATTACTGCAATATAATTATGGAAAAATATGTTACTTCTTAGAAGGAAGTTAAGTATATCCAAACAGATTTGTATCTTCTTCAGTTACAAAGTTTGATTTTCCTTGTTCAGTTCCTCATTGCCAACATAGCATTTATGTCCCAAATAAGATTTCGTAACTGATCCATGATCTGCTTCAGCTGCTGATTCTTCTGTTTCAGTTTCTGTGGGAAGAGTTTATTAAAAGTTTTTTGTGATCAGTTCAAATAGTGCACTCAAAATTTCAACAGAAGTTACAGTGCTATGAAATGCTATATAAATCTTTTTCTCAGTTGTCAGTAAGCACTATTAGTGGGATAATACATCCCCTTTAAAGCACATTCTAAAAATACAAGAAAGCCTCAAAAGTTAAGGACCATTGCTAGAGGAGTAATGCTGTTTCATTTCACAGCAGTCTTTTATCAAAACACCTGACACATTCAAAAGCTGGAGGCTTGCGGGGATCAGTCCTCACATTGAAAAGTCTAAAAGAGAGCATCTTAAGCTGGGAGAAAGAATTTGGGGAGCAGGTAAATTTATGTGAATATGTGTTTTATAAATTTGGTTTAGAGAAAAATGAGGCATTAACAGTACAAGTTTGAACAAAGCATAGGGTATAGGAAAAACAAATCAAGCTTTTGCAGCCCTTCTGCTATGTAGGTCAAGTGTGATGCTTTAAGAGTCCTGTCTTGAAAAAGGTTTTCCCAAGCATGCTGAATTCTTTAAAATAATATATTTGTTTTTCAAACTGTAGAAGCATTTGGAGGAACATGAGAACAGCAAACTAGCTTTTATTTGGTTGCATAGCCAAAACTTAAAAATTATGTCTCTACAAAAGAAAGATCAGGGCATCAAGACATCACACAATTTCCCTAACCTTTCATGTTTCACAATAATACCCATATTTATTGTCTCATTTATTCATTTTCCTGCTCAAATCAAAGCCATTGAGAACTAAGTTAGGTGGTTGTTAACAGTACACAGTTTGTCCTTCATTTCATTCTGCGTTGATGTCAGCCTTCCAACATTAGAGATCAAACTATTTATTCATTAGGGAAGCCCAGAGTTCCAAGTAAAGTAAAAGCGCAGGAAAGACTTGCTTCCATCAAAACAGAACAAAATGCTTCACATTTGATGTAACTTTGCTACCTGCAATACACAAAAGGCAATACATAAAAAGCGTGACTCAAATCAGTAATACAACCAAAGTTACTGAACAGAGAGAAAACAAAGCAGTATCCTGAAAATGAGTCTTCTGAATTTTGATGCAGTCAACACAACAATATTTTTAAATTGCCAGCTGGTCAGCTGGGAAAGAAGTCCAGAGAAAAAAAAGGAAGCCTATTCTCTTCAGACCTGTAAAAACGGCCTGCAGTAATATGGTAACTAGGATTAGATTACATGGGGAACATAGTAAGGGAAATACTCCTAAATACAGACTTTGCAGGACACTGGAAGAGACAACACTCAGATCTAGACTCCCAAGAAGGATACAAAAACATATGCAGGACAGTTCATGTGCACTATCATGGAATTCCTAACCAAGCATCTGACAGACTAAAAAGTGTTTTAAAGGTAAACACATGCATTTATCTAATGCTTCCTTCTTTTCCATTTTCTGGTCCAAGACTTCACAACATACAGCAGAGTTTCAGCTCCTAACTAAAGACAGAAAGCTGAGAAGCATGTGGTTACCACAGCATTGAAATGACAGAATTGCAAGGGTCTTCCTACCAAAGATCATAAATGCAAGACCCTGATACTTGAGAAAGCACAAGAGGGATAAAATAAACAGGCATGTTCATACCTGTGGCACTTTTAAACATAATTCTGTTTGCCATCCTCAACATTCAATTCTAGAGAAATCAGTGACTGTTAGGTCAAAATTATGAGTTCAATGCAAGCTGTAACTCCCTCATACTGAGGTCACACCATTTCAAGGTATTTCAAAATTTCATCAATGGAAATGAAGGCTGAACAGTTGGTGATGGTAGTTAAAGTCACAGACAGAAATAAGAACCATTGACCTCTGAGAAGTAGACTGTTTTCTCTCTCTATCCATGTCCAATTGTACTGTTAAATGCTATTACTCACATGAACTTTGCGTAAATTATGCCTGAAAGACTCATTCTGTAATACTGTTTTCCTTTCTTGTGAAAGTATTAAGACACTGTAAATTGTTTGATCTTTATTTGATGCTGCTACACTGGGGAACATTCAGACTGGATTTCATTTGTTTTCAAAGCATCTGTAAGGACAAGAAGTATAAATTTGTTTATTTATCTGAAGATAATTTTAGATCCTCATCTTTAGTGAAGAGCTAATTTCTTAGCTCTTCAACTTTTTCTGGAGCCAGAAAAAACATCCAAGATGAAGCATCATCCCTGGGTTGCTAGGCTGTTGAAAGAATAAAGAGAGGAGAAAAAAATCCACTTCAGAGAGCACAGTCTCCTAATTGAAATGCATACAGTGATCTTTGTTACTGATCTTTGACAGGCAGTGGTCCACACCACAAAGTACTACATAATTAATATGTTCTGCACCACTGGAAGTGCTGGCCTCTGCTTAAGACTTTGCTGAGCCAGTAAGAACATCTCAACTCAAGCCTAACCTTGAAAAGATAGGTGAAATGGCCTTCTTGGGAAATGGGCAAAATCTTTAAGCAGCTTTTGCAGCAGTGACGAATTTTCATTTGAACAGATTGCTTGCAAGTTGTCTCCCACTCTTTCCTCCTTCTGTTGAAATCACTTAGTTGAACTCTACACTGCTTCTCAGGATTAGCAATTATATGAAACAAGAAGTACTTCATCCTACATACATGCTACAGCTTCTGACTTTATCTGTTTTAAGATAGCACAGGGAAAATTTATGAGGCAGTTTATAATGAGTTTAAGAGACCTAAATTCAAGTTACATCTGCCAGGCCTGTTTCTGTTAGTTCCTCTCTGTCAGAAAAGTCTCTGTCTGAAAACTTACCCTAGGGGGTCTTCTTTGATGATATTAATTTTCAATGGGGCCCATTTTGACTGACCTTGCAAGTATTATGGCCATCATGACGGAGTTGGCAAGGACTGCATCTTCCAGTAACCAACGAGACCTCTGTTGGCTTAGGTCAGGTAGGTCATTTATGAAAACATTTACTGAAGCACAAAACCCACATAAATGAAACAAAGTGGGAGAACCATAACATACTTCCAGAAAAGAGCTGTCTCTCAAGGAAGAAAAGCTGCCACAAAGAACCTGCCATGTTTCATACAGATTTGGGTTCAGTAGGACATAGTAATTTCAATTTTGACTGAAATAATTTTTTTACCAGAAGTCATTTTTGCTTCATTTGCATTTCATTAGAAATTGGTGCTGTCTAGACCAATTCACAACTTACGATCAGAGATGTATCAGAATCTTCCTTTGCACAGTGTTCTTGTCTCTCTCCTCATTTTAAGCTTGTGTATCTTTCAAATTTTATAACTAAAACATCACTGTGAATTATTATGCTGCACTCAATCCATGTTAGAAATCCCTTATTCAGGCAAAGAAAATAATGTAAATACTGTGGAAGAGTAACATCATATTCCAAGTGGTGCTTGTAAAAACATCAACAAGTACTTGTCTAAGTTGTACAGGCTCTTCTTCTCCTTAAGGAAAAAAACAAGTAAAGATCTGTTTCCATCTTGAAAAAATTATATCGAAGACCATTCTCCTGAATGCTGTGCCAGCTATGGTTTTTACCTGCTGTACTCAAGATCTACAACAGTACAGGCCAGAAGGACATCTCAGTGTCTCAGTGTAATATTAAATATTAATAACCACACTACCTTTACTTGAATAAATCTTAGCAAAATTTTTAAAATTATGTTTACTTTTTTGATTAACTAGTACAGAGTTTTGCATCTCTGTCTACTACAGAGAACTCACATCATATTCTTTCCCAGGAGTACAGAATCATGGAACAGTTTGGGTTGGAAGGGACCTTTAAAGGTTATCTAGTCCAACTCTGAATGAGCAGGGACATCTTCAACTATCAGGCTGCTCAAAGCCTGGTCCACTCTGACTGCGACTGTTCCCAGGGATGGGGCATCTACCACCTCTGAGAATAAGTGTTTTATCACTCTCAGCCTAAAAAATGTCTCCCTCATATTTCATGAAAATTGGCCTTCTTTTAGTTTAAAGCCATTACCCCTTGTCCTATCACACCAAGCCCTGCTAAAAAGTTTACTCCTATCTTTCTTATAAGCCCCCTTTAGCTACTGAAAGGCTGCTGTAAGATCACCCTGGTATCTTCTCTCCTTCAGACTGAACAGCCTCAACTCTCAGCCTTTCCTCATAGGAGAAGTGTTCCATCCCTCTGATAATTTTTGTAGCCCTCCTCTGAATCCACTCCAAAACGTCCATGTCTTTCCTGTGCTGAGGAGCCCAGAGCTGGACACAATACTCATGTTACTCTTCTGACCACTGAACTGCTGAAGAAAGTGAATCTTGAAAGCATTATGAAGGTGACAGTGGCCTTCGTGTTTCCAGATAAGCCAAGCCCAAGAAATTCCTACAGAAACACGTTGTTTGTAATAGGAAGGTGACATTTATACAGTTCTTTTTTTAAATGAATCCTTCATAATGAAATCTCTGAAGTATGAAGGTGGAAAAACCTGCTTTTTTCCTTTGGTAGTTAAGAGACTATCACAATGTTATATGCATATAGCATATGTTATAGGCACATAGCTGGAAAAAAATATGATGGAAAAAGTGCCCTTGACACTTTGCTCAAACTCTCTTAAAGCTGCCAAGTAGTGTCTTAATGTATGGCTGCTCAACTGATACCAAGGCTCATTTTCCATCATAATAAATGCATATATCAATCTATTTATAATTTTTTCCAAAGGGATAGAAAATATTCATCAGTAATACAGTAACTGCTGTGCAATTAAACATTAACACACTCACTGTCCAGTATCTACAGCTTCTCCTGATGTCATTCACAGGCATGATTGTTCTACACTTAGCAGAAATGAGAGACTGAGTTTTCTGCCTTGCACCTCACCTGACAGCTGAAAGGAAAACTGCTCCTTCTGCATGTGTAACCCTGTGTTCCTGAAACAAACAGAAACATCAGTGACAGCCTGTGCTGTGCTGCAAGCTCAATACTTTTCACCTATTGACCCAGACAGGATTGTATTTATCCACTGATCTGCTGTTCTGAGAGGAATAAACACCTTCATTCAAATAGATGGATGTTTGCTTCATACCAATTATTTATGGTTTGACAATGAGGTCTGAGGTCTTCTTTACTGAGTACCATCTAAACTCTGCAGCTTGTAATGGAATTATTCATTCCCCAAGGTGCTTCTCCACCACACTTGTCAGTGTTACATCCCCATTCTTTATATGAAAATCCCACAGATCTATGATCCTCAGTTACAGATGGCAAACTCAGTCACACGAATTTGTGACTGAGCACAGATAAAACTGCAGTGCTGCCAACTTTGTCCAAAGATATTTAAGATTCATGTTAATCTCTAAACTTTGTATTTTTAACAGCTTCTCACATATTCAAAGCTACCACGAGCCGTAAGAATGAACAACTACCACAGATAATCTGTGGCAGAGAAAAAAAAATTCACCTTCCAAGAGCTGCCTCTGTTAGTTACTCACTACACACAAGAAATCTTTCCTTCTCATTCCCAAATTCCCTGCTTACGCAGTAGCCTAATGCCAGTTACGCAATACACAAACCAGGATTTTTATGATCTTATTTACTACACTTACTGATTCAATCTAAATAGTGCCTAGTCTGCCACAAAAGCAGAATAGCTCAAAGAACTCTTCCAGAATAGAAAGTGGGAACAGGAGGAAGAAGAAACAAATGTGGACAAAAGGGGACAACTGGGATTTCACAGGCAGCTTTATGCTCACCTTTTCCTAACTTTTTTCAACTTTGTAAGCATGATATGGTTTTGATAGAGATGCAATGTGAAAAATTTTGTGTGCAACATTTTATGCAAAACTGAAAAGCAAATAATTCATTATCTGGAATAAAAATACATCTGAGTGCTGAGAAAGCTGGTTTATGACATAACGAGACCACCCTACTTAATTTTCTGTTGAAGAGGGAGGATATGTTCCAGATGAAAAAGGAAACATTTCAACTCATTTGCTAAAAAGACAAGGAGGGGGATCCAGAAAACTACAGGCTACTCAGCCTAACTCCTGACCCCAGAAAGACTGTGCAGCAAATCATTCTGAAAGTCATATCCAAGCATGTAATGATAAGGTGACTGGGAACAGTCATACTGGATTTCCTAAAGATGCATTGTGCCTGAGCAACATGATAGCCTTCTATTGAGAAATGATTGGTTGTGTGGCAAGGAGAGAGCAGATTTTCTTCACTTTCATTAAGTAAAATCATTCATTAGTCAGGCTTTTGACACAGCCCCTCATTGCCTTTACGCAAATCAGAGAGATGTGGTTTGGACAGGTGAATTACTGGGTGGATGGAAAACTGGCTGGACTAAGGGATTCTAAAAGCTAGGATCAGCAGCATTTAGATGCTAGTTGGTCACTCTTGAAGTTTCTCAGGATTGATACTAAGTTGAATATTCTTAATATCCTCATTAATGGCTAATCCACACTTAATGACCTAATCACCATATCAAAGTTATCAAATTGGTGGACAATGCCAGACTGAGGAAAGTGAAAAATATACTCAGTGGTGGGAGTCAGATTCAGAGGGACCTCTACAGGTGGGAAAGGCAGGCCAATACCTATCTCAGGAACTTCAATTAAAGCAACATGCTACATCTGCACACAGAATAAACTCATACAATAGCACAGGCAGAGGGCAGACTGAATAGAAATGAAATTTACAGAAAAGGATCTGAGGTAGTTTTGATACTTTCTAACAAGTTTAACATGAGTCATCAGCCAATCTTTTTTGCAACAAGGAAGACAAACTGCACTCTGCCCTATATTAGCAAGAGTGTACCTCTCAGGTCAGGTGAGTACCTTCCATACTCTCCTCTGTTTGGCTCTGGAGAATGACTGTCCAATTTGGCAATCAATACAAAGCCCTGTCATACTGGACAATGCCTAGTGGAGGGCCACCACAAGCTGTGTTTGTTCAATCTCAAGCAGAGAAGGCCAGAGGGCAGGATCATGGTGCTGTCTTCAGCCACCAAATGAAGCTCACAGAAAAGACTAAGCTGGACTCTTCTTGAGTATAGACAGCAAAAGGATGAGAGGCAGTGAATACACAAGTTATGACAAAGAAAATTCCAACGGAACCCTAGGAAAATTCTCAGTAAAAGTCAACCCTTAAGAAGGGCCAAGAAAAGACAGAATTTCAATCCTTACAGGTATTTGAAATGCTGGAGCATGGACATGAGTTGGAGCAGCTCAATCTCACTTTGCTGGTTGACCCTGTCTTGGGCTGGTGGCTGAACCAGATAATCTCCAGACCTCCCACTGAGCCTAAACTCCTCTGATTATACCATTGCAGAGAGTCAGTCTGGGTACTCCAAAAATCATGGAATTGTCTCCAGTGCAGATTAATTGGCCCAGAAGGTGTCCAGGCAATGAATTCTTCCCCTCTTGCCAAAGCGCTCCTTGGTGCACACCCAGATTTTGGATGAAAAAGGACTCTACACATATAAAACCAATTAAAATACATGCAAATAGTGTGAAAGATAGTTTAAAAGGAATTTAGGTTTTCTGTATAGTCCTAAACAGCACCAGCTGCAAGGCATAATGTTTGTGCTATCAAAAAAAGCCCAGAGCTAAACTTGTTGAAGCTTAACTTAAAAGTCTGTCATGTAGATTGTCTTTTTCTCTCTTGGCAAGATCACTGTTACACACTTAACAAACATTAGTTAAGAATATCAAATACGATTGTTTTCTAAAGGGCTACGTGGAATGTCCAAATGCTATTTTGCTTTGTTTTCATCCAAATGTACTTACATTACTAATTATGTGATGGTTTTCCTAAGTGCTTCACTGAAACCAGACCTACAGCACGAATGAAACCTAAGCTGTACTTGCTCCATTTCTAAAAGCAAGCAGTAAAGAAAACTGCTAATGGGACAGCAGAACATCAAATCATTCTCAATTCTTGTTTTGGTATTTCTGTTTCAAGTCCTGTCAAATGTACTACAAGACCACAGACTGAAGGTGAGTCTGACATCGTGAAAATAATACTGATGATTCTATACTTAAAAGGTAAAAAGCTTAACAGACAGAACATTAAACACTTGAAAAACATGAACAGAAGAAAGGAAATCTTGGTAACATCTTCCACTTGCTGCAAAAATTAATTTCAATGAAAACTGGATCAAGACATGTACTAAAAAACCAAGTGCTAAACTGATTCTGGAACAGTAATTTATTCAAAAAAATTCAACTGCCTCAACAATTTACAAGCCCAGAAAGCATATACAGATAAAAAAGAATAAGCTGCATTTTTTGGGAACTGCAGGAGAGAATTGTTTAAGACAAGAGATAGAGGTAGCCAGTGCTCATGAAATGGTTTGTTTTGTAATAACAGTAGAATCTTCTTATTATAGGCAAAACTCCCATGTGTTATAAAGCTTAATAGGTTTTATTTAAACCTACAGTTGCTAATTATTACTGAATTGCTAGGACAGAAATTCATTGCCTTGTAAACTAATCTATATTTTAAATTAACAGAAAAGTACTTACATAGCCAAGGTCAGCACATTAAACTCTCTAACCTAAAAGGTAACTCTAATATACCAGATAACTAAATGAGACCAAAAGCTGTCCCAGTAAACCAATGTGAAAAGCCCCTGCAGTGTTTAGGAAGTCTGTTACATCAACAGGTTCTCCTGTCCCATGAATGAGATGGTGAGCATAGGAAGTACCTGATGCTCCCCCCTCCTCCACTGAGGATGTTCCCTTCCCAGACACTTGCAGTAGCAAAGGAAATCTGCTATTTTTCAAGTCAGTGGTTCATAGAATGAGGACATTTTGATGTGAGAAAATATGAACCACAAGGTTTATAAGAGCTACTACTAGTTTTGGCAGTGCTCCACACTGTGGGGCCATTAATGTCTTTGGCATACATCCAGAGCCACTAAAGAAATCAGACTGGCTGGGATGTCATGGCAAGAAGGGCAAAATTAAGAGATCCATGGCAGGTGTAAGAACTAATTCAAATATCACAATAGTGTCAAAGTCTTGGGTTATTGCAACAGTGATTTTTTGGTACCAATAACATGTAAGACTGAAAAAAATAGTGTCTATCAGAGCAAAAAGGATTAGGTAAGAATAGGACAAGGATCTAAAAGAAGAAAAGATTTGGTCAAGAATAACTGAAGCTTCTTTAACTATCACGTTGGTTTCCCTGTCACAGTATTTTCATCAATATTTTGTATTACTGAAATTTTCCTAAAATTAATTCACCAAATTGAGTTGGAGGTGGACATTACACACTAGAGAGGCCTGAAGAGCTGTCAGGTGTGCCAGCGAAGAACCAGAGCAAGCCCTCCTTGAGCCCAGCAGCCAGTGTTAGAGATTAGACCAATTATCTGATCCTAGCGCTTTCTTTGGAAAAAAAAAAAAAGAATTTATATATTTCTAGTCATAAAAGCATTACCTAGTCTGTAATGTATTAAAATTTGAACTTTGAAAATGGTAGTAAATGTGCTTATACAACTGGAGGAAGACAAAAGAAAAAAATCAGTGAACTTTCAAAAAACAAGAAGTTTAACTTTCTTTTGCTGCAGTTACTGAGTATTTGTCCACATGAATACCAGAGAAAGTTCAACTATCTTGTGAAGATTTACTGTGGAAAATCTGGAAAATAGGTCTAGGCATTTAAGCATAAATACAGGATTTCACCCTATATTTACGTGAAGATTTCAATGCATTCTTAATTACTAGTTCGCTACCAATGGTCCTGTATTATCATCAACCTTTTTAAGGTTCAGAACTCTTCATAAAAATTTATGAAATTATTTTCACAAGATCACACCAAGGAAGTTTAAAACCATATTAGCATACAAGTACAAGGGGAAAACCATGTCACAGAACTATTAAACCACAGCAAATATGGACAGTTAAGCTTATTAATACTTAAAGATTGCAAATAAATGTGCATAAATTCACAGTACAACATTACATACAATATAATATATTCTAGTCTGCTGCATCAGCACTGAAGAGAAAGATTACAACAGGAGAGCTGACAACTGTATTTCTCTAAATTCACATAGTCCTCATTTTCTCCTGCACAATACACATGCATTTTTCTAAATAAATGGGTTATGAAAAATTCAATATATGTATGATTGTAGAAGACAAATTAAAACATTGGAAATATTTTAAAAGCCGAAAATCCATCAATTATTCATTCCATAAGTAAACATTTTATTCATTTATTTCTTTTGTTCTGTTTTTTTTTTTATAGATTATAACTCCTTTTTACTGAGCATCTACAGATATTATAGCTATAGAAATATTTACTCAATCCTATCTTTGTACTATACATATTGAAGAAATAATGTTCAAAATTGTGGTCTGGTAAAACTATGTGTTTTTAATCTCCGTATTACATTAGCTTTTACTACAGCATAATTATTTTTAGATTTGAATCCCTCTTCAGCAATTGTACCCAGTTGCAGAATGCCATTCAAACTGAAAATTTAGCATTTTAACTCATTTAACATTTATAATTCACAGTACATTTTTTTCTGAATGTGCCAAGATTCAATAAATGTTCCTCTTTACAAAAGGAACAGTCTTCCTCAAACTGTCAAAATCCAGAAGGTAGCCCTGAAAATTCTTCAGCAATTCACATAATTGTAATAATATTTACACATCTGGTGGTCTATATCAATTGTTTTTACACCTAAGGTAAGTTTTGAACATAAGTTTCCAACAAGCACCTTAGTTCAGTTTGTACTGTCAATATCTAGTGGGTTACACATACACATAACACACTGTACTCATAATATATGTCTGTTTTAAAAAAGATACAAGTTAGAATTGTTTAGGAAACCCAATTGTTAGGAAACTCTACTGCCAGAGGTACAGCTAAAAAATAGTTGTTTCACTAAAAGGTCAATACTGAAATATTTATAAATAAAGAGTATTTATCTCCAGTTTTGATGGCAGTCATCACACATTCTGCATTTAGTACAGCAATCTAGAAATTTAGGGTTTGTAATGTGAAAATGACATTTCTCAGTTTATGCAAATTAATTTCAACTTTGTTACCTTATTTACTTCCATGATTTCTCTTCTCTCTTCACTAGCAAAACGAAGCTGACTTGCAGCACCACGATCATCATGCTTGGAGCCATCTTCTTCAACATATGGAATAAGCTGCTGTGAAGACAAGAAACATTCAGCTTTAGAGAAAAAAAAGAAAAAAGAAAAAAAAAGGAAAAAAAAAAGGAAATAATAAAAGAAAAAATCAAATCCAGGAAATGCACATGGTACTACCATTTTCTCCACAGGTTCTAACTGCCCAAGAGAAAGTGGAGACAAGCCTGCTTGCCACCTCAAACCTAAACGCCTTGCAATGACTTCAGCTGGTTCTCCAGGAAAATAATCTGCTTCAAAAAGACGCAATCTCACACATTACCAAGCCTGGACCAAAGAAACTTCGTAACTGCAGGCAGAAGTCAGTCTTTAAATTTTAAGATGTTTATCATAGATAATCCTTGTAGTTTCGAATTCTGCGGATTGGGATTTTAATATTTACTATTCTACACTAAGAAATAAAACAACAAACATAAAGTCATCATTATGATAAAGCATTTTAGTGATATACTGAACATAAATATGACTGGCTTTACGTAGCTACATGGCTAATACTCTGGTTATGACTTGCTATTTTAATGAGCCTCTGTTTGGCTACTTCTAAGACAAGGCCCACAGTCACCTAAAATGAGTTTTTCTGTAATATTTCTCACTGTGATCTCCTCAGACACACAGATCATAGTTTGGTTTAGGCTGGAAAAGACCATAGTGCAGTGTGTTTTTTGTAAGCTTCGACAAAGCCAAAATTCCTTGACTCAGAATCTGTGAATGAATACTACTACATGTTTCCTTCCTAAAAAAATAAATCAAAAAGAAACATACTAGATAAAAAACAAAGATCTTAAAAGACAATACATCCACAAAGTCCATACTCTGACATTGCTTTTTCTGTCCTGAACTACGCAAAATTACATCTGTGTTCACAAACACACTAGAGACAAATGGAAGACTGATATTGATAAAAGTGAGCAAGAAGATGTTAGTTTAAAAGCCTGGGAGCAAGCTGCTCCTCAAGTGCATATTAACTTCTTTCTTAGATTGGGGTGTAACATTACGAAGCGTTCAGTGCCTCCAGCACTCTGATGGAAAATGTACTCTGTTTTAACTCACTAAAAGCCTAATTTCCTTCTATAGAAAAAATTTTGCAGCCATTTTTATTAAGCTTAGCAAAATGGACAAAAGCTACCACACTAAAATCTGCCGTGAAAAAGTAGCAAATGCTCTATGCTATTATATGCTCTTGGAAAAAACTCTCTCTGATGGAAAAATAAAGTAGCACTCAAAGTAGAACCTTTCTTTAAAACCTCCCTATCTTTCAGAAAAGGTGATAGATAAAAAAAAACAAACAAAAAAACCTACAAAAAAAAGCAGGACTATACCTAATACACAAAAAAGCAGGAAATTTAATCTTTGTAGGCAGATCTCCTTCACAACTATCTCATGTGTTGCTATGTTGGTTAACAGAAAGTTAATAATACCCATTACACATTAGTACACATTAACAAAAATATGAAAACATTTATGTCAATAAAAATGGAATAAAAAATTCTAGTAGGGATGGACTTCTCTTGACTGTGCAAAAAAATAGTTTTGTTGATATTTGACAAATATGGTTAGAGTATTGGCCATTAAGTAATATAATTGAGACTATTATTGAACTACTGGAAGAAGAATTTAAGAAAACTGATCCACAAGGAATGGTGTGCCACTATCATTCACTCTAACCAATAAAAACATGAGGAGGCAGGCATCTATAAAGTTCAGAAGAAAAGACTAAGAAGATTAAAAAAAAATACCCCAACTACCAATAAAAAACTCTGCTGTGACTCAGTTATCAGTGAAACCTTGCATTAAAAAAGCCTGAAGTGACTACTTATTTTCTCTATGGAGAGTCTTTTCCATCCTGATAATGAGAAAAAAAATATGAAAAGTTATATAAAAACACCAACCCAACCCCACATCATTCCTGATATGGGAAAATAAGACACATGATAAGCTTTTAAAGAGGACACAAGTATTTGGTTACTGCACACAAGTTCAACACACTGTGAAAACAGGCTTTATTTTCTTAAATGGGAAAATTAACTTATTCCCTTGCTCGCTGTCAGGTTTCCAGATACATTTCTCTGAAACCCCTGTCGAAAGTCAGCAACTGTTAATTGAATTAGTAATCCAGAATGGACTGTACAGAATGGACTTCTTAATCTCTTTACTCCTATTCAGTTAAGAGACCCACACTTCAAACATAATGCCTATATGATTAAAGCTCAATGGACAATCAAAAGTCTATTAATAAAGTTGCCTCAGAATCCAGAGGTCAGTAATTAAAGAATTTCAAAGTTCTGGTTAATATAGAGCAGGAGCAACTCAAATTGTAACAAAACCCAGGGTTTACAAGTATTACTAGAAATCAGAAACAACTTATGAGGAAGATGACATTTAAGATTTTATGAATAACAGGAGGATTATTAAGAAAAACTTTGGCCAGTCCCCCTCCCTGTAAGTTTTATGTTGTAACTTTTCTATCACCACTGCACATTTAGGCTTAGTTCACACTGGCCATCAGGTTAGGAATAGCTGAGTGAGACAACCATGGAGGCACAGACTATTGTCCAGAGAAAGTAATTAATACTTAATACCCAGGAGCCAGGCTGACAGGTGAGAGCTCGAAGCAGGCTTTTTCCCACTTCTTGTAAAAAAATCTGCTCTAATTCTCTTTTTTTTTTGTAGGGGAAACAAATTGGTGAAGGTACCAAGAAGCCAGAGGAAAAAAGATTAAAATTTAAAATTAAGTTTGCTTTCACAGAACCACAGAATCAATTAGGCTGGAAAAGACCTCTGAGACCAAGTCCAAGTTATGATAGAACACCATGTCAACTAGACACTAAATTTCATAATCTTTCAACGAGCTGTAATTAATAAACAGAATTCAGTCCACTGAATAATTCCAGTATCATTAAAACTTGTTATGAGTCTCCTGCAACTGAGGAAGATGGATGATTGGCTATCCAGAGTGGTTATTCTGATTTGCAATTTATACATAAATAAAGACACTTACTTCTATGGGAACAGGATCGAGCCCAGCACAGTTTTCATTACATTTGTCATAGACTAGTCTCAGTTTTCTGAAGAGTATTGATAGCTGGCGGAGATGTTCCTGCAGCTTTGCCAGTCTGTCTTGATATGTTGCAGTATGGTAAGTAACACCATTTGGTAACTTAGGGAACCAAAACATTAGAAATATTACAGTAAAGTTTCTGTCACAGAAATAAACAATGATATCAGACAGGTTTTTTGTGTATTTTAAAATAAGACAATCACACTTTTCTGATAGCAATCACTGAAATTTTTATCTTCTTTACTAGGAAAATTACATATTTTATGTGCTCAATCACTGCTGTCAAACATCCTCATGTATTCTGCACTTTGGTCATTGTCAATCCCTCTGACTTTTCAGTGAGTGTCTTCACAATGCTTAAATATGACACCATTGTGACTGGGGTTGAGATTTTGTGTCTCAAACCCAGGCCACTCAATTCAGTGACACAAGAGTCATGAAAATACAGAAGGAGAGGGAATGATTATTTATCTTGTACTCTCCACAGAGAAAACACAACAGAAGTTTGTATGTTTTCTCAGTAAATAGACACAAATAAGGATCATGACATTTTTTCTAACAAAAAAAAAGTTTTAGGTGGAAAATATTACAGAAAAAGATCAATGAAAATTCCTCTAAATTTACTCCCTATATGTTAATATAAACAGAGAAACATAACCGACATATGAACAGACTTCATTATACAAAAAATAAAACACAGTTACTAAGCATATGGAGAGGTTTTTTTTTATTGTGGGGGCAATGACAATTCAGCATTTCTGAATTTCACCTAATGTACAGGACTAAACAAATACATTAAGAGTAGTACTCACGTCTTCAACCAATCTTCCTTTTCAGAGCAGTTTGATAGAGTTCTAAACGTCCTAAGGCGTCTCCTGAGTCTACATATCTTGCCAGTCAGTGATAAAAACATGGCAAGTTGAGTGTACAAAAATAAATAGTCGTTTCTCACCTGCATGTTCCTCAGTAACTGGAAGATTTCCATGGTTCGAAAGACAATGTCCTGCACGGTCTCCTGGCCGATGCGGCAGAGAGAAGCCGTGTTCACCTCCCTGGCAGCCTGAGCCTGCGTCCCGGAGAAAGCGCCCGGCGGCATCCCTGCCCCGGCCAGAGGCGGGGTCGACATCTCCTGGCGTTGACCAGTCACACCAGGGCAAGCTGCACAAAGGGATGGTGGAACTATCAAACACCTGTTTGACTCTATCCTAGCAAACTTCCGCAGGGTGGCTATCTCTCTCCTTTTCCCCGTAGGCGGCTCTGTCCAACAGATGAGGCCGGCTCAGGGCAGCGCCCCTCGGTCCGGACACCGCTCCCTGACCCACAGCGGCTTTGCCGGGCGGTGGAACTGGGGATGCCCCTCACGCACCTCCCTCCCGTCAGAGCGGTCACTGGGCTCGCCCCTGCCGCGATCCGTCCCAAGGGGAACACGAGAGTTCTGCCCAGCTCCAGCAGGCAGAACCGCAGCCCTGGGCTCCGGGACCGGTACACGCCCGACGACTCCTCACTCCGCTGACCCACCCGCTCCCGGGGCGAAGCGATGCCCCCGGCACCGCAGCCTTCCCCGACCCCGCGCTCCCGCCCGGGACCGCGACCGGCCCCGCTCCGCGCCGCAGCCNCGGCTTGGGGCCGTCCGTGTACCGCCGCTCAGCGTCGAACATCTCGCTCGGGAGCCCGTGCCTTCTCCTGGCTTGCTGAATCCAGTGCGGGTTTGCGGGCACGTCAGCCAGGTTGAAAAGTTTGGTCAGAATCCCCAGGCGTATTCACACATTCCCACCACCCCTCTGTCAGATCATAGAATCATTGAACAGTTTGGGTTGGAAGTGACCTTAAAGATCATGTAATTCCAACCCCCCTGCCACGGGCAGGGGCGCCTTCCACTAGACCAGGTTGCGGAGCTCCATCTGTCCTGGCCTCGAACAGTGACAGGAATGAGCCATCCCCAACTTCTCCGGGCAGCCTGTTCCAGTGTACCACCCCCTGCGCAGTTAAGGGTTTCTTCCTAACACCTACCTACTGCTAACACCTTCCTAACACAAACCCACTGTTTTTCAATCTGAAGCCATTCACCCTTTCTGATCACTAAAGTTCAGGATGAAGAGTCCCTCTCCACCTTCCCTGTAGGCCCCTTCACATACTGAAAGGCTGCTGAGTTCTCCTCCTCTCCTCCAGGCTGAACACTCCCAACTCTCAGCCTGTCCTTGTAGAAGAGATGCTCTAGTCCCAGTCACACTGATAAATGGCTGAATGTCTGTTTTGTGGGATAAGTATACATTGTCACTATACACTTTAAAACTCGTGCTAATTTTATAGCTTTATGGGTGTACTGCTATTCCTTCCTGCAGAGATATATTATTGCTAATACAGAAAAGCCTTAACACTTGGCCTTCCTGTGTCACAGTATTTGAATGGATATAAAACAGCTCTGAGTGCTTGTACCACACTAGTGCAATTGAGGCATTTTTGAAGTACAGACAAGATCTGCTATGTGAGGGAGAGGGAACACCTCACAAAAAAGACAGGCAGGTTCTCTGAGGCCTGACAGGTATGAGATGTTTCTAGAATAGCTAATGCTAACTCTCTGCCTAACAAAAAAAATTCTTCTTATGTAAAAATCAGTAAGTAGCTAAGTTTCTCTGTCTTTTCCAATTGACATCATATCTAGGACTCTGTATTTGAGTGATTGTGGCAAGAAGTATCTAAATATGCAGAAGAGGACATTTATATACCTGCAACTTCTAATGAATTCTTAGTACACTAAAAGTAGTTGTGATATATTAAAACTGGTGTTACAAATGATGTTTTGTGTGAAACGTTTTGCATTTGTAATGCTGTAAAAATAAATCAAGATGTTTGATGCATGGTATACAGCCTTTGTTAAAGAAAGAAGAAAGCAGTCAAGGAGCATTCAGGAACAGAACCATATAAACTTGCTATCAGAGGCATTTTGCTTCACAAAACATTTTTTTACCTCAGAAACAGACTACTGAGGGGAAAGAGCACCCTCTTTTCCTAATCTGGAGCTTTTTGCTGCCTGGCTAAGTTCTCCCTAGCACTCTGCCTTACTCAAAGTGCAATATAAATAAGTATATTTTAGCAAAGATCTTAGCACAAAGGATACAAAAACGGTTTCTTAAGCAGAGAGGAAAAAATGGTTTATAAAAATGAGAGGAAGATATTTTCAGAAAGCAAAAGAACATCCCATAGTGTCTAGCTAGACAATGCTTGGGAAGAGCAGCCTCTGGAGAACTTCAAAGGGCTTGTTTGAAGGGTTGCTTCTCATTTCACTGTACAGTAAGAAAATGATACAAGAGCTGTTCAAGTGTTGAGCACAAAGGATATTGTTTTCATCTTCTGATTGCATGCCCAAGAGCTCTGTTCACAGTGCTTAACTTGCTGCCTCAAATCCCATGGCATAGGAGTAATGAGGGATTCAGACCACCTACTGCTCAGGGCTGCCAGACAGACTGCACTGAGGGTCGTGTCCTGCAGTATAGCGCTGCCATGTACAGTATGCAGTTGAAATACAGAGCCAAGTGTGCATGTGGAGAGTGCTGGAGAATGTTGCTAGGAGGCCTAATATTCTTCATTGCCACTCTGTGAAACAGTCCGAGTCTGGGATTTCATTCCCAGACAAAGGAATCTTCTTTTAGATAAGAATGTTTTCCTGGTCGAAAGAGATAAAGATGAATTTGCTTTCAAAAGCAATCTATTAAGCAGCCACTCTCTGACTTCAGTTTGGGCCAAGTGCTTTCATCTGGAAGGTGTCCAAATCAGAGATCATCTTTTATATCCATTTCAGTTTCTGTGGCATCATTTCAAACCAGTGTCTTAGGATTCTACTGCCTTTGTTGTTGGATTGTATAGAAGCTACCACAAAAGCCTGTGTCTGCATGTAATACTCTAGTCCAATAAACTTTAACCCAAATTTGAAATTAGGACTCCTTAAAGAGTAGCTACTTCAGTGATTATAATTTTCACCATAATAAAGGCTTATGAATTTTTTGTATTTTACAATGTTCTCACTCATATACCCTGAGCAACTCCAAAGATGGTTTTGCTGTGCTCTGTAAGGAGAGTAAAAATCCTTAGAAGTGAGGGAAGAGGATAATTGTTGCTTTTGTTCAAATAATTTTCTCTGAATCAGTTGATACACTTGCAAGCCAGTATGAATCATTCTGTTTAAAAATAAACAGAACTGGTGAAATTCCTGGATTATCATCTGTTTTCCTCTAATAAAGAAGAGTTTACTCCCTCACAAGTCTCCTCACACTATTCCCTAAGCAGTAGTGCTTTGTTACTGCTCTCAGGGTGACAGATGGGCTTAGGGGAAATGTGTTAACCACAGAAGGACTTTCATTCTCCCCCCGTCCCATTCAGTGTTTATGTGTTCATTCAAGGAGAAATAATGGGACTTTGTGGAACCTTTGCCAACAATAAACAGACATGGCACAGTTTTACTGTTACCAAGCTGTGGTAGATAACAGTATGGCACATAACTGTTTTAGTACGTGGCCAACACTTAAGGTAGGTGGAGTTTAATTCAGCAGAGAGTATATTTATAGACCAGAGGAAATAGATAATGTCTGTGATTTGGTGAGGAGGACTGGGTGCTTGAGGAGTTTTTTTTTGTGTGACGGGGGTTTTTGCAATGGTGTTTTCCACATCCAGGCAGGTATTTTCATGAACTATGAAAGCATCCATTTAGAGGGAAGCAGGGCCATCTGTGGTAGTGTGATATAAGATGGGATAAATTAGACAGGATCAGAGCCCAAAGCGTCAGAGGAGAGAGCGATACTCCATGCCCTTGCTCAGTAGGGGATGAACACAGCTGTTTTCTGGACCAAGGGGAAGCTGAAGTTGGGCAATGAAGACCTCTCTGCCTTTACAGGGTTCTCTTGCACAGCTCTTTGGTGCTGTAGGTGATAGAAGGACAGCAAGGAGAGCAAGATGGAAGGGGCTCAGCCTTGCTGCTTGCCTCTTGCTTCTGTCATCTGTGTATCCATAAGCAAACTTGTCTATATGTTGTGTGTGTTAATGGCACAGTCTGCTGGGGCACAGAGAAGCAGGGTCATGCTGACTGGGTTTCATACAGGTAGTAACCAACTTCAGTGGTTTGCCATAGCCTCGCCTCTGAATGTTCGCAGAGTGGTCAGAAAAAATGATCAGGAAACCACTGATTTCAAAATGGCTTTATGTGCTGGGGTGGCTGCCAGGTGCCCACTGTCACACTCCCTCACTCTCCTCCTCTCCCTCCTCAGCAGTACAGAGGGAGAAAATAGGAGTAAAACCTCATGGGTTGAGGTTTTTTAGATCTGCACGTGGAAGCACAGTCCTTCCACAGACTGATCCAAGTGGCACTGCAGCAGCTTAGACGCTGTCAGGGCTCGCATTGACTTCATGAGCAAGGTTCAGTGTGTGGGTTACTATAATTACTATATGGGTTTACTCTTTCCCATAGGATAAAAACAAGCATTAACAGAATATGGGGAAGTCAGGTACAGTGTGATAGTCCAGCCGACATGTGGGCTGTTTAAAAGATATGGCTTTTTGGTTCTCACTATGCAGTTGGTCCTACACGTCATTTTTTGGTCTTGACAGACATGTTGTATCATCAGTTCTCTAGTTCTCTGAAGTTTCCTTCTTGACTTACAGCTCAGGAATGTTGCCCTTGGCCCATTTCATATTCCTTTATACACCAAAGAACTAGTTTTGTAGTCAGTTGTTTCTGGCATGGACATTGTTATCCTTCCCCATGTTTTATGTGATGGGCTGTTATGCCCTGCAGCTGGTAGTCTCCCTGTAACTGTGACAGAAGAAAAAGGAGTAGCAGGACTTTTTCCAGGGTATCACAATGCAGAAACATCATCCTGATAATTTTTCTGCTTTTGCAGTTGTTCATTTGCTTGTCTCCAAAGAGGCATCTGGAAGTCTCAGCATAATCTTGACACTGTGACTTCAGACCCAAATGCAGAAGCAGATGTATCGTGTCTTTTGGTCTCTCACTACCCAGCACCTCTCCTGCAGCCTTCAATTGTATTGGTACTCCAAATGCTGACACTGAAAATTAATTAAACAGAACAGTACCAAGTTTCTCTCCTTGCTCCAAAATCGCTGTGGGCAACCTGTGTCTTCTTGCCATGGCTTTCAGGCATTTCCCCTGGTCCTATTTTTCCTGAGCAAATGGTCCCATATGGGACTAGCTGCTTGGAAGAAGAGGCATTCCAAATCAAAGTTTATATGAACTCTATGTCTTCATCAGCTAAATGTGCATTTCTGATGCCTGTGGATAAATTTCAGCATGCTTGTTTGATGACTTCTCTTGGGGCTTGCAGAAAAATGGCTTGGAAATGGAACGTTTGCAAAGAAGCAGATGCTGGCAAAAGAAAGCATTACAATGAGATGTAAAATATGTGCACTGTAATTTATACAGGCAACTAGCTTCTGGAAAACTTGACCTCTGGCCAGAAGAGGACAGAAACATATCCAGAGAGACCACTGAAGCTGTGACTGGTACCCGGTGGGATACAGATGGAGGGACTAATTATATTTTCACATCTGTTACACCAATGCTGGAAGTATGTTGGTTACAAATGACTTTGTGGTGGACTTCACAGTAGTTAATACAGGAGGAAAGGTAGTCTGCCCTATGGTTTGACTGCTTATGTGCTGTTAGCATTATAATCAGGAGTGCAAGGGTGGTTTTTCCCTTCAGGGATCATTGCCGAAATGCAGTTTCCCATTGTTGCTCCACAGTTGGAGGCGTAGTTCCCATCAAGGTGTTGACAGATGATATTGCTGTGACTCACTGCATAGTAGGACAAAGAGAGAGGTCCTGTGCTTGTTTTCTTCCTAAAACATGTCCTAGTGTGTGAGGGGATCCTTGCTGTGCTCTGTGGTATGTGGCTTTTTGTCTTAGACCCTGAAAGGTGCAGCAGCCCACAGTTTCTCTCTTCAACTGCCTCTATTGGTGTTTTATTTCTGTCTCTGACTGTAAACCCCTAGCAGTAGGTGAAAACTTTCTCTGTGACTTTACAGAAACAAACCTATCTTACCCACTGTCATTTGGGGGAGCACCAAGCACCCATCAGCAGATTGCAAAGAACATTTGCATTCTTGAAGTATAGTAAGAAACATTTTTGTTTCTTGTATCTGTGGCACAAGATGTTTTCTTTCACCTTAACTTCCTTCTTATGACCAAAATTGTGATTTATTCAGTGTCAATCAAGATTCTTTAGCCTCGTTTTGTATTCACAGGTTCCACAACCCTTTCTGCATGTAAATCAGATATTGCATGTAAACATGGATGGCATGTAAACTAGGTATTAACAAGATCAGCCATTCTGGTGCTACAAATCTGGTCCTGGGAATTTTTGCATTCTGGTCAGTAGCTCCCCTATGGGTGTGACCATTCATAGACTCATTCTGTGTCCTTCACTATCTCACTGGACATTCATGCACACAATCTATTCATCCCAAGATACAGTTTGCTCTTCTTGTTTTCTTCTTAGTAGATTTAGAATGATTTAAACAAACACGGGCATATATTATGTGATCGTGTCAGATTCATTATGGTGGCAGCAGAAGGCTTTAGGTGAGTATAACCTCATTCTGCTATGTGACTACAGAAGAAAACAGTCCTTGTCCTTGATGGTTTATGATTCAGAGATTGTGTATTTCACAGCAAAGAAGTAGATAGATTGAAAAGGGACCTAATAGTTCCTGGATAAGGAGGTTGGAGTGTCCTAATTTACCATGAAAGTCATCAACAGTATAGATGACAATGCAGAAAAAATTATAAGGGCATGAAAGATGTATAGTGCAGGTTGTGTCCACAAAAGCCATCATCACTCGATGCAAGTCAAACGCCACTTGTGTCTTCCCAGTGATATAAGACTATGTGAAATAGGGAATGGAATAATAGATAGGAAAAAAGCGTAGCTGGAGGCAGATGTTTGAACACAAATCATCCTTCTAGGCTGATGCATTATTGCGGGGTTCCTGGATTGACTCACTGACATTATTTATGCAAAACTTCTGGCCACATTCCCTCTGTGCAATATTACAAGCAATATATTTCAGAATGGAGGATGTCCTCTATTTCCCTAGAGTTTTCCATCCTGTTCCTATGTAACCTTCCAGATGTATATCACAATTACTAGAAGCAGTATATTTCTCAGTATAACCTGAAACTATATACAACATCTGGACATTTTTACTGACCACATTCTCATCTAGTGCAGGCTTGGATGATGGCAAAACTCGTCATCTTGCTGGATCTGTACTAATTGCACATTAGCTTTTAGACTTTTTTTTCTTAAACGTCGTGTCTCCTAATTTTATTACAGCATGTTGGAAAGTTTTTTGTAGCTTGTAGGTTATGGTATGTAGTGAAGCAGATGTTCAATAGACACTGTATGGCTGCAACTGTACTAATAAATTAAATCCTCATCAGGCTGTTCTCTGGGTGCAAGGCCAGTTGGCATTGAACCCTCTATATGAATAATATTTGACTCCATTAAACTTTGGAAAAGTGTAGCAACACACACACTGCCTACTAGAAAGGATTGCTGTCTCCTGGTACCTCTCAGATGGTTGGTGGTAGGGTGCTATTGACCAGGCTAGTCTAGTTTTCTTTTTGCAATGCAGTCTTTCCAGCGTGTACACCATAACAAATGCATTTTTAAATTTGCTTTAAAGACCAGTAACTTTGAAATGCGAAATGGGATGGAGGAAAAGCAAGCTACTAAAGAGGAAACTTCACAATCTTGTAATCCATGTCATTTTTAAGAGGATAACGGAATTTGGTGAATTTGTTTGTTTTTTTAATTGTTATAGGAGCTTTTTTTAACATGAAATGTGACATGAGCAAGTGCCTTCTCCATGAACTGTGTGAAGTGAGTGAGAAGTCTGGTGTTATTTCACAGGTTTGTCAGTATGTGGAACAAGGCTTTTCCTGGAATGAAAATGATAATTAGTGATCTGAGATCGTAGTGTGTTCTGAGGTTGCAACTCAAAAAGGTTTATTAGCAGAGTGAACATACTGTCAGATGCCATCTGACAGCATGAGGATCTCCAAACATGGAGAATTTGGACACTTGGACACTTGGAGAATTTGGACGATTCCTGCTTTGGATGGCTTACTTCCAGTCATCTGTAAGTAGAGACTTGGCCATAGCTAGTAGCAATGCTTTTACTGAAAATAATATTAACAAGAGGAAGAAAGGCGTGTCAGCCCCACAGAGCTCACATATCAGTCTCTGCTGCTGCATCAGGCTGTTACACATGAGAAGTACAGTGATGTTACTTGAAAGGAGCTCCACAGACTTGGGGGTTGTGGTGCTTTGACAGGCACAGCAGAGGAGCTGCCTCAAACCTAAGAAAACTCTCATGGCTGCATCTGTCTTTACAGATATGTGGAAAACAAGAGTGCAGGCAGACAAACTGTAAGGGTAGAGAGGCAGAATACATTAAAATTACATGGGTATTGTAGTAAAGGATTCTGAGAAAATCCAACTGTTTTAAACCAATGCAGTGAATTGTCAAAGAAAAGGAGAAACAGAAAAACACAACTCCCCTCTCATGTAAAGCCTTACTACTGAATCCTTCAAATGGGTCTTCAGCTCCTCTGCAGAACTCCCTGAAATCTTGCTGCATTAGCAGGTGGCATGACCTGGGTTTTATTTGCACTGGCAGTGCTGACAAATCACCTTGGCTTCATCACTGTATACTGTGACTGTTGCAGCAGGGTGCTACCCTCCTGTGCCTCCTTCATCAAACTGGAAACAACTCTTGTGGGGCTCTTCAGCTGCACTATCTGCTTCCTGCAATATGGGAAGGTTTGATCTGGATTTTAAATGACCCCATTAAAAGAAAAGGATTAAAACAATTACAAAGGCCCTAAATGTTGGCCTTAAGAAAACAAACTATGCCAAAAGTCAATTAAGATGTTTTCACCAGGTATTTTCAATATTTAGAGAGAACTGCACATGTGGTGATAGAAATAGAATTTGTTAAAAAGCCATATTTTCCTCATTGTCAGCTCTTTCCACCTGACCCCAAGTTATTCCAGTAAAATGGTTAAAATTATTTTTGAGTGTTTTTCAATTATTTTTTTTACTTCTGGAATGTGCAAGAGGGAGGTTTCTTTTTGAAAGTGCTCATCTTTTAATATATAGTATGAGGAGTAGCTACAGATGTTTTCATTTAACTGAATAGAAGCTTTTCATTAAATTAACGTTTTTGATGGAAAATTTCTGGGCAGCACTATCTGAATGACATCTCACATGGCTCTGTGATAACAACAAGAGAAAAACCTGAAGTGAAACAGACCAGAAAGCAGTAACTTGAAAAGGAGAACATGAGTAATTAGTTTGATTGTTCAAGCAAAGAAACCACAACAAAGCAAGATAACCAAAGCCCCCAAGCTTAGTATTTATTGTTCAACTAAAAATCTGAAAATTCTTCCATTTTAATGCCATAAGGGCATTAATGGGAAGAGTATTGCAGCTTTGCAGCTTTGGGAGTAAGAAATGAGACTTTTAAATAATGTTATTTTAACCAATACCTGCTCTTTAGAAGACGCCTTTTTAGAAAGCACTAGCAAATATCATCCAAGTGTTATCAACAGAAGAAGGACTCAGTATGCTCTCTTGGTGTGAGGCTGGTAACAATGACAACAATCCATGCATCACTGTAAAACAGAAAATATGAAAGTAATGTTATTGTGGACTTTGTAGACTTCTTTTCCTATTTTTAATTTTTGAGGTATTATCCTTAGCTCTCATTGTTTGAGCTGAGAATCTTTAGAACCAAATGCCTTTATTTGTCACGTACAGGTGCCAAATTACTGTATAGAAAGAAGAGTTACATAATGCAGAAAAGAATATATATTTTTTTAATTCAGAAAAATCTCTGAAATCCTTTTTGCAGCCCTTAGAGAATGAAAGTCTGGGTCTAGACAGAATGCTTACAGATAAAATCTGTGCCGTCGCTACTTCTGCAGCTGAGATTAAGGAATTTTTAGTTTTATATAGAAAGATTGTAATTTACCAGCATGTGTTCCACACACTGTAGGATAGTCCTTCCCTTGGACCTGTAAATATATATAGTTCAAATATTCTTTTTTCTTCTGTCAGCCTGTGCATATCTTCCCACTGGAGCTGCAACGCTGCTATCCTTTCTTCTTAATCTTAATATTTAGTGATAAAAATGTATTTAGGGATGCTGCTTCCATTAGTATGAGAAGTGACAGAGCAAACATACATATTGAGGGCGTGGGAAGAGGTCCTTCAGCAGCTGATATCTGCTGAGTAATAGCTGCAGGCATGAGAATTAAAAGCTTATACTCAAGCATGAAAAGAAGAAAAGGCCAGTTCAGTGTTTCATCATTTGTCATTTGAGTCAAACTAGTTTTTCAAATCCATATCCTCTGATAGCATGAAATGTGAAGTTTTCTAGGTGACTTATCTTTTGTCTATATGGCACTATATGACAGCAGTGGCAGCATCTAGTGATTCATGTCTTCAGGGAAGTGGGTAACAGGAGGGAAAAAATGAATATTGGGTTGATGGCAATTGTCATGGTTCCCCTGACGTCAAAGGGACAGCTATCAAGTGACAGGAGTTGGGAAAATTTACATTAGTTGAGCATCTGTGCCATCCTGTGTTTTATTAACTGGCAATCGTGACTGAAAACTAATGAGGGAGAAACTTAAAAAAAATTTGATTCACACAGACTCAAAATGTGAACTGCAGAATTTAAGCCTAAGCATGGAAGATTTTGGAATATGGGACTGATGAACTTGGTCCAGTTCCAGTAAATACAGGGCCATTTCTAAGAGGCATATCTTTGCTGGATAACTATTTGAATCCCAGACTGTGAGCACATTCTTCCTATATTATCCAGCTAACACAAAGTTAGTGGGAGAATAATACTTTACAGGACACCTAGCCACTGGTGGGAGCCTAATAAAGTATGGCAGAGAAAAGTCTTTCTCTGATTTTACATTCTTTTACTTTTAAAATACTTTTGTTTGTGGTTAAAATTGTTCAGAATTAATTAACCTTATCGTTCAGCCTTCCATGACCAATAGAGCTTAAAAGTTGTAATATTTCAGCAAAATTAATTAACACCAACCCAAGTAATACATTTCAGATGTTAATCACATCAAATCCTCAGGCTAAATGGGAAAAAAAAAGACATTAGGGACAGAACTGCCACTACTGAAGTAAAGGAAAAGGCTGCATTAAATCACTAATGGCCTAAACATCAGCTCTGAAATAACAGCACTTCTCAGACTCACAATGCCACAGGGACCAACAATCTTTCATCCTTACAGAGTAAATATAATAGGAGTCAGTAGTTTGCCGTGCCTCAGTCTTTAGCCTTTGAATTTAAATATCAAGAATCTGGGTTTCATATGAACAGATTGTATGGGAAGAACATGTTTTAGTTCATCCAATCTGCCATCATTTTCACCATTTTTTAAATCTTCCTATCCCTAACCCTGGGCTTTTCAATGTTGCAGTAAATTTACAACAGGAAGAACATGGGAGCTCTAAGCACAAAGCAGGAATCCAGACTAAGGGCAGTGCTGGCAGCTGTTGTACTGTAAACACTGAAATAATGCTGCATGCAATCAGAAAATTAATGTGTTAAACCAGTTTAAAGAACATAGTTGATACTTTTTCACCATGTATTTACACAACTTATATTTTTATATTGACTAATAGATTATGCTGTTACATCACTCCAGCTGAACATCTGCAGTGGGTTTTTGTTTTTTGAGGGAGCACCAAACTTGATTTCTGTCAACATTCTAATGTTTTTGCGATCCCTTAATATGGACAGAAGTAGTGGAAACACATATGCAGTCCCCAAAACTGCAAGACTGCATCTGAATCTCCCACTTGACCCTTTCCCCATTGTTTGGGCCATATTAAGGTCAGCAGAAAACACTGACAGTCTTACTTTTACATGTGGTCTGACAGAACAGAGACAGGTTTTTACTGGGATGCCTTTAGCAGATCTGCCTCCTGACCTCAGCTTCCTGTCATGTCCAACAGGGGCAGTTGTTGGTGTCTCTTGTCTTCTCTTTGTTTGTGTCCAGTCTCTCCATGTAAGCTACTTAAAAATGCTTGGTGACCATTTCCATGCTGACGTTTCCTGAGTCTACCTTTAATGAGACCCCCATCTCAGCTGGTTTTATTGGCTCTGATCCAGGCAAGTACTTAAGCATGTACTTAGCTTTGAGTTTATTGGCATTCCAAACTCAGACTAACATCACACTTTGAAGAGCTGTCAAAATAGTAACTGATTTTATTATTGAAATTGCCATACAAAGTTGATACAAAATTTTGATTAAGTTTTGACCTACTAAATAAGGTACTTTATAAAGTCGTTCAGGACAGAAGTGATTTCTGAAAAAACTGAAGAAACAGACAACATAAATAAATTTAAAATGAGTTATATGCATCTGAATGCCATATTTTAATAATATTACAATACACAATTCTACATTTAGGAGAATATGTTTATAAAAGCATATGGACCATATAGTCTAATATTTCATTATCTTGTATAGCATGTTAAATGTATATATATGTGTATCTGTTTGCAACTGTATCCATATGAAATATATACATCAGCCCAGTTATCTGTGTGTTGTAAACCATTGTATTTAAAATGTAGATGAAATGAATAATGCTTTCTGACACCTCATGTATTTCAATTGCTTGACTGAAATTCCGAGAATTGTCCATCTGTCTTCAGACTAGGAGAATGATAGCAGCTCTTGTCTTGTCTGGTGGTTATTTATTAAATGTCAGAAGGATAATTGGTCTATAGGAATTGTGCTGCTGCTGGTAATGCCCGTGCCGTGATGTGTATACCATGAGAAGATGCCAGTGCATACTGGTTGTGTTTATAATGGGGAGAACACTTTCAGAATGAATTTAAGTGTTCCTTAGCTAAAGAAGAAAGGAAGAGTAGAAAATAGCTTCAGATGAAATGTTGCTTAGGCACAGACAGAATCCTTATTTGACCATATAAGGCTAGACCTAAATTTGAGCACAGCCTTCATATGAGGAACAGATTGTCTTCCTGGCAAAAAGTGAGTGGATTGCTTCAGCAGCCTCTCCTCGTTATGTTGTTCCTGATGCCATAAACTTTGTTACAGTGGTAATTGCTTTTTTCTGGGTTCCTGGGTCTTCTCAACACTGGAGCAAGAGTGGAGATCAGCTCAGTCCAAACTGCCTGAGGTTCCTGAGCCTTGTGACCTTAACAGGTTGCAAGATCTGAACTAGACTACCCTACCTTCTTACCCTCTGATTAAAAGGGTGAAGGAGCTTCTGGGAAATTTTAAGCTATGGTGGATAAATCCAAAGCATTTTGGATCTGTTCTTGGGAACTAACTCTTGAATAACTTAATAATGTGTTATGTGGGCATTTCTGAATTTTGGATATTTACAGTCAGATACCTGGCATGGATATGAATTTAATTTTTAACCTCAATTTTCATAATTGTTATACTTAAAAAGCTCAATTACAAGTCTCTCTGAACATTCAGAGCTTTGTGGATTGCTCCTGATCAAGATCTTTATGTCAAGATGAGGAAATATGAGGTTAGAAGGTGAAAGTGGTGAGACTGACATCTGAGCATAGCAGGCCAAACAATTTCATATTTGGAATACTGAATCTATGCTGTGATACTAACAAATGTAGCAAATATGAAAGATTTGCAGAATATAAGCTGAATATAGCCAAATCCAAAGGACATTGAAAATCATTCTCAAGTAACCTTCCTACCAGCTGACAGAAGATGGATGTGGCCAACTGCTGGCAGAGCTCTCCACCTGCCCTTGGGAGGGAGGAGGATGTGTCCTCCTCTGCTTGGCCTAATATTTAACAGGACCTAGAGTGATGCTGCAAACTTCCCTGCAGTGGAAGCATGCATAGTCCCTCTTTCATCTAACTGGGCACTCTTTCAACACAGAATATGAGGGTTACAACATTATATAGCACCCTGAAGAGGGATGGCTGGTAACAGGTGGAAGAATGTCATGATTTTTATTACCATAGTAGAGATCTGGGGAGGAGAGCAGGTAGGGCTAGCATTTCTCTGTAAATATTGGCTGTCTGAAAGCTGTGGTGAGGCTGACCCTGTTGTCCAGACGGTTCCACTTTTCAAAGGAGAATGAAAGGTACCTCACAGGAAATGAAGTCCCTAGGACTGCTGGTCATTCATCTGTCTTGACTGTAAAGAGCTCAGACTGAACAGCTGAGTCAGGGAAGGCAAGGCCCATTCCCAGTGCCAGAGGCAAACCTCTTGGAGACGGCTGTGCTGTAGTTAAAAACTGGAAGCAGGTATTCAGAATTCTGTGTCTTTTTGCAGTGCTGTTCTTTATGTTTAAAGATGACAAAGAAGGATCAAAGTGGAAGATTTCTGCTAAGGAAAAACTGGGGTCATCAGTTAGGTCTGGAGCTTAATCTTGAGAAATCATATCCATTTCAAAGTTTGAAATTAATATGAAGGCTGTGTGGAAAGAGAAGAAGTGAAAATGTGGCTGTGAAGCAGAGAAAGTGTGATTAGTTAGCAGACGAGCAGTAATTGCAGTAGAGAGCTGAATGTGACAAAACAGACAGTCCACCTCATCTTCCAAAGATGTCCTACTGTGCCACATGACAATGACAGATAAGGGAGCGTCATTTGAAAAAATATAAATTGAGAAGCGGTTGCTTTGTGGGTCTGACTGATGAAGCCACCCAGAAAGTGAGACTTCATCCAAAGGGGATTAGTAATTTAAACATAGGACTAGGTGTCCTTCAAAGGATTGCAAAGGTGAAAGCCTGTCATACCAAAGGAAAAATGGCACTTTGCTACTTAGTCTTTATTCTCAGAATGAACTGTAGGCAGGATGAAGGAGGGTGAAGAAGTCAGAAAATAAAGATGTCAATAGAAAAAAAGAGTAACAAAAGGAAAAGAATTGTAAAAGCATTTAAAGTTCATCTGTGATAAAATAGAACCTATTTACAGAAATTTCTACAGCAGCCTTCTTTCATCTGAAAAACCATAAAATCCTGCATGAGCTGAGGTTAAGATTTGATTTTTACAGAGTAAGAATCAGAGTAAGGTTTGATTTTTATACAGGAGCAGTTTCTTTGATATAATTGTATTTGTTTTCTGGTACTGTCTGTGTTGCCATGTCCTTACATTCAATTTTGTTTTCTCTGGAACAGTTTTTTTCACATGAGGATTTTCTTTGTCTCAGTGTCATCACCAGTACCTTGTCCAGCCTTTGTTTCACTTCCTGTCTTGTATCACAAAATGCGTTGTCTCAAGAACGTCTTAAGGGGTCTAAGGATGTGATTTGATTCACTGATAATACTCCCAGCCTCAAACCTCTTCCAGGAGGTGCCAAATGCTCTCCTCTCTACTTACTAACTTTCTGTATACCAGTGGTTGGAAGTCCTCAAATCCAGTAATTCTAAAAGCCAGCTCTGAGAGTCTGATGAGTTTTGAAGTTTGAAACAGGATCCCTGAGTATAGTTCATACGGTGCTAAACAAAGGGCACAGTTTGTGGTTTTTAACATGTTTTCATTATTTAACTGATACACCTGGCCAAAGCCTGCACACCCCTTGCACGTCCTGCCCCTTCCCTCTCCTGGCAATGCACTTTCAGTCCTGTTCATGTAAGGGATTCAGTTTCCATTCCCATGCTCCCTGTATTGACAGATCATTTCAGATGAAAGAGACAAAGCAAAGGCAACAGGAATTCAGACAAGAAACTTGGAACAGCAGGAGATACGTGTTGCCAAATGCCCAATCTATCACTTTCAGCATCACTGAACCCTACATCTTTCTGCACTTTTGAATCATCATGGGCTTTATAAACCACCCCCTCCCAGTTTCTAAATGTCTTTATTCATTTTTCTTTATACTGGATATTATTTTCTTGGGTTTTTCTTTGCTTCCACACATATTTTTATGCAAGTCAGAAAAGATGTTTTGTCACCTGCAGCTAAGCTGCTGACTGAAACTGGTTGGCATATGCACATTAGGCCAGGAATCTGCAAGCTTCACTGGCTGCTAATAAAGTGGCAGATTGATGTTAATGTTAAGATCATCTGACTTTTAAGTACCTATATATAGAGTCAGCCTTGTTAACCTTACTAATTATTTATATAGTACTAAAGGTATGGCACTTAACTGACAAATTACTAGATTATCACTAAACACTTATGGTGGCCTGTTTGGTTTGCTATGATGTATAAAAAATTAGTGGACACATTCAGGGGCAAATAACACTGAAGAGGAGCTGAATCACTCAAGGTTTTATGGAAGCAGCAAAGATACAATGCTGTTGGCTTTAAGGATGACCTTTATGGTGACTGTGGGTAGTCTTTGGACTGTAGCCCCAGAGAGCTGGATTTAACAGCTGAGTCCTCAACAGGTCTTCTGCTCAAGCCTTAACAGTGCATAGAGTGTATTGCTGTTGTGCTGCAAAACAGGGTCTTAACTATGTGCTTAGTTTTAACTTTTGGCATCTTGACTTCAATAGACCTGAGGCAACTTATATCAGCTGATGATCTGTGCCAAAAAATAGAAACTCACAAACTACCTACCTTAGCTGAGTTCTGAAGAGACATCTGCAAACATTTGTGCTGTTTTATCTGATGTCACTAGGGCTTATTTGTAACTTATCTGGCAGAAGAAGGTGAAATATGCCTTGCATACCATTTCCAGGGCAGGTACATCAGAGACTAAATCACTGTTAACCTACTTTGTTTTTTCAGTCTTAATGTGCATTTTCTGCTGCTGTTGTACAGGATGTATAAACTATTTCCATTCTTTATTTTTCTCTTTACTTGTTGACGAAGCAATGAGCCGGTTCTAATGCAGATCTCTAAGGTATGCAGGCATTCTTTTCAGCAGGCAAAGGATTTGTTTATGACAACTTGCTATTCTTATCCCATTGTTCCACTTTCTGCCTTATCTGTTGATGCTTCTTTCTTCACATTAGACGTTTGTTGCTGGTGGGCTGTGTTATCAAGTGCACTAGGACATCTTAGCTAAGGGCTGCATCTCTCATGAGGAGCATGTCAGAGGGATCTTCAAAGAAGTCTTAACAAAGGATGCATTTGAAGCAAGAGAAGTCTGGCTATTTTAACTATTCTTCCTTTTGATCTCCAAAAGTAGATTGTGAATATGACTGCTCTGTATTTTCCTGTCAGGTCTCTTGACACTTTTTCTGAAAGGTTATGTTAGTTACTTTCTACTCCAAAGGGACTCTTTCCCATACTAAATGCATTTCTGAAAATGTCAGCCAAAACTCCTCCACCTTCTATTCTTGTTTGTTTTTAATATTCTCAGTTTCCTATAGCCTGAATCTCAGAGCACCGTCAATTTGCAGATCTTTCAAACTTTTCAGGGAAGTTTGGGGCTACTGAATGTCTTGTTTGTCCTTACCACTTTGCTGACTGACAACAAAAGTGATTGGCCTTTTGCATCTTAGAATGTGGCTTATCACTTTATTATTACTGTTACTTCTCCTCCTCTTCTGCAGCTTCTCCTGCCCTTGTGCAACAAACAGGTTTGAAAATCTGTTTGTCAGGCCTTAGTTTTCTTACTTATTATTTTCTTAAATTTTCATGTTTTCATTTAAAAGCAATGACAGCCTATCACTCTGTTTCAAGGTGAACTGAAATATAACTTATTGTTTAAGACTAAAAAGAAAAATAATTTTCCTTTCAGTTTTAGTGGGTTTTGTATATAAATTTTCTGACAATGTTGAATTAGGATAGGAAGAGCTATACAGCAATTGATTTACCAGGGGTTTTATTTTTTCATTCAGAATCAGAATAAAAATGCAAATTAAAAAAGTTTCCATAAAAAATATTATACTCTGGTCCAGTAACACGTTTCTTTTCAGTAAAATCAGGAATTTATTGTCAGTTTTGACAATCTTAATTTTCTAGAATTTGTTTAAGGATCAATGTAATTCAAAAAGTAAAACTAATGTATGTATTGCTTGAAATGAGAAATGTTCAATTTTTACATTGTACCCAGGCTTCTTTTTCTTAATTGCACCATCTGGTCTAATAAAGTTTGTTACATCTCCTTGCAAACTGATTCTGTGATGGGCATGGGTAACTTTTACTTATTTAAAAATCTTTACTGGTGTGCTGTTGTCATGGTTTAAGCCCAGATGGAAATTAAACACCATGCAGCCACTTGTTCAACTCCATCCCCTCTCCTCCCCTACCCTGGTGGAATGGAGAGGAGAATCAAAATAAAACTTGTATGTTAAGAGCAGTTTAATAATTGAAAATTAAGTAAAATTCAATAATAATATTAAATAATGATAAGGAAATAATCAAGTGAACCACAATGCAATTGCTCACCACCAGCTGACTGATGCCTGACCCTCTTTCCCCAGCCTGGATCAGCCACACTTCTGAGTTGGACCCCCCAGTTCATATCCTGGCCATGATGTTCTGTGGTGTGGAATATCCCTTCGCTCAGTTCGGGTCACCTGTCCTGCACGAGCTCCCTCCCAGTTCCTCATGTGTATCTCCTCACTGGCAGAGCATGAGACAAAGGGAAAAAGGAGTCCATGACTTAGGAGAAACATGGTGTAGGAAAACCCAAATCGTCAGTGTGTTATCAGCACCATTCTCATTCCAAAAGCAAAACACAGCCCAGTAACAGCTACTGGGAAGACATTAACGCTACAATAGCTGAAACCAAGACAATATCTGCTCTTTCCTCCATACCGTTTATGTCATGCCAAGTTTCACATTCCTCAATATCCCATCACTTTTCCTATTTATCTGTTTTGATAGATATACAAACACCATTCTCTTAGTCTATGGAAAGCTTCTGTCAAATGTTCATAAAATATTCACACGCACACACACGAAAGTTTCTTGAATTAATTCAGTCCATGACTTTTGTCCTTTATCTTTGGTAACTGTCTTTCAAGCAGGAAAGATGATATAAGGTGTTAGATTGTGGCATGCTGCACATTTGACTCAGTTGTGATCTCAGTGCCGCTGTGCTTGTTCTGGTTTATCAAAGTGCATTCTTCATTGGTGTGGGTGCAATGGTCAGAGGCAAGTCAGGCTGGATCCACAGAATGCTTGTGGTTAAGATCAGTGCCATGAGGCGCTCAGTGAGGTGATGCACACGTAGACACCACTGAAGTGGTATCACACACTGTTGGATAATTATTAACATAATACAATTTAATTATTTTTTGATTTTCACCCAAAATCAAACTCCCCTTAGGCACACACCAGACTTCCCCATCCTCCTGTATTGTCCACCAAATGCACCTGAGTTTGTGAGCAAAAGCAGTCCCACGGATGACTTTGCCTTTGTCTGAGCCAGGAATAATCCAGAGTGGTTTTCCCAGTATGTTTTTAATGTGCACCAAGGAACTTTGGCTTCTTGTACAGTATATAAAAATTTATAAACTTGCTATAGTTTTATCTGTGTGATCACTGGAATGACGAGTGTTAAGAAAGGTGAGGAAGCGAGACGATTTTCTTAAAAGATACAAGAATGTTAGTGAAGGGAGGGTATACCATAATGTGGGGACTTTGGAATTAAGACTAAAATGGCTGTAGGCATACTGGCAAATGTGCTTGCTTCTGTGAAATCTGACTACTAATGTGGATTTCTTGTCGAGTTGTTTTGTTAACTGTTTTCAAGGTGGCTGGTTACTATATTTGATGAGAAAATCTCTTGATGGCTGTAATCTGCCACTTGACTGTAGTCAAGTGCTTTCCTGGGACTGATTCCATTCCGATTCCATTTCTTCCTGCTTCAGACATCAGAGACAACATATCAACAAACTACATGGGTGACATGGTTAATCCATCCAGAAGGGAACTGAGAGATGGGAGGAATTTTAATGAAAGACTTATTGTTCATAATACAAGTAAATGCTTTCCATTTTTTATTTTATTGCAGCTTTCCAGTCAGCCTGGAGGTGATTCCTAGCCTAATAAGGCATAGTGGTGATCAATTTACTCAGGTGAAATTGGAAGGACACGCAAGAAAACCAATGTGTAGAACTGAAACATAGCGTGAGGCTTAGAATATTTCATAGGAGGAAATTTTACTTTGTGTTTCTTTGCATGCATATGGTTGTAGGGAATGAAACCATGAAGAGGACCAGCGATATTTCCACTTTGTCATGGGGAGTTTGACATACACCCAAGATGACAGCAGAAATGAAAGGTGGCATGATCCAGGCATGATTTCTAGTACTCATTGTAGCTCCAAATAGTGTAAGTGGAGCACATAGAGCCTGTAGTGGCTATTTTACTCCAGGTAGCCTGGGGCTTACAACTTGTAAATCATACCTGTGTCATATATTCTGCTGTGGATTAGTTAATATCTTGAATGCATTTGGAAGTACCAGAATTCCCAATGCCTTAAACTGGACACCATTTTGCTATTTGCAGCTTCATATTATATCATTTTGTCTCACTCCTATTCCATAATTTTTAAGGCGAAGACACAAACAAATATTCCATGTGAGGTTCATTCCTGGGGTACCATTGAGCAGCTCTCACAGAAGAAGGGGCATCACAGGGCTGGGAGTTCCTCCATGAGGAAAGACACTCCTGGAAAGTAGCTGTGCTCAAAGAGAAGACTCTCCACTAAAAGCAAATTCAGACTCTTGTTTAATAAAAGTCATTAACAATGTGAGAAAACTAGGAAGGATCTCAATTTGGAAGGCTCTACCAAGTTTTAAGAAGATGTACACCTCCTCCTACCCTTTTAAATAATGCCAAAAACTATCAGTTAATCTTGGCTTTCTATCCAATCCAGAAACATCACATTCATGTAGTAAAATGAAGATACTTTTACATCCTTAATCTCGGAAAATTATCTTACTATTTCCAATTTTGTCAATATATGAAAAATGTCCCCGTGTGTGGTATATAAGGTGTGTTAGAATATGCTGTTCATGAAATACGATTATTTTCTTTTTTACTTACAACAAAGTCTTCTTCCAAGCTTGAAAGGCTTGAAGAAACAAGCCTTTGTTTTCAAAGATGATCTTAAAAAAAGAAACATCTCCAAAGGGAAAGGTAGAAACTCTTTACAAGAGGAAGGAGATGCTTCTTTACCCCGATCTCTCTTTTGAATGTCAAACCTAAGGGTGAGAATAGGATGCAATCAAAAGGAGTGGTTGCCATTAGTATTGATATACCAGAGTTTGCTTTTCTATCAGTGCCTTTGGATCTGAGGAGAGTTTGTGGAAATTTTATCAGACTTTATGCAACTTGCACCATTGGGGAAGATGCTGTTGGAGTACCTGAGTATAATCTTTATCTCACCTAATTATAGAAAACAGCTCTAGAAGGAACCCTGACAAGTCCTCCAGTCCTTCCTTCACTGCTCTTCATCCTAAACCAGTCTCACTTGTTCCTGAAAACCAGTGTTGTGAGGTCTGCAGAGTCACCTTGTGTAATAATTTCCAGTGCCTTAATCTCTTTTTAACAATATTTTCGTTATTGTCTAACCTAAATATCCCTTCATGTTACTTTTTGTCCTATTCACAGTGAACGCAAAGGGCCGCGCATCCCTGCTGTGCTTTGTAAGAATTTCTCGTGCACCTGAAAACTGTGTGTCTCTTTTCTCTCTTCTTTAGGGATGAACCTCTAACAGTAGCACAAAGAGAAAAAATAACAACAAAAATAACTGTGAGGTCCTATTTGCTGATATGTCCTTGCAAGTTATCTGCATTGTGTATTTATGCCCTCACCCTGAGATAAACGTAGAACAGTAGTCTGAATTAGGGAGGTTTCTGAGTGATCCCTGCCAGAACAGAAGCGCTGTTGGAGCGGGCAGAGCCGCGGGCCGGTGGTGCCACCTGGTGCCAGCCCTGCCCGCGGCGCGGCGGGCGTGGGCGCCTCGGGACACCGAGGGGATGGCGGGGGCGCGTCCCCGGGCAGCCTAAGAGCAGCCCAATGAAAATGTATTCGCTAAAACAGCAGGTGGGAAAAATCCCATCGCTGTCCAGAAGTCCAAGCCCTCGGTGTTTGATTTCTTGTTTTTCGGTAGCAGCAGCTGCTTCTTCCAGACCAGAGCTATGAAAAGCTTTTAAGAGTTAAACATTTTCCTAACTAATCTGAAGTCAGTATGAGACACGGGCATAAAAGCCTCAAAACAAGGAAAATCTCCAGGTGTAATCTCTGCCTCCCACTCTCTGATGTCAAGATCTTACCTTAAACAAAGTTGACTTGACACCAATTAGCAAGCAAACAGCTGAGGAAAATCAGAATACTTCTGAACTTTGTGATCTTCCTCAAGTAGAGCACAAAACTTCTGAGAGGTTTGATTTGGCCTGGAGAATTACAGAACATCCGTGTTTTCCAGCTTGTGCTGGTTGGGTCATGGTGTTAACCAGGCTTAACACCTGGTATTCAGGTTCTGGTGCAGTATCTAAAAGAGAATAAATTGTTGTTGCTGTTGACGACACTCCAGCTGGGTAATATTAAACATAACTGGATGTGGCAAATAGTTACTATTAGAAAGTGCTAATTTTAGGTAATAAAAATGCTAATTAGATGTATTGGTCGCTAGATTTTTTAATGAAAAAATATTGAAACATCATGTTTGGTCAGAGTAAAAACTATTTTACATTAAGCTCACCAAAATATGTATTTTCTATATGGCTACATATTAGAAAAGGCTAAGAAAAAGGAGCGAAAACTTCAATATTGAATTGACTGAAAAATCTTACTTATTTTCTTTCTACATTTCTAAAACTTGCATGGCACAAAGAAATCAAGAAATGTACTCCAAATTTTTTAACATCTTTATCTATGGAAAATCCATATTCTCTATGGCAGAAAACTGGGAAAGTGGGAATGGGAGTTGTTGCAATTACATGGAGAACTGGAAGCTGAATGGCATAAAGCAAGAAGAGGAGATGATCACAAGAAATTGAAAGATGGGTCAGAGGGATAAAAAAATAGAACTATCAAAGGAGTGAAGAAGGAACAAGATCATCTTTGAAAGTCCATGGAGATTACTATTGTACAACATAGTAACTCAAATATGTTCCTGCATTACAGTATATGAATTTTACATTAAATTTACCCAAGTACTGCTCTTTTTTTCTTTCTTTAATTTTTAAAAATTATTTAACAGACTCATCCTGCACACAGTGATCAATTGCATTTCTGCTATGTACATGTATTTTTGGTGGCTGCATTGAGCAGCAGTCTGGGAGCAGAGGTAGGTTTAAAGGTTCCATATCCAGCTATTCCTGTATGTGCACATATGCCATAGAAACTGCACAGTGCCCCTTGTCTTGGTCACTCTCTGACTATCTAGAACATCCCTGACACAGTGAGGTTATCATACAAAAGTCTAGGGAACAACAGACTTTAGTCACAAGCAAGAAAATACCAAATTAGCTACAACAGAAAAATTACCTGGAACATCAGCTTAAACTCGATGTACCAAATCATTGTGGCTGCTGTGCTTGCCATTTACTTTAGCAGGTATGAAGAATGAGCAACATGAGCTGGATTTGGCTTCATAGAAGAAACTGATGTTGTGCATTCTGCTGTCAGCAATTAAAGAAGATTCATTAGTAGATGCTGACATGGAAAGTGATTTTTGTTATGAAGCGTGCAGAGATGCAGCTGTATGAAGGGGGTTTCATAAAGATAAATGGAAGTAGTGAATGTTGGATGGGCTTTGGGTAAAATAGATTTTTGTCATTTTTTGAAATAACTTGCAACTTTTTATAAGTATGAGAAAGTAAATTGTCTGAAGATAAAGTTATGAAGTAACCCATGAGTTTGGGACATGACATATTTGGCAACTGGTGATCCATTGCTGTCATTTGGAACAGTACCCGTATGCACATTGTCTGACTCGAGGCAGGTGCCATAGGTAGCAAGTTGGTCTCTCTTCCACCCATGATTCCTCCAGAATCATAGAGTATCTCAAATTGGAAGGGACCCATAAGTATCATCAAGTCCAGCACGCTATTCCTCACAGTACTTCCTAAACAAAATTGTGTGACTGAAAGCATTGTCCAGACACCCCCTGAACTCTGACAGGCTTAATGCAGCAACCATTCTCCTGATGAGTCTGTTCCAGTGACTGACCACCCTCCCAGTGAACTTTCTCCTAATGCCCAGTCTGGACTTTGCCTGATGCAACTTCATTTCATTTCCTTGGGTTCTTTGAATGGTCACCAGAAAGAGGAGATCAGTGTCTGCCCCTCTGCCTCCTTTTCTGAAGTTGTAGACTGTGCTTAAATCACCCCTCATTCTTCTTTTTCTGAGCTGAACAGAACAAGTGCCCCCTCAGCCCCTCCTCATAAGTGTTCCTCTCAAGGTATTTCTCCATCTTGGTTACTGTCCTCTAGACAGGAACTCTCTTCCCTTCAGGGAATCCACAGTTCCTCCTTCTTTAGCACTGTCAACAAATATAATTGTGTACATGTGATTCCTCTGTCCAGATCTTTTATAAAAACATTATAGAAAGAACAAACCCTAAAGAGAACTGGCCTTGAAATGGAGTCCTGTGAAACTCCACTGGTGACTGGCTGCTATCATGATATAACCCCATTTACTGTAATCCTTTGAGCCTGACCCATAATCTAAGTGATCACCAGCTTTTGATGGACATGTCTATCTGTGTGATGGCCAGGTTATCCAGAAGAATGCTGTGAAGACACAAAAATTGTAATAAAGTCCAAAAACATCACATCTACTGGCTTCCCTTGGTCAACCAGGAAGGTGACCTTGTTATAAAAGAAAAAAACAGGACTTTTGACTTTTCCCTCCTGATCCTGGCTGTTCACCCCTTGCTGGCTGTGACCACTGACTCAATTTTCTCTCAAGTGTTTTTCAACACCTCCCAGAATAATCTCCATAATTATACCAGGCACTGAAGTGAGATCGGCATGCCTATAGTTTCTAGAGTCTTCCTTCTTACCCTTCTTAAAAATTGAGACATTTTCCAGCTTTCAGCTGGGGCATCTACAGGCTTCCAAGCCACTTGAAAAATGATGAAGACAGACCCCATGATGACAGTAGGCAGGTTTTTCTGTGCCCTGGCTTGAATCCCATTGAGCCCCCTATGGACATCCAGGTAGAGCAGCAAGTTTTGGACAAGGTAAGAGTCAGCTGAGAGTCTGATGTCCCCAGTCATGGTCTTCCAACACTGGGCTCTGAGGATCCCAGAGTCCAACACCAATGTTGAAGACAGACACATGGAAGGCGTTAATCTTGTGTGGTAAGCTCTGAACACTCCAGTTGAGTTACTTCCTCATGACCTAGGTGGGTAATAGGTAGATAAGTACCTACTCTGTGCTGCTTATCCAGCTTCCCTCTGTAGAGAAATAGGCACTTGAAGAGACAAATCAGACTGTCTGTGGTGGCCTTTTGCTGAATCCCTTGGGGGAAGCCCATCTCCATTGGCTACGTGACAGCACTGAAAACTGTGCCATTGGCACCTACAGTTGGACAGTGAGAACTCTTACACTTTTATGACATTTTTTTTGATTGAAAAGACCATTAGAAAACAAATTATAAGTTTTATGTGCCAGTTGCTGGGACATCTCAAATAGGAACTCTTAGAGATATCCAACTTAGCTGCCTTTCAAATGATAACTCCTTCAGACTCTGTCCCAACAATCACCCCTAGGTGAACTCCTTATTTCTAGAAATTCCCTGTGGTGCCCTCTCAGACCTGCTTCTTTCTCCAGCCTCAAAGATTTCCAGCTTCCCTAGGTTAGCCTTCTTCTAAAGTGCCAAGCCTACAGTGTACCTCCGGATTTCATCCCTTCTTTCCACTAAAGACCCTATTACAGCTGCTTGTCCTTAGTTATCTCTGCAAGTGTTTTCTTTGGTATCTCATTAGCAAAGCTTTGTCTCGTGCAAGCTGCCTTGCCCTATGACCATAGTACAAAGGGCACTACCAACTTAGTTGCCAACCAGTAGCCTCCAATCTCTGTTTCTCCATTAAAATGCCTGTGGCAAAACCAGAGATGTGATGAAAAAAAGAAAGGTCTCATCACAGAGTGGGAGCTGTTTTCAGTTGAACTCTTCCTTACACACCATCACTCCAAGTGCACCCATTCCTACCCAAGGATAAAGGGGATGAAGCACTTTTAGCCCTGCGTGTTGGCCTTCCTCATTTCTTACTGCACTGTGCCATCGCCAGGAGTGCTGCTACCTATTCTAGTTAGGAAGATGAATACTGAAGTGCTTTACTTGTGTGAATGACTGCAGCAAGGAGTTTTCTTTCTCTTCCTCCTTCTCTTGCCTTCTTCTTGCTGTAGGTGTCCCATTCAGTATTTGGCTTTGTGCAGTTGGCAGCTGGCACCCCTGACTCCCAGTAGCTGAGACAATGAAACCTGCAGGACTGGAATGAAGATGTGCTTTTAATTGGTCCCTGAAGCAGTGTGCAGGAGTCCAGAATAGGATATTCCCGTGATCACACAGCTTAAATATTTGATACCCAGGGTAGATTTTGGAGGTTGATTCTGTTTTGTTTGTTTTAAATTATAAGCACACAAGTCTCCAAAGTGAAGTTTGGCTCTGAGGGGTGACTCTGAGCTGTTATTCCATATGCTACATTTTTGTACCTCTTGGGTTTCCTTATTGAGTTTTCACCTGCTTAGAAGTGTTTTTTTCACGTTCAGTGTTGCATCTCAAATTAGAGTATTTGAAATCTGTGTCCTTTCTTCTTCCCCAGCAACAAAGTTTAGGGATTCAATAATTTAAAACCTGGTTTCTGTTCATTGGACATGCAATCACAGCTAGCTTTGTCCCACAGTGAAGGGTTACTAGTGGCTATCAGCTAGAAAATCTTTTCCTTTCTTAGATATGCCCTTAAGTACACACCAGGACTGATTTCTGAACAAAAAAAAAAAACAACCTTCTTGCCCAGGTTTTTAATTTTGTGCCTAATTTTTATGGGTCTTTTTTTTTCTTGCACTCCTGGTTTTATTACATTAACGTTAGAAGTGTTTTTCCTGATGTGAGAAGGGTTAACGTGAATTTCTAATGACCTTAATTTTAAAGAAAAGATACCATGAGTCTACGACATAAAGATGTCAAATAGGTGTTATATCTAGTCATAAGTAATGCTTTATTGTCTGCATTATTCAACAAGACCAGAAAATTACTTGCCGCTTAGTAATTAAACAAAATAAGCAACCGGTCTTTAAAAAGACAGATCCCATGTGAGTTCAAAAACTGAAAAAGAAAAAAATATGATTGTGATAAATCATAAGCAATGCACTCAAAAGTGAGTGTAAGAATTTCTGGAAACATTTAAGATTAAACAATGTATTTACTGAAATGACAGATTATATTTATCCCACACACATAATATTTTGTATTGTTTAAAACAAATTATTATTTTACAGAGAGAAAAAATTAAATTATTCAATATTTTTCAATTTTATCTTTCCTATTATCCACATACCTTTCTGCTCTCTTGGAGCATCTGATACCACAGTTTACAGAATGCTGTGAAGATTAACACAAAGGAGCAACAAAATTGTACTAACAACAATCTAAGGATTTGGTGTCCCTGAAATACTAGTAATGAATTAAAAATTGTCATAATAAAATAAAAATATTTTTGAAATCTGAAAATTCTTTACATTATTTTTGATAAAATAGAAATTTTCAATTTTGTATTTAAACAAAAAGATAGAAATAAATCGGGTCCTGAGTTCCTTTTAGCCCATTTGATTCAGAAACTGGAATGCAAATTTAAATATTTTTGTTACTAAATAAATAATAATATCTTATTGCAATTTGTAATTCAATTTTAATTTACCTTATATTTCCATGCAAATGTTGTCTCAGATAAAAGACATTGTAGAAAATAGATAGTTATTAAATGCAAGTAGAGGGTTCTATGTGGCACTATATTACATGTGAAACTATGTAGAAATCTGTGAGTTTTATTGCAGGTATACATGCATATGTATTTTTCATTTTTACAGCAATCTTCCTGAGCAAACAAGCAAACAGAGTATTTCAGCAGCCATGCAGACAGGTCCCTTGGAAGTCCCTCGAATGGAAGTGGAGCCCGTGGTGGAGCTGAGCCTTCTCTGGGTGAACCTTTGCTGCCTCAGCTCCCCTTCCCCTCCAGCCATGAGAGCTGGGGCATCCCACAGACTGCACTTCTGTGGCAGTGGGTTTGGGCAGGCAGAGCAAGGGCTGTTGCTCTGGCCTTGTGGTTTCCCATGGGGGACTCAGGAGAGCAATCCTGGGGCACCAGTGTGGGCACCCCAGTGTGGAAGTTACCCCAGCCGCCTCCCCCGAGGCAATGCGCGGGGCTGCAGAGCTGTGCTCCTCCCCAGAGACTGCCCCACAGGCACAGGGGTCCCATGACCTTCAAAATCTTGCTGTGGGTATTTGGCATGGCAGCTGAAGGCTCTAGCTCCGTGCAGAACCAGTTCATTTGACATTTACCAAAGGCTCTGGGCTCCTTGTCCACCACCACAGTTCCTGAAGGGTTTAATTCCACAACAGAGTATAGAAATAGTAATTCCAATTAAGGTAATCGCCAGGGAGCAATTGAAGGAGAAATAAAAATGTGGTGTTCTCATTTCTATAAGCAAATGAAAACAATTTAGATGACTTTTATCTAGATGAAGGAAAATGCCTATGTAAAAACTAATTACCCTCTGTGCTAATTATGACAAAGAGGATAAAGGACAAACCTCTTGAAAAATATCCAAGGATATTAAATGGAGTTTTATTAATAGATGAAGTAAGCTGAAAATGAGAGTTGTGATATATTGTGTTTGGGCCTAGATTCAATAAAAACTCTCTCTGGCTTCCACTTCACAGCAGTCCCATAAAATCAATTTATTATATGAAGCCAGATGGGTCTTTTATTGAACCTGGCCCTTATTCATTAAATAAAAGTAATTATCATCAGAGTTAAAGGAAACAATACCTACTGCTTCATGAATCAGTTACTATCCCATACATTTAAGTGACAATAAGAAAGAAAAATATATTTTTAAATCAATAGACATACAGTTCATCAAGTGTAGGAGCAAGACCTGTAATATATTTTCTGGTGTAATTTGATTCTCATCACAAGGTTCATTTAAATCATAATATCTGCTTTGACTGTTGAATTTGGATCAACTGATGGCACCAGCCACATGGAGAGTGATGCTCTTGGCCTTTTCCCTGGACCTCCAATTTCAGACATGGGGCTAAGAACTGGGTCTTAGATGAGGGATGTGAAAAACCAGCAGTGGTACTGAACAAAACTCACCATTCTTTGCACCACTCCACTTGATATGAACTTTGTTCTGCCTCCTGTGCTGGCAGTGCTTTACCCCAGAGACAACTGCCCCTGAATGTTCAAGTCCTCTGTACAGCTGCAGCAGTGTTCCAGGGGGGACCTGGCATGAAGCACAAGGATACTGTAATGGGCTTGTGTGACAGAATTTTGGTAGAAGGTGAGTACTACTGGGATGGCTTCTGTGAGAAGCTCCTGGAGGCTTCACCCACATCCAACAGAGCCAAAGCCAGCTGGCTCTGAGGCAGACCTGCCTCTAGCCAAGCCTGAGCCATCAGCGACAGTGGTAGTGTCTCTGGGATAATGTATTCAGGAAAGGGAAAGAACACCAGTAGAGGGAGGAGTGAGAATATGTGAGAACAACCCTGGAGATACCAGTGTCAGTGAGGAAGGAGGGGCAGGAGGGGTTCCAGGTGCTGGAAAGAGATTCCCAGGCAGCCCATGTAAAGACCATGTGCAGGCAGCTGTGCCCCTGAGCCCATGGAGGTCCATGGTGGAGCAGAGATCCACCTGCAGCCCCTGCAGGACCCCACACCAGGGCAGAGGGATACTGAAAGGAGGCTGTGTCCATGGGAAATCCATGCTGGAGCAGGTTCCTGGTGGGACTTGTGACCCTTTTGAGAGCCCTGTCCTTATTTGGACCAAAAAGCCTTTAGTGATGTTGCTCTCCCCTGCCCAGCTGAGGAGACTGAGTGATATCTCTGGTGGGAGCCCAGCATCTACTTTACCTCAGATGAGACCTCAGATGGGACATGAGTAGATGCCAAGACTTAATGTCAGAAAGGTTGTAGGATGTAGGTACAGGCATCTCACCCTGCCTGACCTAAGCTACCATCATGATAGCGAATGAGAAATGGCCCCACATGGTAGAATTTTTGCTTCACACAACTAAAAATGGTACAGTATGGAGGAGATCAGAGGAAGACACCAGGAAGGGCAACCCATTCCAAGGGGCTGACTAGAAACATGGTGTTTCAACAGGACTGAAATTCTCAAGGTGGTGCTGTTCAACCCCAGCCAGCAGCCAAGCTCCAGGCAGCCACTCACGCAATCCCCCACCAGTGGGATCAGGGAGAGAATAAGAAGGGTGAAAGCCAGAAAATTAATGAGTTGAGATAAAAGCAGCTTAATAGGGAAAGCAAAAAAAGGAGTTAATTCACTGCATCCAAGGGGCAGTGGTATTCAGCCATCTCCAAGAGAGCAGAGCCCATCACATGTGATTGTGACTTGGGAAGACAAACACCATCACTCCAAATATCCCCTTCCTCCTCCTTCCTCCCCCCACTTTATATCCTGAGCATGATGACTTATGGTCTGGAATTCTCTCTGGTCACTTTGGGTCACCTGTCCACAAATCCAAAACACAGCCCAATACTAGCCAATGTTAAGAATTAAATTAACTCTACTGCACCTGAAGCCAGCACGCAGGAAAAGCAATTAAAACTTGACTGAACTCAGAAAAGAAGAGACCTTCCAGCAGGGTTTTGTCAGTGCTGCTTGCACAAATGACAAGCACAGAGTTTATATATATAACTAAAACAAGTCCATATATACATATACAGAGTTTATATGTGTCACTAAAAAGAGTCCACTATTTTAAAATATGTACTATTTTAATATTTTCATTTTGCATTATTTCATTGTCACCAATCAATCACTTTCAGGAAATTGGTAGTTTCAAATCAATACTGTTGATAATAGTGTAATTCCATAAATCAGTCCTTAAAGCCCCAGAATATAGGTCTTGAAATTTAATGCATCATCTTCAGCTGCTGTTTCTAGCACAGTGTCTTTCTCCTGCTTCCCTGAAGGAGTTTATATTTGAGTTATATCAATTTAGTCACATCTTGCTCTGTATTTTACAACACACAGAGGATAAAAACTTCCCACAGTTAAAGCACAACTCACTTGAGCACAGCCTCTAGTTTAAAAGCTGACCTGGAAAGCATGCTTCTCTTTTCAATTTTATTCCTTTAGGTATTTTTCCCTCCATCTCTCAGGATGATAATAATGATGATTTGTGTTGATGCTATCCCACTGTGTTAGCCACTCTGTGAGCACTGAACAAAAAGGTTACTCTGCAGGATGTTTCTACTGCTTGTTTACGGCCTTTATTCCTGGGACACCAGTATGGGATTACTGCTTGGCAGAAGAGCTGAAGTGCTTAACTGATTGAGATGCAAGTCAATTTTTCCAAAACTTTAAAGCACTCGGTTGGGTCACACCTGCTCACTGGGAGGCAGCCCCATGCCACAGCAAATCCTTTAAAAGCTGATGAAGTAGATGAGCTTATCCACTCACTGGAGTAGACCCTGCTGTCTTCAAAAGAGACAAATCTGAGGGACTCCATTCCTTGTGCCTGCTGGAACAGATGCACTTTGTGCTGGTCAGCCTTTCCTGGCCTCCACTGTCACACGAAAACCAGTGAAGCCTTTCTCAGGCACTTGTGCTTCTTCGTGAATGTGAGCTGGCTTGGGACTGGCATACGATGAAAACAGAGGCATAAGAGCATCCCAGTAATTCAGATTCTGACACCCTTGTGCTCCTTTTCTCCCTCCCATGTCTTCTTTTGAGCTCTTTCCAGCATTAGGGCACTGCTTATGCCTGGTGACTGTATCTGGTTTCTTGGGCAGCAGAAATAGGCAAAAGGCTCAGAGTGCTCCTTCTGGTCACCAAAGACTTCATTTAGATCAGCATGTCCTGAATAGTAAGTGATTATTTGGGACATATGTACCTTTCAGAGTTGAAGACAATGTTCAGTTTAAGGTATAGAAATTCTGTACTGTTATTGAAAATGTATTGAAAGAGGTGTCTGCAGAGCAGGATGGAAACCGGAACAAGCCAGCAGAAATCTGTAACACAGGGATGTCACTGAGATCTGCCCTCTCAGACCCGTGTGAGGAGGTACACTGGTGTCCAGGAACCAGAATTTGCTCCTGAGAGCAAACATGGGTTTTTCTTCTTTTAAAAGCAGAACAGAACTGACTTTCAAAGTGCAGGTGCTGAGAGGCTTTGTTCTTCAGCACTCAGAGCATGCTCCCAGGAAGGTTAACACTGTCCAAGCCTTCACCTTGCACCATGCAATTTACATTAAACCAACACTACACTGAAAGCTCAAACAACCATCTCCCCCCCTTCTATTAAAAAAAAAAAACAAACATCTGCAGCCTACGTTGTTTGCAGGCTGATCTGTTGTTGTGTGTTGGACACTTGACAAACATGGCTATCAGCTGTGGTTTCTGAGGGCACTTGGGCCCTGCTCCACAGCAGCTTTAACATTCGAGTAGGGCTTCAGGAGAAGCACGAGGTTTACAGACACTGCAGGCAGATCCATATCTTTCTGGTGAGCTTTCAGGCAGCTCTTGAACATGAATTTTGGGGTTTTATTTTGGGCTGAGGCCGCTGACATTTGAGTGAGTATACTACATTGCAGTTGATGGGGAGATGGATTTGATGGATGCACAAGAGCAATTAGGATCATTCTGGCCTGTGGTCCTCTTGCCTTCAGACTGCCTCGTGCACGGCCTGAACACAAGCTCTCTGCACACTTGACAACATGCTGCCTGACATACTCCAAGTACAAGCAGTGTCCAGGAGAGCCCTCAGCTGCCCCTGGAGCCCAGCTTTCCCATTTGCCAAGTGGTGTTAGAGGCAGCCCTGAGGCAGTGCCTCTCATTGCAGTGTGAACATGGATCCTAAACCCGGATTTGCACCCCGCCTTGGGGCTTCCACCCTGCCACACTTGCCTCTCCCATTCGATTTTCTCCTGTGTATTCTCCCTCCTAATGGAGCAATGGGTAGTTCCTTAAGGAGAGAGGAAGAAAGGACTCTGGCTTTTAAATAGAAGAGCTGTGCATAACAGAGGTGCTCAAAGCTTACAGGATAGCAGGTAGCTGAGCTGGAGGGAATGTCTTCCTGCTTGCATCGATAGCTGGGCATTTAAAAGATGCTCTGAGTATGCCTTGGGGGTCTGATTTAACCATGTTGGGTGGGTTCTGGTGTGATGGGGTGAGTGGAGGGATTCGTTATGTAAATCCCCTTACTTTTATGTGCTTAGGGATGTTTAACTGCAGTATCTCAGCAATGCGGTTTGTAAAAGATTTGTATTAATCATGGATCAACCATCATTATAAGTTGAATTATTTTGTGGGTGATAAACATAAAGCTTTTCCAGACTCAGACACAGTAAAAAAATATTGATATCTTGCACTGGAGTATTTGGAATGGTTTATCTAAGATTTTGGTTTAAGTCTTCTGTATTATCCTTTCTGCTTCAAAATGGTTTATTTCAGAGGGATTATTATGAAATATAACTATGTGATAAAATCTCCAGTCCACCAAAGCTGTGATTCAAAAGAAGCCTCTTTTATATTTCCAACATATTCTTAATTCTATTTTAGTCATATATGATATTAGTCCTAGCCTTGCCATCCTTTAATCAGAGATTTGATACCCGATTAGAAATGTTCGGGATACAGAAGGGAAAAAAATCCTTCCTGGAAGAGATTTCCAGCAGGGCAGGAAAGCCTCTAGATGGCAGAAGTGCACTGCAGAAAACTCCAAATCTTAATTAAGCAACAAGCTGCAGAGGGGTTGTGTGCCAGCTGTGGGGAGAAGGTGCTCTGATTATTGACTGGTCCACTGACCTCTTCGTCCTACTCCAATTTTAATTGCTGCTCCAGATGATCTGTGCTTTACAGCCACAGACATGATTGCAAACTGTGTCTGAACAAGTTTCCTCATGGATGTAGATTTTCTCTTTCTGCAAAATGACACTGTGGCTATTTTTTTAAAGGTGAAGTGAAAGGCTCTGGCAGCTGGCAATATATGACGTTTGGGATGACTTCTGTTAGCAGTTAATGCCACCCCTGAAACTTCACAAGGAGCTGCATCCTTTATGAGGCTGTGTGACTACCCCTTGGGAAGTGATTGTCAGTCTGCAGTCCTTTAAAAAATAAAATCTCACCTTCTGTGTAGGTGGGCAGTACACATCTTAAGGTATTTTTGACTTAGAAATAGTGCAGAAAAGTTTCAAGTGTCCTTATGTGTCTGATAGAACTGTCAGCAACTCCTATTGTAATCAGTTACACAAGAATCCAGAAAATTCTGGCATTGAAGCACGTGGAAGAAAATAATTCTGTAAATCTGAGTTTTAAGCAGTATTAATGGCTGACACATAGCTAACTTCTGTGCCAGTGAATACTGTTACAGCTTCATCAGGATCTCTCTGCACAGTCACCTTGAGAGAAAACCCAACTGCTTAGGCTTGCATGGTGCCAGATAAGTAAATTTAGATAAAAGTCCAATTTCTAGCTCTGCAATCTTACACCTTTGTCTGGGTAGAAATTTATTTGAGATTTCAGAGTATTCAGTTTTAAAGGAAGGCCTTTTGATGTTGGCTTCTGGTTGCTGATTAAAAGCAATTAAATGGTACTCAAAATACTTGGATGGGTCTTCAGTCCACCATATGGCAAGCGTGTCCTAACCTTGAGGCAGCTGCAGGGATAAAATACAGTCTTTTTGAGATTCTGCTTAATATTAGGTACATAAACCAAGGACTTGAACCTTGAAATAAAGTCCCCAAGACCGCAGGAGCCCCAAAACCTTGACATGTGCCTCCAGACATTTGTGATGGCCATGAGTCATCTGGGCTTCGGGTATCTGGAACGGGGTGGCAAGAAAACAAGTATAGAAAAATCTTTGGTTCCTCCAGATCAATTGCTTTTGGCAATAATTACGAAGGATAGGCTTTTTATTATAGCATTTTCCCAACAGATCTTTCTTCCTTCCATGGACCCTAGGCACGTGTCAGAAACCAGACAACAGTCAATAATATTGATTTTAGATCACAGCCCTGGTGGTGTCTCAGTGGAAATCCTGTAGTGAACTACCTAGTGCTTTTCAGCTGTGTAAAAAACAACATAAGTTGTCCCAGGAAATTCCAGAGTTTCCTTTTCTTTTGTAGCAAAACCAAGTGAGTAATTTCAAAGAGATGTGCCAACTCTGGCCCAGGTGGCTCTTGGGCACTCCCGTGCAGTCAGTGGGACTGGAGCCACTGGGGGCTCCTGGGCACTGTCATAGCCGTGCTGGGAGCCTGTTGGGGATTTGTCTCTACTTTTTCCAGGGATGCTGACTGATTGCTTGCTTGGCCTTCTCTTTCTAAGGTGCCATTTTCACTTCAAGCAGCAGATTTCACATTTTAAGCAAAGGACCTCAATACTTGACTTGGAGACTCCCAAAAGTATTGTAATAAGATGTGTGACTACAACAAAGACAGATATACCCAATATAGCTGGCGAGGCAGCAGTGAAGATGTGGCAGCACAATTTTCAAGGTAGCCTAGTGACTCAAGTAGCTGTTATTAGCATTACTGTCTAGATGGACGCTTCTGTCACTATTTCTGCCTGCTTCTGCAGCTTTCATAGTGCTTGTCCTTGCTCTCAAGATACCAGTGCTAATGACAAGAGACAGAATTGTTTATCTATTGCATCTCACATTTTTTCAATCACACTAAGCACTAAATCAATGCACCATCACAAGGTTTGAGGGCTGCTAGCCAATTCTTCAAGTAAGAAATAGAATCAATAACTTTGCCGTATTTTATCAAAACCAAAGATCCTTGCATATTTTTTAACTGATCCAGACTTTAGACTTGATTAGACTAGAAATTGGGTAATCACAAGCTGTCTATCCAGTTTCAGACAGACTTGTCTTCATGGTTGTGTATCCATGATATTTTCTCCAGCCTTGCATTTCAGGAATGACTGCATTTCAGGGAAAAGTGAGTGGGGTTTTTTTTGGGTAGTTTGTGTGGTGCACAAATATTTTAGTTTATTCAGTGGATTCTCCATGTTTTATTCAGATTCTCATAGAGCTACAGGTAGACCAAGGAGTTTGTACTTTGTGTTTTTTCTACTGAGGAAAGTTTTGCATGCAGACAGCTTGGCCAACATATAATAAAATGCCTAGTGCTCTGTAGTGATAGAAGTAAAATCCTCAATCCCATCCACATTTAGAGGACACTTGAATAGCTGTTACTTGAGGCATGAATTAGCCTGAGAGTTTGTGAAAAGAAACACATACTGTATTTTTTGGAAGCATTTGAGAGTTTTAGAATACTCTTCCCTCTGAGACACTGTCAAAGCACATGACATCCTGAGTGAGCAAAGCCCTTGCAGGGCTGGAGGGCGTGCTACGTATCAGCAATGGCTGTGGGAGGGAGCCCTGGTGCTCACGGTGAGGCCAGGCTGGCAAACAGACAGGATGGTCCCTTTGATCTGCTGCTCTGCTTGCGGGCACCCTGCAGCTGCTGCCTTCCAGAAGGTTGTTAGGATCTGTGGGCTCTGCTTGGGTATTTAGCTTCTGTGACTCCTCAAGCTTAGTCCTGTTCAGATTACAGATTTCTAATTTCACACTTAAATACATTCATTGCCTTGTTCTTACACTTTGTTTGCTAACTTAAGTAACTTTCCCCTGGCTGAGCCTCCCAAGGTTTCATTTTCTGGTTTGAACAAGCATCCATTATGGTAATTTCCACAGAACCATCCTTCCTTCTGAATCGGCTCATTGCAGCGTGTTAGGGGTTGGAGGAAGGGAGTCTGGGGCTGGAAATAGCCACAAAAGTCTTTGGAAGCTGCACTCAGGTTCTGCATTTTCTGACTGGGGTCCTGGGGCTTGAGTGCAGCCGCACAGAATGGTGACTTTGCTGGTTTGATGCCCTCTACAGAAACCTGTCCCCAGGAAAAAAGTCAACCTGAATAAAGCTATATTGTACTTTCAGAATTTCTTTTCGGAGTCCAGAGACCAGTTTGAGTCTTCTATTTCCTCACTGACATCCTGCTGAGGAATTAGCTCTGGGTATTGACAGGCTGTTTCTGAGAACACGACCCACAGAGCTGCTGCTGACCACAGCAACAGCAGGACAAGAGCTTTCCTGGAGTGAGAGCAGGGCTGTCATGCTGAGCCCTAAACTACATGAACATGCAGAGTTAGAGGCATCTCCTCAGCTCCCAAAAATCCAGCCCCACAAATGGGTATATAAATTAAACAATTTATTTACATGTGGAGGGATTAATATTTTCTACTGTCTTAAATTTAAATCCTTTATTAATTCACAGGTAAGGAAACCTCAGGAGCAATGTCAGCAACAAACGTGTCAATGACTCTCCATGCCAACTTGAGAGGCAGCACAATGTTTTTTCTTCATGGTGTGCAACAGCATGGTGTTCTGAGTAGAGCTCACTCTGTTGCAGAAAGCCTTTTGACATTTCTAATTCATTTCTGATCTACACTGAATTGGAAACTCTTAATTTTATGGCAAAATTGGAGCAATAAAAATACTTATTGGCCAGACCACAAGCTTGGTATGTTGGAGACTCTGGGTACATCCACATTAATGTTTTGGTCAGAGATAAATTGAATTGGCACTTTATCATCCTCATTGAATGGATTTGTTTTGGGTGAAATTTAGCTAAAGGATGTGCTTTTGAAGACACTTGGTGCTTTCCAAGCTGCTGATAGACATTCAGCCAGCAAACCAGACTGCCATTAACGCTGGAAAAACCTTTAATTTGGGCCTTGGTCCCTCATTTCTAGCTGTTCTTCTCTACAGATTCAGCCTGTGCCAGTGTCAGCATACACTTCTGTGAGTATGATTGCCCTGAGCCTGGCAGGCTGGGGCCTTGACCCTCCTGCTGCTGTGCTGTGCCTGTGCCCCTACCTACAGGTTCTGTTTTACTTCAAAGTAAAGATCATTTGAGCCACTTACGCATTATTTTGACTTGGGTAAAGTGTCATCATGCCAAAACCTTTTGAGCACCTGTAGTTAATTTGCTCTGATCAGAGCTATGTCTGATTTCATCTGACACAGCATGTACACAGATCAGTGCCCCAGTGCTGCAAGCTACAGCCAGAAAATGAAGAATAGACCATTACTGGCTCTGAAATGTCTGGTCTGGACAGTTGTTGCTTATCGGTCAGCTGGAGAACTGTGGCTGTGGCACCTGCTGATCGGGTTTCTCAGGGTGACAGTGCTGGAACTGTGAGTCCATCCCTTGTGTGGAGTGCACTTCATTTGCAGATGTTGGGAGGTATTGGCATGACAACAGTTTCCACCCCTGCACAACCTTGAGCCATGGCCAGAATTCATCCAGCCTGTACACTCAGTGTCTGGGTTCAGCAGAATGTGTCCTTAGGCTGAAGACTGACTGCATCCAAGCCTTCTTGGCAATTATACTGAAAAAAAAAATCAAGCAACCTCCTTCCTGATCATGTGAAAATCATAACTTCTCAAAGTCTTATCCTCCTTTTTCAGTAAATATTTCCTGAGACAGGAAAAAGCATCAGCCTGGAGTACCATCTCCAGCCTGCATTACCATCTGACTCTCCTTATTTTTCCATCATTCTCCCTTCTAGGTATGAATGTCCAGAGGCTTTCAAAGAGAAAGTTAACAAATTTTTATTTTTATTTATGCACAGAAGAGTATGTCTTTCTTCCACTTAGTGTTCAAAAGCAGTGTCACTGGTTCAGCTCATATTTACAGTGCTACAAACTGAGGTATGCTTAAAAACAACAACAATTGAACAACATTATAAGAGTCTTCCAGGAAAAAAAAATCAGGGAAAACTGGGCGGACTATTGGGACACAGCAGGATTTTCCCATATGTTCAGGAATGTGTATTTTAGGGAGCTGATCTACCTGGTGCATTGAGCAGGTCCACAGTTGGTGGAAAGCTGTGGGCTCTTACAGAAGACAAAGATGCTCTTTGGAGCAGATGTGGAGAAACTCCAAGTTAAGCTCTGGAGGGGTTTTTTTTTTATTTCTCATGCTCCTCTTTTTTAAGGAATTTAATTGATGCACCTAAATGAGGAGTTACCTTGGGCTTTTCTTACACTCGGAAGAGTGGAGGCACTTGCTGAGGTGATTCAGTGCATTTTATCTCTGGTAGAACAAAGTGTTGAAAATTACCTGGATGGTTTTATGTTGTTGGCTTCAGTCCTGCTAAGCAAATTCTCACAGTGAATTTTGTAATATGCTGGGACAGTGGTACCATGAAAAAGTGTTTTTATGTAAAGTTTCACTCTTATGATTTTTTTTCATTCTATCATCTATGATAGAAATAAGCAGAGGAATTAAAACACACTTGTGCATCAATCTTTATGGTGGAACATGGGGAAAATCCTGTTTAAAGGGCAGTTTTATTTAAAATCACATCATAGCCCTTAATAGACTGAATGTCTGGTACAACTTGTGAAACCCAGGCGCAGTAAATCACAAGGACTGACTGATACTCATCCAAGGATTTGAAAACAAACAAAGCATTAAAGAGGAGCAACATTGACAAGGATATATTACAGTCTTTACAGCAAGGGAGCCTGAAAACTTAAAACCCATTAGCATGATGCTTATCTTCAAAATGAGGCTCTGGGCATCTGAGGCTTTACAGATCAGTAAACTTTATTATGATAGCAGGGAACACGATGGAGGGTTCAATTAGGGGTAGAATTGCACAATGCTTGGATAAGTATAGCTCCTCAGGATCAAAGCAGCACTGCTTCTCTAAGGAAAAATGTGCTTCTCTACCTTGTTTGAGCTCTTTTCAGTATTAATGCAGGGGACCTGCTGGAAACAGCACACTTGGATTTTCAAAAGACTTTTTGATAAGATCCCTCCTAAGGGAGTATTAAAGTATAATTGGGCACCGTCAGGTAATGCACATTAGTAAAAATAGGCTAAGCTTCTGATACGCTGATGGACCCAGAATTTTCAAGGTCTTTCTGAGGAGAGAGACATAAAAGTTGTCATGCAGAGCTCTGAGCAGAGGTGCACAGCAACAGCTGAAAGATAAAGAAGGGGCTGGAGTTTTGATAAAGAAAATTATACAAGGATGGGCTGCACTTGAAAAACTGACACTGAATTCAGGTGGGCCAAACTGCTCCATGCCCTCTTTCCTAGAACAAATAAATGTGAGTCAACTCATAAAAAGAAAAGCTTTTCCCTCCTGCCAGCTTCTTGAGGATGTATTTATAGGTCAAAAGGTGGATATGCACAGGAAAAACGGGAGGAACAACCAGGGAGCAGCTTCCAGGCTTGCTCCTGTCAGGGATGCTGGCCATACCAATTTTAGAGCAGCTCCAAGCAGAATTATACTTCAGCAAATTGTAATTAGTGATAGGCAATATAATTCCTAGGAGTCTGTGGGCAGAAATGCTTCGAGATGGGCTTGCTGAGTAGATCAGAGTAGTTTTTGGCATATTTGTAACTCATGGTGATCAATTCTGTATTTTCAGGAGTATTATGTTTTGTCCAGTTTAAGCACATCAGTGTGTTTTTTAACATGGCTTATATTTAATTGTGGATTGACCAAAATAAAAAATCATAATAAGAATATATTCTTTATGCTTGATGTTATTAAGTAATTCTGTAGAGGCCTGATGTAATAAGCAGGAAATCTATGTGGGGAGGTTGGGAAAATTCACGTTAATTCAATGTCTTATTAATTTCAATTATTTTAAATAATTACAACCCCAAATATCTTTGTTTCTTAATCAGTGTAACCCCAGCAGATCTTAAAATGTTTTATAAAGGAAGAAGAGCTCATTATCCTGTCTTACTGGTGGGAAAACAGAGGCACAAAGTAGCAATTCCTACGACTAGAAATTAGGCCTTGGTGTTTTGGATCCCAGGCTGGGAGCTACCTGATAAGCTATATCTCAGAGACACTTTTCCCCTTAAACATCTGTGGATGCAAGATATATTATTAATAGAGTTCTTAGAAAGATGTGTTAATTTGGATATACTCATGTTATATTTTTCCTAGCTTAATGCTGAGTTTTATACTCAGGCAAAAATCCCAGCATCAATGGGAACTAAATGCAGTTTCCTGGTAATGATTTCTGCACAGAATCTCTGTTCAGTGCTCTGCAAAGTCAAGTTTTAGTGCTTGTCAGAAAGCAGTGTTTCTGCATTATAAGAAATCTTGTTTTTTGAAAGGCTGAATTTGAAAAGAAACACAAAACCCCCAAGATTTCTGTGAAAGGTGCCTTCCCAGACCTTGTAGGTCTATGTCTAGTGAAGTTGGTGTTTTGCTTGAATTTGGCAGACAATAACTCTAATGAAAGTGCCAAGTTTGGTGGATTTATTAAGGATACTCCTACCAGTGATGCTGCAGCTTCTAAGATACATAACTTGAGGATGGACCAGCAGGAATTAATTTCCTGAAAGTCTGTAAAACCAGAAATGTTTCAATTAATTCTTTCTACTCTGTAAATATGCATCTGCTGATGAAAAGCTGCATTGTTACAAAATTTGTGTTAATCTTTAAACATTCTAGTATCCCTTATGGAGCCAGGTGCCTACAGAGGTTATGGTAAGAGACTTCATTCAGGATGAAAGACCTTTAATGTCTCTGCTTATTGTAAAGTTTCTTTAATAATACAGTGGCTTTTTCTATAAGTTGGCTGAACAATAGCAAATTAAGCATGGTTCTATTGCACAGTAGAAATGTGATAGATTGGAAAAACATTTTTCTCTTCTGCAAGAGCCAAAATTCAGTCCATGTTTATATACGTGTCTGAGCATAACTCAGGACGCTATAAAGACTCAAGATATCAATTAGATGTGGGATAAAGATCTTATGATGCTGCTTGTAAAGGTTATGCAGGAAAAGATTGCCCTGAAAACTAATTAGGATGACTGTGATAGTCAAATATATGAATGTATCTTAAAATTCTTTAGATATTTTTCATCACAAAAATGGGAAAGAAAAGGGCTGTAACTGGCATAATCTCTAAGTCTTACCCAACTTTAGTTCCCTATAATCTCCTTGTGACAACAACAATAATTTTTTCATTGTTATGGGATGAGATGGTCTCCCAACTTCTTTTTGTGCCTGATAACCCTCTCTCATGTGTCAAAATTCATTATTACCTACCCTGGGCAGCAATCTGTGATTCCTGTGTTCTTAGGCAGGCTACTGTATCCTCAGAGTCATTTGCATGTCTCTGAATTTCAGAGGTTCTTCACCTAGGGATGCTGCAGGCAGTTGTACACAGCATGCAAACAGCCTCCTGCAAAACAAACTAGTACTTAGAGTGCCACATAAGCAGAATTTATTAAAAGAAAATAGTTTTTAAACTAGAAAACTTTTACAGTTTCCACTGTGCTTGCAACCCTACAGTACCCTGAGGTGAATCATAAATAAGTGCCATGAATTAGAGGCCTTTTTCTAATATGCTGCTTAACTGTGTTGTTCTATTTTCCTGGGCTCTGACCAGTCTGGAATGCTCAGCAGGAGAGTAAGCTGGTGTATCAGCATTCTCAACAGCTCTGAGATGTTTGGCAAGAGACAGTTTTCCTCAAGACAGCTGAGGCTGGATGGCAACTCTGGAGATCATCTAGTCCAATGATCCTGCTCAAAGCTGGGCCAGCTGCAGTGGGTTTCTCAGGGTCATGTCCAGTTAAGGCTCCAAGGATGGAGACTCCCCAGCCTCTCTGGGCCACTTGCTTTAGTGCTCAGTCATTCTCACAGTAGAATACTTTTCCTTACTTTTAAGTGGAATTTTCTGTATTTCAGTTTTCTGCCCTTTGCCTCTTTTCCTCTCACTGAGCACCACCAAGATTAACTTCACTTTGTCTCCTTTACTCTCCCATCAGGTATTTGGGTAAGACTTCTCCCATGAGCATTCCTTTCTCCAGGCTGAGCAGTTCTGCCTCTCAGTCTCAAATCACGTGGCAGATGCCCCCCTCTCCCTTAATGATCATCATGGGCCTGTGTGGCACTCACTTCAGTTTGTCACGTCTCTTTTGTACTGGGGAGTCCAGTGCAGGACAGAGCATACAGATGTTTCTCGCCACTGCTGAGAGAGAGATTACCTCCCATGAGTGGCTGCCAATGATCTGTCAGCCCATTTCTTCAGTCTGTTTGGGTCCCAATGTCATGGGGAAAACAGAAAGCTCAAAGCAGAAGCTTCCAGCCTTGGTCACTGTGAGAGTCCCTGTTTCCCAACCAGACAAGCTCAGACTGTCCCTGTGTCTCCTTCAGTACAGCTGAATGTTCAGGATCTTGTACCTGCAAAGTCTTGGAGAAGATCTGGACAACTTCTTTCTATCATCTCTGCCACTCCAGTCTGCAGATCTGCTGCTAGAGCTCTTCTCTTGGTGAGAAGAACGGCTCTCCACCAGCACACAGCTCCTGCAGGCAATGAGCCCACCTTCCATCCAGCCCTAGCGAGAGTCCCCAGGCACCCCTGTAGGGCTGTGTCTTCCATGGGGGGCTCCATCTGTGCCAAGATGCTCTGGCAGCTGCTGGGACCATCCCTCGTGAGGCACCACCACCACCACTCAGCCCATGTAGGCTGCCCTCAGCAGAGCTCCTGGCTCCCTTCTGCAAAAACTGCTGCCTCTGACCACAGCACTTAGTTAGTTCCACAGGTCTTTCCTCCGTGCAGCATCCCAGACTTCCCTCGGTTCTACCAGTGCTCTGCAGCCCTGTCACAAACACCTCGGAGGGCTAATGAGCTCTATTAATAACTGACTGCCCCACATTTATAGTAGTGAATGATTCTGTAGCACCCCACTGGCACTGCAGGAAAGGATTAATCCAGACAAATTACAGACTCACCTGCCAAATTTGGGGCTGAAAAATAAGGAATACATTTTTCAGAAAGAAAAAAAGGAAATCACAATAACAGAGCAAAATGTGTTAGGAGTGAACATCTGTTCATTCTGATTTCAAGTGGACTAACAAAGGCAAAAGAAAACTTCTGCCTTTATTAGACAAAACTTTGAGGCTTTATTAAACATGAACAAAGAAAAATGATGCAAAGTGAAGTCGCACATGTTATTACCTATCAATACAGGTCCTAGATCCTGGAGTGTGAAAAATCTTGAGAAACTGCAGTAAAGTGGAACAGAATGTGATTTATGCAAGGTTACATGAAATTTGCTTGAAAATTCCTGACAAATTTGCTTGAAAATTCCTGACAAAGAAGTTTTGAATCATGGTTGAAATACTGATGGGAAGTGGTATAAGTGACACCTGATTCCAACATGGAGTCAGAACAGCAGTGACAGAGAAGGGAAAACCTGTTGTTTATGGTTTGTCAACCAAAGCTCTTGTGACAACTTTTAGACATTCCCTGTATTAATATTTGGTTATGGCATTCAGTTTTGAACTATATTCTAGGATAACAAACCCTCACCTGTGGAAATAGACACAAGGGAGTAAAATATGGGAGATAATTTAGAGAGAAAGAAGTTGGAAACAAAGATTGCTTAAAAACCTAAGAAATTTAGGGGCAACAGTTTGAGCAAAACTCTTCATGCTGCAAATTCATTTAGCTTTTAGAGCTAAAACTAAATCTGATTGAAGCACTGGGGCGTCATTGTTTTCTTCTCATTTTACCTGCTCTCTGCTCTCAGCGGAGGTTAGTTTTAAATGGCCTTGTCAAAACCTAATTGCAGTTTTGTAATGGCTAATTCCCAGGCTATTTAGGCACTGAAGAATCAATTCTGAGACATGTCTAAGAGGGGTTTTTTAAAGGATGGAGAATGCTGCTGAGATCAATCAGCATCCTAGTTTTTAAATCACACAGGAAATACAGGTTAAAATCTCTGTTCTGGTTGATTGACCCCATGTCTCAGAGAAATGCCCTCACTAACCACCTTTATTCTTGCAAATGTGTGAATCTGTAAATTTAATTAAATGTTCACTGGGTGAGAAAGAAGATTCATGTTGAAACTCTGGCTCACATTAGTCTGTGGTGTGGGCACTAGAATAAGGACTTCTACCCTCATCTTGTACATCTCAAATGAGGGCTCCAGCCACAGTCAGTTCCAGGTGGGACACACATAACTTTCTGCTGGTCATTTCAGGCACTCCTATCCCATACACTGGATCGTGCCTAGCTGGGAGAAAACTCCTAGTTTGATAATCTGGCTTGAAGGTCAATGCCCTGAAGGAATAGCTGGTGTATGGGGAAGCCACTAGATTTTCCACCACATCAAAAACCTTTCCAGCCTGGTGGACATGGGGACACAGCAGGTGCACCTTGGTGGCCAGAACAGAGGGGACCTGTGGGGATCCTGGACGTGAGAATTAGAATCAAATCCTTTGCACTAGAATCAAATTGCCTTGACTGACAGCCTGAAGAAGAGGCTGTGAGTGGTCCTGCAACTGAGCCAATTCCTTTTGCGTCTTGCATTAACCTCACAAAATTTCATTTATTTTATATGCTTTAAAAATCAATGAGCTGCTTGCTTTGGGAGCAAGGAAAGAAAGGCTCAAGCTGAGTCATGTTTAAATTTGGCTATTTAAAGGTCATGCTATTTGTTAGCATGTGTAATTATTGGATGTAGAGCAGGGGAATGGAAAATAGTTCAAAATTGGATTCAAGATACTTGGTGACTGACCTGGTGAAATTGATGAGACTGATTTCCTTCAGTCAGAGTGCCTATGTTAATTCTGGGTTTTAAAGTGATGGGGAATGCATTGCACATGCAAGAGTGAGGCTAAAGAATGGAATTTCTTTGTGAGATTATCCTGAATTAGCCCAGTCACAAGAAGCTTCAGGACTGGTTAATATTTAACAGACTTTTTAGGAGGACAGGAAAAGGACAGGACAGGAAAAGAAAATTGAAACAGGGAAAAGTCAAGTAATCAGTCAAGAATATGGGATATTTTAAGGTAACCCACACCCTTAGGAACCATTTCTTTACCAAAAGTGCAATCAAACACTTCAGGCTTCCTTTTCTGGAGAAGTGGCTGATGCCCCAAAGCTGTCAATATTTAAGAGACATTTGGCCATGACCCTTAATAACAGGCTTTAATTTGGTGAGCCCTGAATTGGTCAGGCAGTTGTACTAGAGGGTCCTTCTAGGTCCTTTTCAATTGAAATATTTTGTGCTATTGTATTCTAAAGTATTGGCACGTTTTTCACTGCATGGACAATGTTTTCCTGTTTACAAACATGCAGATTCTTGCTGTAGGTCAGGTGTATGCTGATGTGACTCAATGAAGGGATTCGAAATCACCCAGCAAAAATACTGCCCTTAAATTCAGTGACAACTGGAGCAGGGCCTGTCTAGAGATAATCAAATGTTGCTAGTCTATCACCTATTTGTATTTTTTATGCAGTTGAAGTAGTTGATTGTACTATGAGAAATACGGAATATTTTTACTTGAAATAATCTCTTTTTTTTAGGTATAATTCCAATAATTTTCCTTGATTTCCCCTTTTGAAATCCAGAGAAATGAAGTCACAGGTCTGTCCATCCCTTGGCAGACAGTATAAAGAAGACAAATAACTATATGATACAAAATAACTTCATGAGACACGTCAGCAAGGAATGAATATCCACCAATACTATTTCCATTTACTATTGTTTAATCTTTCTTTTTTTTTTTTTAAATTTGTGTGGAGAAGAAAACTCACTTGTAACTGCATACATTACTCACATGTAACTTGCATTAAAACAAAGTAGTAAAATTTCATCAGGCTTGCACTGCAGAGCTTCAGGTCAAAAGAATTCAACCATGTCGTGTAAATCAACACACAAGGAAATCCAAGTCCCACCAGAGTGTGCTTAGATTAAGCCCCAACCCCAATCCCAAAGAGAGCTCTTTCATCTCTTGTCAAAAATAATTATCCCTTTAAATATTACTGTAGACATTCTAATTAGCAATACAAATGTATCTCTAATTCAGTGTTCTTCTGGTGAGATAGGAGAGAAAAAGAGAGAAATGAATTCACAAAGCACAGTTTTTAATCACTTTTACCAGTTTCTGCCAAGAGTGATTTCAAAGTCCACTATACCATGGTGGCATATTCTGGAGGTCCTTCTAGCCCTGCCTGGATAATTTCTAAGGTAGTTCTTGACATAAATTGGGCTATACAGCATAGACAGTTTTGAAGGGTGGGGAAGAAAGAATGAATATTTCTCAATCACTTTAGTAATTTAAAGTAAATTTGAGAGTGACAAAAATGTATCAGCAGTTTCTTAATAGAAAATTGTCTCATGTTTTCATGCTTTCCATGAAGAGCATTTAGCACTGTATGGAAGCCTTCCATTTTAAAACTCTGACTGGCTCACTCATTCATGCATAGACAATATTCCTTTACCTCTAGAAAAAGTAACAGGACCAAAAATCATGGGACTTGAATATAGTTGCAGGTATCCTGTTTGGTCAAGAATTAGCTAAACACTGCTTGCTTGTTCAAGAAATAAAATAAGTAAGAAGCCATGAAACCATAATATATGAGATTTTTGTAAAGTTGGTTTATGGGCAGAAAATAAATTGGTGAATTCTAATTTGAAGGAAGTATGTCATAGAAAACTATAAAGCTAGTCGGCACTTTTCTTATTGCCCTCCACAAGGGGGAAATCCCACAACCCACAGTTTAGTTTAATACCTTTTGCACACTTGTGCTGCAGCTAAGTGTGGTGCTGAGCTGTACAGGGGGAGTATCTGGTTTGTACCAACTACCCGGAGCTCTGCGCGCGCTCTTCTTTGCATTGTGTGCTTCGTGCCCTGTCTCACATGTTAAAAGTTCTGTTACTTTGAGATCAGCATTTTCTTAAATCTGTTCATATTGTCAATATGCAGTACTCTGCAGGCACACCTTTACACCTTACCATCTCTCTCTGAGAGTAAAAGCCATGTGCAAAGTATTCCTTCAGCCACATCACAGTCACAGAATCACAGAATGGGCAAGGTTGACAGGGACCACGGTGGGTGACAGATCCAACCTCCCTGCTCAAGCAGGATCATCCTCGGGCACATTGCACAGGATTGTGTCCAGACAGTTCTTGAATATCTCCATCCTCTTCAGACCCTCTGTTCAAATACTTGTATACATTGATGAGGTCCCCTCTCAGTTTCCTCTTTTCGAGGATGAACAGGCTCAACTCTCTCAACCTGTCCTTGTGAGAGAGATGCTAATATTTCTGGAGAGGAGGAGTGATAATTAAATTTACTTTCTGTCATCATATGGATATTGAAAGACATTCTTTAACTTGTAGTTTGTCCCAGAATAAGGCAGCAACTGAATGTTAAGCTTTTTCCTCATGTCCCTAACATCTAGTAAAGGGCTGGTGGTTACTATAAGGTTGTTTATTGCCTAGTAATCTGCTGCTTGCCACCAGTAGCAGTGCTTGTGAAAAGCAGATTTGCTAGTCTTTGTCAAATGGTTGTGTAAACTGCTTATTGAAGTGAATTATTTTCCAGTCATGAAATCAGCTCTCTATTTTTGGTCTGGCCTGTGTGACAACATGTAGCATTGCTCAGGACATATTTGATTACTTTCAGAATGGTGTATTCAGGAAGTTTGCAAATGAAGCTACCTATGCTGTAACTGATGAGAATGCAGTGGCTGAAGGTAATTTTATCCTATTTATTATTTGATATACTTAATTTTTTGTCATATTTCCAGAAATTCATACCGTGGGATTATTTGGATAAACTAAGTATTAAAAAAACTTTCAATCATGAAGCTGTTTTTCTTCTTTGTAGAAGTGTTTGCTCCAAAGGTTACTCAATAGCATCCAATTTTCTCCACGTCTGTGTTATAAATACTGATTTTCCCCTCCAGTCTAAAACCCAGTCTCCAACCTTAAAATTGAACTGAGCTTTTGCTCAGATTTGCAATATCATCCATAACCCACATCCTGCCAATTTGGTTTCTCAATATGGCACCAGACTGTGCATGTTAATGTGGTTTCTGTGACTATAAGATTCCAGCCTGACCTTCAGAAATTAAGGGCAAGTTTCATAAACTGACAATTAAAAAAACACTTTAACTTGGAACTTTCATAATGTGATTCTTCAGGGCAGCATAAACCCAGGAGGACACAGTGGCATAAATCTGCAGTCATATAGACTATCTCTAATCAGTAAACAGTCCAGTTTGATAGTGGTATATTAAGAAAAAAGCTGTTCCACTATAGGAATAGTTACATTCTGGAGTGGACTCACATGCTGGAAGAATTGTGAAATCCCATTTACTGGAGATCTTTTAAAGCAGCTGAAACAAATATCTTTCAGGCATGTCTGTCTCAGAGCAAAACGAGAGGCAAAATGATCCCCTCAAGGTCTGTCTCAGCCCTATGTGTCTAGAATTCCAAAATGGGGAGTTATTCATTAAAAAAGGAAGTTTATTTATAATGTAAGTCTGTTATTTCCATAGACCAGTGACAGTGACAAGTTCTCAAGGTCAGCCATACCAGCGAGGGGTTTATAATGATGCCATGCCTGTAGAGCTGACTCCCTGCTGAAACGCCTGTGTAAAATAATTACTGTAGCAACAGACCAGTGCTCTCTCCAGCCTGCGCATGCAGCTCCAATTTACAATCAGTTGAATTGTCTTAGAAATAGATATTTTGAATTCACTTGCAGTTCTAATATTATTTGCCAAATACAACAGTTGCAGTTCAATGTTCTTCTGACTACGACAGAGAAAAGACCGATGAGGGGATTTTCAGTGAGTATTTCATGCAGTTTAGCCTCGGGCACTTTGTGGATAGAAAAGCTTTAATGGGAAACCTATATTGCTTTTTTTATATGTTGTGCCTTCCTGATACATATTTCAGAGCTTTGTGAAGTAACTCTGGCAAGTTATTTAATTTTCAAAGTGACCACAGCACAACTCTGCTATCTTATTTCTACAGTTGTGCGAGTGAATTATTATGCTGGCAATTATTGTCATTTGAATTCTTTGCAAGATCTACAGTGTTTATTCCAGGGAATGACAAGATTTTGGGCTAGGCACTTCTTCAGGCTTCTGTATTACTGAGAATAAGAGTCACTTGTTCTATTTCTTACACCCTAATATTTTAAACCATGGGGAACTATGGATTAATGAAGCTAGAGCAGTCAAGTAATGAATTCTGGAATAGCTGTGTGTATCTGTGATTGATACAGTACTTTTTATATGGCTGTATCCAATCACCTGGAAGTAACCTGATTTTTTCTCTTTGTTTAAGTAGTCTCCAAGATTTCCTGATTTTTAGTCTCTTGGCAAGCTACCAGAGAAGTTCAACCTCTTGAAATAGGCTTCTCAGTCTTAACGTGCACCTCTTAGCTCCCAGCTATCAGGGGGCACTTATCTACTTCTTTATCTGCTTACTTTAGCCAGCTGGCCCCTTTTCACATCTCTGGTGGGAAGACATGGAAAGGAATCCATTTTCACAAGAACTGCAGTTTTCCCAGGCTAGCAACATCAATATTTTTCTCTTCTAGCACTGTTATTCAAAATACAGATAGAGGTAGACCAGCACATGGTTTTCATAGTCTGTCTTAAAGGCTGAGTACAGATAAGCAATTTGTCTATGTAATAAGGCTCACAGTCATCCCCACTTAACTTTGCTTCCTGGCCAGAACAGTTTCTGACACATTTTCACTTTGCAGACCTAGTGCTGACTTTATAGTTGCGTAACATTAATTACTGTGGGTTCTAGGGAGAATACACATATTCATGGAAGAGAAACAGACCAAAAACAAACCCGTGTTTGGATTAGGATGTCCTATGCTGACAATGCCTGGAGTCTGACAGAATAATAGTAGAAAATACCTTACATACTTGCTGTGGTCTTACTTATCCCCAGGTGTCTGTTTATGTCTGCTGTTAAAGAGAAGATATTAGGCTAGGAAGACCTTTGGTCCAACCAAATGCTGCTCTTTTGTGTCTAGCTGCTGTGTCACAGAAGTCAGTACCAGCATGTATGCCATGCAACATAAGAAGAATTTTCAGCCTTTTTTAGCAATGTGTGAGCAGCCTCTGCAAAAGATTATGGACCTCAAATCTCTAAAAAAGCTCTTTGTATTCTATATTTGAAGCACGTATGTAAAGTGTGGATGCTTTCCACAAACCATCCAGGTGGACAGAGCAGGATCTATGTTTGGGTGTTCATATAAACTGTGGAGAAGCTTTTTGCTTTTCATAACTAGAGGGAACATTGGAGCCTAATTTGGGCTGAGAACTACATGTGTGAATGTCCTTCTGAGGGCCAGATTCAACTTCCATGTGCCATGAGACTGTGAAACTTGTTTGCCAGGAGTAGGGCCAAAGGGGCCTGGCTGGCTCCATGGCTTGTGGGCAGAGAAGTAATGCAAAGTTAATGCCCAGGACCTATGAGCCAAGATACTTAGAAAATTTCTTTATGTTTTATTTTGCTTCTTTTTATAGCACCTTCTATTCAAATTCCTCTGCACAGAACTGACCCCAGGGATCAATCTTGTACCACTGAAATGAATAACAGGACTTTAGTCAACTTCAGCGAATATCATGACCAATGTTTATTCAAGTCTATGGCAGCTTGAATCTCCATCCTGCTTGGAGAGATAATGTGTCATTGCCATCCAATTTCATACACCAGTTGCAGGGACTCTTCCTTACTCTCTTAATTGTTCCTCTCATCTCTGTTTTCTTGCCACTGTTGTGTTCCCTTTCCAGAACACCACTCCCAGCACAGTAGCAGTGTCTTTGGCAATGCTAATCCCATCTCTGCCATCCAGTAAAGGAGCATTGTAACTTTAAGTCACAGAGTTCAGCATGTGTCCGCTCAGGTTTTGTGCATAGTTTATCCAGTGTTCTTTACCATAATGATTCACCTTCATGTCAATCCAATGCATTTAAAATCTGCCTCCAGCTAATGGGTTCACGGTGCCAGGTCATTTTCTGACCTCAGAAAGCCCTGATACTTCATTTTCTAAGGGGAAAGTCTGTGCTATCTAACAAAATGATCAAGTCAGCCTCTTAAAAATGCATTTTGCAGTCCTTTCTGGTTCCCTCCTAGCCCCCATCTCTCCAGCTGTTTTTTCACCACATAACGTGTGGAGAATGGTCTTGCTGAATCCCTGACATTATATCTTGTTCTCAAGCAATTACTTGGATATCTGGTAACTAATAAATTCTACAGCCGTAATAAGAAAATAAAATTATCTGTGGTGTCAGAGAACTCCAAAGAGTTACATGAATTTGCTAAAAACAGAAAGGATTTCTTGGAAAATTCATCGCATTCTATGTCTTTCAACCTACATTTATTTAAGCTAGCATTAGTCAAGACTGACCCTTTTCTTACTAGAATTTGTGAGAATCACAGTTTACATTGCTTTGCCAGGGCAGTGCTGAGAATCAACTAGCCTGTTCAAACACCAGGCACTGAGGGCAGCTCCAGGCATGGTGCTTGGGGCGTCTTGTGTGATAAGATGTACCCCAGAAGCCCCTCATCTCAAAGCTTGATTTTCCATCTTGAACTTTGTGGCCTCATGATATAGTGTCCCACAGGGGAATAACCTCACCTTTAAGAGCCTTAAAGGAGAAGGAATGGACAGCCCAGAATCAGAACTTATACTTTATTCCTATCAAGAACCTAAATATGTTGGTGTGTGAGGTGAATCACACTGGTCATGGGCAAGCAACAGAGCTCATAGTCTGTCCCCAAGGAACAGCACTTGCATGACCATAAAAGTACACAAAATCCTGGAGAAACAGGACTGTATTTTTGGGGGAGGGTGAGGAAGGGTATGTACAGTTAGGCACTGGAATGGGGAAATAAAGTTATGGTTCTGATTGCTGGGGTTTGCTTGCTTCCACATGTTCAGCTTTGCAATACTTCAGCAAGTTACAGGCGATATTGCAATAAGAATAACTGTACCTGAAGCTGTACAGAAACTCCTGATGGAGGAGCTCTCTTATTGAGGCATCTGGAGAAAACAATGCCAGACATCTCATGAAGATACCTGCACTGCAAGGCTGTGCTTCCCCAGCATGTCCTCCTCAGGAAAAGGTCCCAGTGCAGGGATGCCAGGATGGGAAGGCAGGCTGGCTCTGGGGGTGCAGCAGAGGGGAAGGCAGCACAAAGAGGGTGGCAAGAGCTGCCTCAAGCAGACAATGAGCTGGCTCAGGAGTGGGGAAGCTCCGTGGGGGTCCTGCTTGTTTTCCCTTTAGCCTGGCACTGTAGCATGTGGGAATGAAAGGTCAAGCTGTTGGCAGCCACAGAGATGGAAAGCCTGAGGAGTCACTGATGTTGGGCTCTGGAAGGAAAACGTTTTCTCTCCCACTAAAGACAGATCCTGTTTGAAATATGTGTATTCATGAATTTGAGTGTTATCTTTGTGGTACATAGTGACAAAAAGGCCATGTAATATCTACTCCACCTGGCTCCTGCTCTCTGGTGGCAAAGGACCTTGGTTAGAATTTTGCGCAGGGGAGAGGTTTGGTCTTGGAGATAGGCTGTAAAGATTGCCTGTCAGTGGAGGCAGGCTGGTGTAGGATTTTTCCAGGCAGTGAAGGACCTGTTGTCTGGGAGGAGGGAGGGAGGACTGCCCATGTGCTGGTGCAGCCAGGCTGGCATGAGAGATGACTGGGCAGCCTGCATGGACCGTGTGACTTTACAGAGAACATCCACACACAGTTGTCAGGGTGTGATGTGGCACTGTGTACCTGCAGATAATTTGATCTTGCAGATACAGCTGCAGAGCAGCCTGGATGCAGTATGAGACAGAGTCCAGGGATCCTTGCTCCTTGCTGAAGTATTCGAGCCCTCACAGCCCATGGCACCCACGATTACCAAAATGTGGGAGCGAAGGGGAGATCCCTGGAGAGAAGATAGCTGCGAGCCCATGAGAGGAAAGTGCTGGCATAGCACAGCCTGCTTCTGTGTCTGATCCTAATGTTGTCAGCAGGACTTACTAGCTTGGGCATAGTGCCACAGTAATGCTGCTTTTGGACCCAAGATAGATTATATCTGGCATTTTCAGAGTGTTAGCAGGGGGAGTAGGGTTCAGTTTGCTCCTTCCTGCACAGACATGTCCTAAGGGGGTTGGAATAGAGTCACTCCTCATGGTGGAATTTGCTCAGGAGACTGTTAAGTTTTAATCACAGAAATCTCCCAAATTATATTGACTAATGAGTGGTTTACCTCACTTCTGACTGATATTTAGTAGGGCTAGTCGCTTTAGCAAGTCCAAGGACATTCCAATTATTTTCAAGCAAAAATTGAGCAAAAATTTCATTAATTTACCAAGAATCACACACGTGTGTGATTTACAGTGCAGTAGGTTAAGCTTCAATATCAGATGCTCCAGGCACATACTGAATGCCTCACTGAACCTTACATGGAATTGGCATAAACCAGAACTGAGGTCACGTAGTTATACAGTATTGCTCCCTAAGAACAATGCAGCTCAGCAAGAATTCTATTTTTTTAATCTTTAGTCATCTGTTGCTTAATATTAAAAAAATAATTAATCTGCTAGCAATTCTCCAAAGAGTAAAAATGCGTTTATTTTAAGGCAGTCTAAGGTCCCATTAGAAGGGAAAGGGATTAGTTTAAAGTGCCAAAAGCAAATGTTTCAAGTTATGGTTTGAAAGGCAAATTGAAATCTAGATGTCTGGGGTAACTGAGTTTGAGTCTAAACACCGAATTTCATCTGCAGTGTCTTATATTTGCAATCAACTCTGTGTGTTAGTACAAGCAAACTTGCTAACCCAGTGGGACTGTCCAGTCATGCAATGGATCCAGCAGGGATTCAGGAAATGTGTTTCTGCCTTAGAGGTTACACCAGACAACATGAGTAAGGATTCCAAATCCAGGAACTACAAGCATTGCAAGTACTCCACAGGGTGTGGAGTCAGATGAAATACAAGACTTCTGGTCCCAAAGGTGGTACTCAATGAAATATGTCAAATTCAGTAAGATGGCCATTTTTTTCAGTGAAATGTTCCAGGAAATGCGTTGCAGTCAGGTTGTTGTTTTTCTTGTCTTACACTGAGCCCTGGAATACTTCCTCACCATCCTCACAGTGAGCACCTTGATAACTAGATTCATTCCCTCATATGTTTAAATGTTTTGATGTACTTTGTCCAGAGGGAAACAATTCCACTAGAGGAAGGAACAATGCCCTTCTGCAACAACAGAAATACTTTTCTGGACAGGAAAATATTTTTCTTCCCACAATTTCTTCCTTTGGGAAGGAGTTGAAGTAGACTCTTCTCCAAGAAGGTGAACTCATAGGGGAAAAAAATAGAACCAAGAGGAGCCAATAATGATGTGGCCCACCATGGAGCCCAGTTGCCTACACTTCCCTGAAACTGTCCTTCAGGTAAGATAGAGAGAAGATCAGAAATATAGATATCAAAAGATTTAAATTGAGGTGGGCATCAAGTTATGCAGCACTATCATCTGAACTGAACAGCCTCTGTCACAAGAGGACTTTAGTGCCTAAACATAATCTCCTTCTCTGGGGAACCTCTGGAACACAAGGTGGTCATTACAGTGGTGTTCCTGGGTCACGCTTTTCAGCAGAGTAACACCAGGTACAGCTGGGTCACTATCTCCTGTTCTGAGTCTTTTACCTTTTGCACAGTAGTCTCATACTATTTTCCAAGTGATTCTGGGTTTTATCAGAGACTTATTGCAGATCAAGTAAAGCATTGCTCTGGGGAGTATGTGAAGATTGCAGAGCTCCAAGGCAGCACAAGGAACAATGGAAGGATTTGGAGACTGGCATGAAATTGTTACTTAGCAGCAGCAAATAAGGTAATAAAATGAACAAGGATACAGTTAACAAGCCAGGGCCAAGAAAAATATAAGATGCCAAGAAGAGAAAACTTTAATAGAGGGAAAAGTCACAAGAATCAATAAAATAGGCCAGAGAACTGTGTCTTTCTGCATTAAGTGATGCAGACAGTGTGAAACAGATGCTCTTTCAATGTCATCAGCAACTTGACAAGTTGGATAAATAATTGTTGCCAAGAAAAATAAAAGCATGTGCTGTCAGTGTGGGTGGTTGCCATGATTGCCATGGCCTCTGGTTCAAATGCAGTTACAGAGATGATGAAAAAGAAAATAAATATGGAAGTGGCTGGGGAAAAACAATTAGCCTCCCACAGATGGGTCTTTGGCATACCATACATTGTAGCTGCCCTTTCCATCATTACTTTGGATGGCAACATGGGAAATAATAAAAGGTGGAGAATTATAGGACAGCCTTTTCCTGAGTCCTTCCCATAAAAAAGGAGAAACTGATGGTCTGGGAGATTTGTTATGAGGAAACTGTTATAGACAATTCAGCTGCAAAACAACTAGACACAAAATTCCCACTTGACTGCTGCCAAAAGTGTCAATACCTTCAGAGCTCCGACTCTGCAAGCATGTACCACGAGACCACTGATGTGTCATTGGTAGCCCCCTTAGAGAGCTCAAAGTTTTCTTCAAGGCATTTCTACACTTGAGGCTATCAGCTGCAGTGTGATGAGGGGTTCAGCTCACGTGCAAACTCCCTGAGGACCCAAGCAGAAGGCACTCCAGTGCCTTGGAGTATCCTTCTCAGACAGTAGCTGGATATCAAGTGTTCATATAAAATATGACAGGAGGAAGCCCTTGCTCAGGTCACTTGGTCTAGACATGTTTACTTAATTCACATCTTTTTCTGTGGAGAATAATTCCACATCTACAACCTCTTGGATGAAAATAGGGTGTCTTCTATGCAGAGTCATAGACAGAATCACCTGAGTATCCCATTCATTCTCTACACACATCCTCTAAATCCCATAAGACCTGAGAAACAGGGTCAGATTTATATTGATGTCAATCCCACTTAAATCTTACTTTAGGAAGGTGAGAGACAAGAAAGACGTGTATTGAGTCAGTCACTTGGACATCTTGTCTCTGTCTCAAGGACAAACAATGTATTTTTATACCTCCTCTATCATTTTCAATTCCTTAAGCATTTCAGCCATTGAAAATCCTCATCTCAGTCAATTTCACTTACATAAACACAGAAGTGGATGTTGGTATAATTTGCTACAGTCCCAAATAATCTGTGAGGTAAATTGTCAGTAATAAAGCCGGGAGTGAATATCAAAAAAATGACAGTGTTGTTCTTTACTCATGACACTTTGTATAAGAAATAAAGTCCGGCTGCAATTACTTGGGAGGCTGATTTGTGTTGTGTACTGAATAATGGGTGAAGGAAGAGAGTATAGAACTTCAGACTATTGACAGGATTTGACCACTTAAAATACATGCCTTCCCTACAACCACATAAAAGCAGCACTGTAATAAGCATCAACAGCGGCGACATAGCTAGAGCAATGGCAGAAAAACTTAAACTCTCTGCTTTAACATTTGCAGTAAGACAAAATTTCAGGCTGTTTATTCATTCTTGATCTAGGACTGAAATCCACTGAAGATGGGTTGAAGTATTTTGACTAGAAGGAAGAACAACCACAAACCACAATTCTGAACCGTCGCTGTGGCCTTGTCCTGCAGAGGACAAATCTGGTGGCCTGGCTGGGCCACCACTGGCAATAGAGCAAGGGTGGCACAAATATGAGCCCCTGGCAGGGTCTGGGATTTCTGGCTAGAATGGAGGAACTGGGAGGTGGCTTGGCTTTCTGGTGTCATCTTGATGGAGGAGATGTAAATTTCAAATCATCAAAGGGTATTACCAGTTTTAGGCTTCTCTGAGATTTCAGAAAGTTTACACCCTTAGTTCTTTTTCCTTTTGAGAAGAGAGCTGGAAGCTCTTATGGGAACACTTCTGAACTTTGGCATCCAAAAGATAAGTTTAAGGTTTACTTTCAGCCCTCATCCCTCATGCATATGATGACTTTGCTCCATCCTTGATGCAGATGAAGGCTCATGCTCAAGGTTGGCTAGATCATAGGTTTTGGTTGCTCTCTGGTTTTGTTCCCAGACCAAGCAGAAATGTCAAGTGTTTTATTTCAGAACTTTCCTCTAACATCAGTAGAATAAGAACAAAGCCCCAACAGTAACACCTATTGTTCTCTCTGATGATTTAAAAAGAGCAAGTAACACTATTCATGAGCAGAGCTGGCAAAGTATTTAGTGGTCATTTGGGAACAAGGAGGGTCTCAGGAGATTTAGCAAGGACAATTGATCCCTATCTACTGCTCCTCAGAAGCCACTGTTTCACACAGGATGATGTGGTTAATGTCTTGCTGATTCTTGAATGCCTGCCCAGTTTCTCTGTGTGATCCTATCACTAACGTTGATAAATAGGTCTGCCTAAAGCAATAAGACCACAACATATCTGCCTCTTTGAACTAGAGTAATTCTGCTGCCAAATCAGAGCTCCCAGCCTTTCAAGGTTCAGCTGGCAGTTACATGTATATTGACATTTCTTTTTACCCCAGGCCAGATGAGGGAGAAACAGTTTCTCTACTTTGTAAAGCACTTTTCTTCCCACTGTGTAACAGCTTTTAATACTACATTTGAAAGGAGGGTGAAGGTGGTTTTCACAGAGATAGAGATATCTTCAAACTTTTCTATTCCCAAAGAGGAAAGACACACTTCATTTAAACACACAGGACCTGAAACACCTTTAAACTTACCTTTCCAGTAACCCACAGTGCCTTTCCTTTGAAAGCTGTCCTCTGAAGTTAATCAAGATGCTTCCCAGCCTGTTTGTAGATTACCCATGCTGGAGAGGAGCTTTCCTTAATGCATTGCTTTGGTGTACATTCCTTTTTCATATCAGATCATCCAAGAGGTTTTGTGAAGGGCTTATGAAAAAGAGGTAAATATGTGTCATGTCACAGAAAGAAACTGCAGTCCATTCCATCATCTGCTGTTCAGAGGATTTAGTTGTAATGCTGCACACAAAGGTTGATGTGTTATGAAAGATTACACTTCTACATTTCTCAGCAGGTTTAATTCTATTTTTTGCAGCTTCATGTGGAAGGAAGTCTAAGTCAGGCTTCTTTCTCAGAAGAGTAAATTCTCTGTAAGAGCCTGAATCTGATGTCTGCCTAAACCAGTATTTTTATCTTATAGTATAAAATAGATACCTATGTGCCTATGAATTCTGCTCTTGGTGACAATTCGCATGATGTGCTATATTCCCTATTCTTCTGCAGAGTCAACTTCAAGTATATTTATCTACTAAAGATTTGATGTTTGTCTGTCCCCCACCCCTTACTCTGAGAAAACCAATGGGGTGGCATCTCCCCACCTTTCCCTAACTCACCAGAAATTGCAGGATCTTATTCCTTCTTTTGGAAATTTCAGAGGCTGAGAAAACAAGCATAGCTGGTTGTAGGAGAACGACAGGGTTTCTTCATATAAACTTGTTCACTATTTCTATATTAATGATATGATGTCCAAAATAATTTGATCTCTTGACTTTAATGCCAAGGTAGAGACAAGCGGAGTGGAGTGCACAGAGTGGTTCTTTCCAGGCTCTGTCAAAAAGGGTCTGTGTCAGAGATGTGCTAATTTCACTTTATTTTAATCCCCTAGTTACAACGTGGCAGCAGTTGGAGATGGAACAGACCTACCAGGTCTTGCTTCTGATTTATACCCATGGACCAACATAAGGTGTTTATCATACATTTCATTAGTCTTATCCTCTCAAATTTAAAATATAGCTTGATTGGTGGCCAAGTGTTGTCACTGGTCACATTTTTAAAGTTGTTACAGCAACAGCAATTACATGGAGGAGCTGCAGTTTGGAAACCTGGTGGAAATGCTTCTATTTCGGGCTCTAATAGCTCTTCCCTGCTAGAGGAGGTAGACAAGTTTGGCAGTATGGAAGAACAGTTGTAAAACTGGAAGGTGTTGGAAAATCCAGATTTGTTCTTATAAAACCTGTCAGTTTGAGATTGATGATTTCTTTCAAAGCAAGCTCCATGAAGCTGTGAGTAGTCTTTCTTTTACAGCATACCCATGTGCTCTTGAGAAAAAAAGAGAACCAGTGAACCACAGAATACAGTTAAAGACTTGTATACTCTCTAACACCCTGGCATGATTTAGCTTTATACTGTCCATTCCTCTACTTAAAGGGAAGAGTTCAAAACTGAGGCAATTGATCTAAAAGAGTAGACTTTGTATGTGGTACTTGAAGGGATAAAGAGTGCAATAGCTTTTGAGTGAAGACATTTTCATGGACATGAATGGTACATTATCAAATCTTTAGACTATTTATTTTGATTTATTTTGAAGTGGTTTTTAAAAAATGTGACCACAATCACACATCTATTTACAGTGCACTGTCTTCTCAGATCTGAAGGCAGAAGCACAAACATCTAGCAGTGATTCTGCAAGGAACCCTGACGCAGAGCTACACGTGGGCATTTTAGAAAATGAAGCCTTGAATGTTCTTGCATACAGGGATCCCCTTATTCTCATGCATTTTGCAGCCAATCTCTGTGAATCCCTGTAATCTCATGTCTGGGAAGCCATGTGTCACAGTCTCTTTTTCATTCTAACACCTACAAATTGTCAGACAGCAACTTGACTAGGATTCAGTACTGTGACCACATGTATCTGCTGATGTGAGCTGGGTTTCTTGCCCTCTAATCAGTCAGAAAACACCTCCTGGGGTGTATGAGATAGGGCGGAGGATGTGGCATGGCCCCAAGGCATCAAGATCCCACTAAGGCATGCCCAGACAGGGGGAGAAACTTTCATGGCAGAGATGCAGCTGTAGCATCAGCTGCTGGTTCCTCTGGGCTCTCCAAGCACGTGCTTGGTTTTGGGAAAGAGAGTGGAACTACCCTTGGCTTAGGTTAAACTTGTGCTCAAGACTGTTGCTGCTGCACAGAGGATTCTGTTCTCCACAGCACCGACACAAAGTGTGATAGTTTAGCATCCAGAGGACTTCAAGGGACTAATTCCTATGATGAAAGGTACCTCCTCCCTGAAGTGTTTTGCTGAATGAGGGCATTTTGAAATACTTTTTTCACATGCCTTACACTTGGAAAATCATAAGCAGAGCTGAGAAGGCCAAGAAGTAAAACCTGAAAGAAATACATAGGGAATTCAGGATTCTAGACATAAAGTATCTGCAGCAACTATTTTGTGCAGCCATGCCAATTTGTGTCTATGTAAAATGAGCTTTTTTATTATACTTTATGAATTGACTGTAGACTATGTAATGCAAGCAAAACATAAAAGAATAATGAAAATAACAAGATACAAATTAGTCTCCAAAGAGTTTTTTATGGCCTTTGTCAGAAGAACAGCCCCCCACACCTTACTTGGTAATGGTCATTATCTTCACATAAAGATGGAATATTAGAACAAAATCTGTTCAGAATGTTCTTTCACTGTATCCCCACAAGAAAAGCATTAGAATCTGTCACAAAATGAATACAATGATGCTGATTACAGACAACACAAAGTGGCTTTTCATTTTGCTTACTAAAATGGGAAGTTGAAAGGGTAAAAAATTAACTATTTTCCATGCCAAGAATAAATTCCTGCACATCATTAGTATTTTACTGCTATTTTACTTGAATAATCCTGTAATGATGCAAAGATAAATGGTAAGAGCATGCTGGCTGATGAGCATACAAAGAGCTAATGTTGTGAGAGATACAGAGCTTGGGCATGTGGAATTTGAGTGTAAGTCCATTTGGTGGAAAAAAGCCCATCTTCACCACAAAGCCAATTTACCTTTGCCAGATGCAGGAACAGTTGAATGATTTGTATGATATAGTCGGAATATTCTATGATAAAAATGAAGTATTGATTCAAGGAGATTTTAATTTAGATTAGTTCACTTAAAATGAATAATAAATTGAAATGAACTCTACAGAGCTCATGCTCAGAATGAATTCTCTTGCCATCTCACTGAAACCTTAGGTGAAGAATAGTTCTAGTTAAAACCCTAGCCCAAATCATCAATTTTAAATAAGAATTGTAAAAATAATTTGCACAAGAAAATGACAGATATGATATCTAATTTGTAAATGAATTCAAGGGAAAGGAAAAAGAAGGAAACTTATTTTCCTGAAACAAATCAGAAGGAAAAATGTTAGCAATTTCAATACTATGCTTTAATGCTAAAAGCTCCTCACGTATCAAATACTGCATTAATATTTGATAAAAACTTGAATATTGCTACTAGTATTTCTTTCCAACAACACTTTTTTTTCCCATCATCTTGACCTTTCTGGATAGGATTTTTATGAGTTATTCCTATCCCAAAGCCTTTTACAATAACTGACTATTCTGTTTGCTAGGATGCCTTGTGCTGATTTAACCTATTTTGCTTTGCATATTGTTTGTCCATGCATGTTTACAGTGGGCATAGCCACCACCCACACTCAACCTGTTAATGTATGTAAGCATATTTTCACACACTTCAGTATATGATTTTTTCTTGTCTCTTTTTTAAAGTCTCTGGTTCCCTCCCCAGTTTCTTACTATAACCCTGATTATATTTTTCTTCTATATTTATTTCCCTGTGTATTGCTGAATTTATTTTCTACATTTGTTGAATTGGAAATACAAGTTCTAAAATAGGTAACAGAAGAAAAATGTGGTGTATTTTTCTTCTATTTTTTCTGTAATAATAGCTTGCTCTTTAATCTCCAGCTCATTTATTTTATGGGATTTTTTTGTTGTTGTTGGTATTGCTAATAATAAGCTTTCCTCTTATAACTGATAATCTTTGTCTCACTGTCATGGTTTAAGCCTAGAGGGCAACTAAATACCATGCAGCCTCTTATCCACTCCCCTCAGAGTGGCATGGGGGAGAGAATCAGAAGGGCAAAGTGAAAAAACTCACAGGTTGAAACAAAAACAATTTATCAGATGCAGCAACAGCAAACCAAGGAATTCATTCACCACTTCCCATGGGCAGGCAAGTATTCAGCCAGCCCCAGGAGAGCAGGGCTCCCACAAATGCAGCCAAGACTTGGGAAGAACAACACTATCATGCTGAATGTCTCACCTAGGGGGAACTCACTCCAGGGATGGGGCATTGACCACTTCTCTTGTCACTGTCTACCCACACAAAAAGTCTGTCTTCTCCTTTGTATAAGCCCCCTGTAGGTCCTGTAAGGCTGCAATGAGGTCTCACCAAAGCCTTTTCTTCTCCAGGCTGAACAATCCCAGCTGTCCTCAGCTTGCACCCAGAGGTGCTCAATCCACCTGAGCATCTTTGTGGCCATTTTCGTGTGACTTGTGTCCAGGTACTTGTAGAGCCCAATAATTGTAGAGAGTGATAAGGTTTCCCCTGAGCCTTATCATAATGTCTGTAGAAGGAAATATACAGATTCCACTGCCCATGGCATGGCTGCTTTGGACTTTGCTGCCTGTATGCAGTCACCCTGAGCTACCAGCTCCTCTCTGCTTATGGAGCTGCCCTGCTCTTGCTGCCCCCTGAAGATGGGACTAGAAGGTGATTGACATTGCTGACAAAACATTGCTGATTTCACTCACACTTCCACACACAAGCACCAGGAATTGCATATGCTGGTGGTCTGCCCAGCATCAAGGATGCCTGAGTTCGTGTGGTCTGTCCAGGGTTCCTAGTGGGGGACAGGATACCATCTATTGAGTCCTCTTCTCGTCTCCTGGTTTGGGAGCTGTGTGCTGACTTGTGTGTGTGCCTTTCTGTACTGCTTTGGGCCTGGTGGTCCCTTGTGTCTCCAATTCACCTCCTCTGTGAGCTGTCAGGATCCACTAACTGTCCTTTGCCACCTGGGTGACATGTGAAGTTGCACTTTGCTGCATGCTAGGATTGTGATGAGCTGCTGATCTCTAGGTGTCTTCAAAACATGATCAGACATTTCCTTTCACTCCCCAGTCACAACATTCCTATTACTTTTCTCTACACATTCTGTGTGTGTTTTTTTATGTGCTGAACACTTCCAGTGGTAGTCAGATCTAAAAATGTATCAGGGTTGCCTCTTCTCTTCTCAAAGGAATAAATCAAATGGTGATAGCAAATTTTAGACACTTTAATTTAAGAAGAGATACATTTCCAGAAGCAGAGATAAAGGGAAAATTAATAAATTTTCTTCATGTCACAAAATAAATTCAGGTCTAGACTTAAAATGGATTGTATTTGACAACAGAAAAATACCATCTTTACTGTTTGACTCCAAGGCTAGCAAGGATTCTGAATTGGGAAGAAAAAAGCAGCTAGCTCTTTGACAGCAGTCTCTGTTTTGCTGTAAACCTGCAGCATTACGAAGAAAGGCATTTAGAAATGGGCATCCACTTTCAACAAGATATTTAATTGGGATCCTGTACAAATGGGTCTTTTCTGTCACCCTCATGTGTCTGTAGCTTCTGCAATGAGTGAGAGGATCCTAAACTTGCTCAATGCTATCAGTCAAATTTATCATTCGTGTCATTTCTGGAGAATGTCATGCTTCCCCGAGGAGTTTGTGACCACACAGGTAAATTAAATATGTCCAGGCCTATTCTTCAGTACTGAGGCCACTTGTTATGCTGTCACCTACACTCATCAATCCCAAGGCAGGTTAGCCAAGTGCAGATTGCCCATGGGAAATCTGCTTGGCTGTGCCAACCTTTGAACCTTGCCTGGGAAGTATATAGAAGGGAGCTAACTGGGTTCAGGCAAAATCATGCCAGAGATTGGTTCTAAGAGTTTACCACAATAAATGAACAGGTTATCATTCTAGGGCCCTTTGGCACAGTCTCATTTATCCATACAGGCATCGCCAGTGTGGACTCAGTTCTTTGAAAAAGTAAACATATCTCAGCATTTAGTGTCAGAGAAGGGAGAAGACATTCACTGCACTGTGTCCAGATGTGTCGTGGCTAAATGGTTTGTCTTCTTTTCCTTCTCCATGTCTGCTTTAGTCATACTATCTCCAGAGCAGATATGACACTATTTAATCCTCCTTCTAACTTTCTTCCAGGAGATTACATAGTTATTATTTAGGTAGTAATTAGATTTTCTCTAACATTAGATCAAATCCAATATTAGTAGTTACAACTTTGATTTTAATAAGAAGTTATTTCTATTTCATAGACAGAATGAGCTAATTAGTAGATAGGATCATAAAGTCAATACCTTTGAGCCCCTTCCTCAGATTTAATTAAATATTAATTGCAGAACTGCCATTTGCACATGAAAATTAATAGCGATTTAACCTTGCATGTTTTATAAATCATAAAGCTTTTCTTAGTTTTTTGCTGCTTATTTCCCTTCCAACCTGATTCTTAGCTGTAGGCAGTTAATCTCCATTCTACTGCCTTCATCATTTAGAAGATAAAAAAGTGGATCTGAGATGTTTCAGACCTGTATTTGATAAATAATTCTTTCTCCTGGTGACAGCATGAAAAGAGTTTTGAGGGTGATTTGGAGACAGAGGTGATGCTTTGCCTGGAACTTGGGGGGAAAAATTGTTTTCTTTCTTTTTTTCTTCCTTTCATTCATTTGCTCTTTTTAAAATTCTGCTCCCCTTAAATCACAAACTGGGGACATTACTGTACTTGTTCATCCTTGTCTCCCAGTGCCTCAAACAGATGGATGTTTTTCTTAACAGAGCAAATCCTCCTCTTGTGGTAGTTTTCCTTCAAATCTCAGAACATCAGCAACAAGAAATAAAGCCCTAGCAATTGCTAGGTTCAGTGATGGGAGCAACAGGCACCACACATGTGGCAATCAGAATGGTGCTAGAAAATGAGACTGGATATTGAGAGAAAATCAGTTCAATCTCCTCAAGCAGTGTGAGCTGCCAGATATGAAGTAACTGATGCAGTTGCCAAGACACCAGGATCAGGTCATGATTCATACAGCAGACAGCCATACTAAGATATACTTTTAAAAACAACTGCAATTTGAAGTCTGATGCAATTTTAAATTATAATAACAAAAAAACTGGTCTGCATGTTATTTACCCTGTATGATTTGCTAAAAGACTTCAGCTTTCTGTCAGAATAAAGCAGAATTAATTATAAAGTTATATCTTAAGTCAGTTCACACAGCCATGTGTGAATGGACAACTGAGATCCCACAAGAAGACTCAGGTGTCTCAATACTTCCAGTGGAATCCAGCACCTTCCTATTGATTCCCAGACATCTAGTAAGATTTTTCTGCATGCATACAGATATATAAAATGATAGACGTTGCTTCTGCAGGCCAAAGTTCATTTGTACAAGAGATACAAGAGAAAAATAGAAATTTAATCATGCTGAAATTAAAGATACATCTTTCTGGTTAAGGACTTCTAAATAATATGACAATGCAGTGATCACATACTGAGGAGCAGATCTGCAGGTGCAACAGAGCTCTGCTCAGCAACTTCTTGTGCTAGCTGGGCACTGAGCAGCTGGATCACCTGCCGTGGTGAGCTCAGAGATTAATGGCCTTTTGGGATGGTTTCTCACTCTGGATGCAGGATGGATGGTGGGCATGGTGACCACCCTGCAGGCCATGCACTGGAGGTTCCTGTGGGGCAGCTTTGTTGCCTCAGCAGAACGAGTCGCTGCCCTGATTTTGTAAAGCAGCTCCTCAGCTGTGTGGGCCCTGCCTGGTGAGGAGCTGCCAGGCATGGGCAAACATTGTCACAGCCATCTGCATTGGTTACAAATGAGGATTTCAGGCAGCCACGCTCATCCCATGGCCAGTGGTGAGAGAGCAGCACTGGAGGAGGCTGAGTCAGTAGTCTGTAGTCTCTTGGGCTACTGTCATTGGGGGGAGGAATGAGTTGCTGCTCCTGGCCTTGGACCCCCCCAGCCCACTGGCTGCAGCAGCAGGGGAGTGTTTTGGGGAGCTGTTCTTGTACTTTCCACTTGCATCTTACGCTGACCAGTTCTGGAGACACAGTAGAGGACTAGGTGGTCTATTTGCTTATACCTGTTCTTAGAGTTTCATTTACTAGTGAATTGCCTCTGGAATTTCTATCTGTTTCCACTGATTTTATATGGCAATGAAGAGGTTAGCTTAGACTAGATGCCTTATTTTTAAAGTCCAATTATATTAATTTTTACTTAAAATCTTAACATTTCTATTCTGGGAAAAGCAAACATACAAAAGGTTTTCACTCCTTAACCTGCAAGTAAATCTATAACATCATTGGGACTCAGCATGCATTTAAAGGTTCATTAGTGCCTTAATAACTAAAATGATACTGAACCATTTTGGCAATTATAACACAACCGTGCATGAATAGAATATTTTCCACTGCACTGTGGTGAACGTGGCAGTGTGCCTGCAAAGTAAACCTGTGAATATTTGCTGCTTGGGCTTTCTAATCTCTGAAATTTGTAATTAGTTCAATCAGGGACTTTTCTGTTTACTTGAACTGGCTTTGATTTGAACAGTAGTTAAGACAGCATTATGCAAATTCATGGCAGATGTGCAGAAAATTATTTTTCCACTGTTAATATATTTGTCCAACCCCTTTTCTCCAATTCCTAAAAAAGATCTATTTTCTTTTTCAACATTACTTTCCCTTTCCCAGCCCCATAGACACATTTGAAAGGAGTGAGAAAACTCACTTTTAGCTAGGGAAATAATTTCCTCTTCCCTACTCTTCAAAACACCTGAACTGGTCTGACAGCTCCCTTTAAGAGTTCCCTGACATGGAGACCTCCTCCACAGAAAAGTGGAAACTCCTGGAATCTGGTTGTCAGGCACCTGTGCTGGTTGTGAAGTTACAGCAGAAATGTTGCATCATGAAAAGAAATGTTATCTCCTATTAAGAAGTAGAAAAAAATTTAAATACTGATTTGGCAATAAAAAAGAGTAGGTCAGAAACCTCTTCATATGATGAGTTTAGGTAGGTGGTCTTCATGGATTTATATTCAGTTCATACTTATACTACTTAGAAAAGATTTCACAGAATCACAGAATATGCTGAGTTGGAAGGGACCTTCAAGGATCATCCTGGCCCTGCACAGGGCATCCGAATTCTTCTTGAACTGTCAGGTTTGGTGCTGTGACCACTGCCCAACCTGGGGAGCCTGTTCCACTGCCCAAACACCCTCTGGGTGAAGAACTTCTTTTTTATTACTCGATATAAACCTGCTGTGACACAACTTCAGGCCATTCCCTCGGGTTCTGTCACGGGTCACCACAGAGAAGAGATCAGTGCCTGCCCCCTCTCCCCACCCTGCTCCCCTTCATGACAAAGTTGTAACTGCAATGAGGTCTCTCCTCAGTCTCCCCTTTTCCAGGCTGAAAAGACCAAATGACCTCACCTGCTCCTCATTTGGCTTCCCCTCAAGGCCCTTCACCATCCTCATTTTCCTTGTGTGGACACTCTCTAATGGTTTAATATCTTATACTGTGGCACCCAAAACTGCCCCCAGCACTCGAGGTGAGGCCGCCCCAGAGCAGAGCAGAGCAGGACAATCCCCTGCCTTGCCTGGCTGGCAGTGCTGGGCCTGATGCCCCCCAGGACAGGGTTGGCACTCCTGGCTGCCAGGGCACTGCTGGCTCATGTTCATCTTTCCATCGACCAGGACCCCCAGGTCCCTTTCCGTGGCACTGCTCTCCAGCCTCTCATCCTCCAGTCTGTCGGAACATCCAGGGTTGCCATTCAATGGGAATTAATGCTCAATTATTGCTATTAATTGGATACCTTAATCCTTTAGCCATTTTTAAAATTGATTCCCATATGTCTGGGTAATGAAATGTCATTCTGCCAACCAAAGCAGCAGTTATACTGCAATGCAGTGGAGGAAAAACATAATGTGCTGGTGTAAGGAAAATTTGTCTGGCTTCACCTTCCTCTTCACTCAAAGTTCTGAAAATATTGCACAACAGTTCCACTAAAGCTCCAGTATTATAATGCAGATACAATACCTCCAGAAGTGTTCTCATTCTGGTGTTATAAGCATTAATACATGTGTAATAGTTGGAAATAGAAAAATAATTTAACTTGGATATCAGCATACTTTCCTTCTATTGCATTTCTCCTCTATGCAAATGTGCATGTTTTCACAAACTGTTCCTTGTGCAATACAGAAAATGTGTCTGCAAGATAATCTTGTCCCCTGGCCTATTTTTGCAAGAGTCCTGAGAAGATTCTTTCTTGATGTCTTTCCTTTTTTTAAAAACCAGCTTTCTAGTGCAACAGAAACATTCATGGAAAACATCTGCTTTCCCTCAAAGCCTGTTTTTTTGTAAGGAAATTAAATCCACACTCAAAACCCTTTAATCCAGAACTCTAAACTTCATCTGATTTATGCTGGCATATATTTACATAAAGACGGTTTGCATAGGTTTAAGACACTGCATAAGCACTCAATATTAACATGTCCCATGGAAGCACCAGCCTCATTCCTGTTTATTTATGATATATGGGAATGAGGCATCTTTGCTTCTGCAGCTTTATAAACCTCAGTTGCTGCTTTCTGCCATATCTTGTTGTTATTTCTGCTGTCATCTGCAGCCAACAGTCCATCCATCACCATTGCTTTGATGATTGCCAGAGCCCTTGCACCACACTGCCAGTTTTACATCCTGTGGGTGGAATAACCTTCCCACTGAGTAGGGATTTCTAGCAGCCCAAGTGCCAGTGAGACAGGCTATTCCTTGCCAATGATAAGCATGCAGATGGAAAACTCCTATCTTTCCTGGGTTTATGTTTGTTTGGTTGGTTTTTTGTTTTATTACTGTCTGTTTTGATTTGTGGTTTTGGTCATTCTGATTTCTCTCCTATGCTCATGTTGCTGCTGTGACACAATCTTTTACCCAGGATAAAATATCTTTTGGAAGAAGTGAAAGTGATTTTGTCTGCTCTGGTTGACCACAGTTAGCAGGAGTGCATTGTGCTGTCTGTATTAGGTCTGATTCTCAGTAAATACCAATAAAATGTTGCTGTGAATGCTAACTCTCCTCAATTTTCCTTGGTTTGCATCAAAGCACTTTTAAATAGCAAGTTTCAACAATATGTTTGCCTTCATCCTTTCCCATGTAACCCTCACACATACACATACACCGGCATGTATAAAAAATATTGAATTATGTACATAAAGCAGAATAAAGCAAGTCAGATTCAAGGCATGAATGGACCTGACATGGAAGTAACCACACTATATCCCCTGAAATTGTTCAGCTTTGGAAGTGGCTGTGTGTCCTTCCCTTGCATTGCTGGGAATTCCTCAGTGAAGGGATGCTATGAACACCATCTCTCTGCCATGTCTGTACAGCTTGGGACATGCAAGCAGACTCCAAGGGTTTCTGTTTTAATCACTCACAGTCAATTAGAACACTTACGTCTTTCATTACATTCTTTTATTTAAAATAAAAAAAAACCCCAAGCAACAAAAATTAACCTCAGGGAAATTTTCTGAAGTTTTATATTGGTATAGAATGTCTTCTTTTTTTTAATTCTCCCCAACACATATTTGTGCTTTTGAAAGTCTTATCTTGAACAGCTTTTTTTTGGTACTCAGGGCCTTATACTATTAAATTCCTTAATTGGTCAGTCCCACAGCCTGGACATAAAACTTCCTAGAACATAGGCTCTTGCAAAAGATCTGTTCCAAGAGCATCTTCCCTTGTTGTGTATTTGTTGTATTTTTCACTGCTGTAATCCAAGACCACTCAGGCAACAAAACATTCCTGTTTTGACGTTAGGGGAATGGTGTTGCCACAAAGGATTTGCATGTTCCCTGCTGTAGCAGAGGTTTTCCTGATGTAGTCAGAATGATGCACACACACCAACAAGATTTGCCACTTTTCTTTCTTCAGAGGCATCAGCTAATGTGTATAAAAAGTGAGGAAGCTTGAACACGTGCTCAGAGACTATGAAAATAAATTATATTGGGATAATTTGCTGTCTACTTTGTTATCAAAAATTATAAGAAATAAGGAGACAGTCACTCTCCTTGTAGTTATAGTTAATGGGCACCATCATCACTAGTAGAGCAAATACCTGCCCAGTTTATAGTTTTCCAGGTACACCTGCAAAGGGAAAGGCAGGCCTCCAAGTAATAGAAAGTGTAAAGGAAACTAATAAGTGGCTTCTGTACAATCTTGTAGACATTATTTCACACAGCAGAAAGATGAAATAGTCTACAGAACTGGAGAAAAAGTATCTTGGAAAGGAGATTCAATTCAAATGTTGAAAGTTGCTGAATTATACAAAGTGCTAATGAGTGCAATTTGGTGCAACTCTCAGAAGGAAAAATTACATTTAATATCTCCATGGCAGAAAGTGCACCAGAAAATAGAAAGAAAACTGCACTTCATTTCTGGAAAAATGAGCAGGCTTTTATTTCTGAAGACATTTGATTCCTGACCTGCCAGTACGTGGTCTGCCCGTGCCCATGGCATCCATGCCTGTTAGAAATTTGTCCATTCCTCTCAGAAATTTTATGACTAATTCTGCCATTCCTTGGTCAGGTAAGTTCCAATTTTGGTAATTACGTGTCATTCAAACATATGAAATTGACACACAAAAAAGGGCAGCAATGAATTTATACATGAATATCCAGAATCATAGCTCTCAGTCTGCTATAAACATAAATGCCAGTCTCTTTCAGTCCTCATTTTAATCTGGTGTATCCAATATTAGCTAAATCATCAGCTGTTTTGTGAGGAAGATTTAAAGGCATGCAAAACACTCCCAAAAGGAAAGTGTTACACAGCCCTGGGGCAGGGATCTGCATAGGTGCAAAGGGTAGGAGCAGGGACAGAAGAAATGAGATGAGGACCACAGCAGAACTGGCCACTCATCCTGGTCTGGCTTTGTGTGTAAGCAGAGCTGCCTGACTTCCAGAAGAAGGAAACTGCAAAAAGAGAGAAGAAATCAATTCAGAAGAAGGAAAATGGGTATCTCCAATGCAATTGCCAGATTCTTTCTAATGTAGTTTTTGCATTAAATGCCCCATGGGCCAAGGATACTGCCAGCTTGGAAGAGAAATTGCCCTCAGAAGAACTAAAAGGACAGAAGGGCTACACCTTTTGTCAAAGAAGACAAGGAGACTTTATTATTGCCTATCCCCAAAGTCGTGCTGGCGATACAAACATTGAGACTGGCTTGTCTCAATATGACTGAATGAAAGGTTAGATTTATTATATTTACTATCTGATTTCTGAGCCTATAGTAAGAAGCATTTATGTTACATTCTTAAATTTTCTGATGACCATTAGTGTTGGACCTTGTGGCTGCCTTTATTTCTCTTAACAGAATGGGCTGAGATTGGCACTGAGTCACCTATTTCCAGAGATAAACCATAAACTATTGCAAGAATCAATGAGATGCTGACTGTTGTCAGCACCAGGTACGCTAAAAAGTGGCAGTAATCTGACTTTGGCTTTGCAGAAAATAATATAAAGTACAATTTCAAATCAAATAGGACTGGGACCATGCAAGGCTTCTGTCAGATTTGTGTTCTCATTTCCCTATGGGTCTCTCCCTCTTCCCAGCTGCATTTCTTTTCTACTGGTCACAGGATTTTTAGAACAGTTTGATAAAGAATATTCTCCTTTATCAGGGAGTTTTTCTTACTAGGTGATTTTTGCTGAGGAATTTTTGCAATCTAAAAGATCTCTGTGCCTACAGAAGTTATCTTGCAGAGGAAGATATTTTGTTTCATGTGAACACTACCATAGGCATTGGAGTTTAGACTTAATTTGATATCTAGTAATGCAATAATAAAAACATTTCATGGCATCTAGAGCATAAGGTTGCCCCAAGAGAGGAATACTTTTTTCTACCCCCATTATTTGCCAGATAAGGGCCCAGGTGTATTTTCAGTGATGTTTGTCTGACTCCAAACCAGTTTTGCTGAAGTGAAACGCAGCAGTGTGCTGATGGGAAGGAAAGCATTTCAACTCACTTCACATTCCTCTATTAATATCTTACTTTCACATTTCTTTGCTTTACTGTTACTGGATGCTGGCCAGCGTGCCTGTGGCTCTTGCAGAGCCCTGGTGGTGTGCTGCAGCAGGAGTTTCAGCCGAGCTCCAAGGTCCAGCTCTGCTGAGCTCCCGTCCCTGGCTGCGCATGGGTCAGTCAAGGGGCACGGCAGAGACAAGAGGTTTATTAAAGTTTAAATGACATGGTTGCTGTGAAGACATCTTTTATTTTTTCTGACATCTCCACTGTCAGCAGGAATGACAAAGTGTTCATCACTCACCTTCTTTCTGTAGAGCTGAGGCACATGGAAATCTGAAAGGGTTTAGCTGGGGCATCCAGTCAGAAAGAGCTGCTGAGTTTGATGGTATTACAGCAAACACTAACAAACAGGCAGGGCAAGGGCTGCCAAGAGAAAGTTTAAAGGACACCAAGACAGCTTCACTACGATGTCCTCAAGGTGCCCTTCTTAGGGAAACTTCCTGGCATGTGGTGAGGGTCTTCAAGCAAGAATAGGTTTTGGACCTGTCAGGAGAGAACAGGCTCTCGAAAAGGCAACCAGGTCCCTAATTTTCGCTGAAATCTGCTGCTCCAAGGATCAAAACCTGAATTCTCAGCACTAGGAGGATCCAAGGAACAAAAACTGAATTCTCAGCACTGACTGCAATTGTGACAACATAAAACAACTCGGTTTTTTTCATGTCCTTTTTACGCTTCCTCAAATTCTCAGTTACCTTTGTGTTACCTTATTCTTACCCAGTTCCTCAACAAGAGGTTTCCTGAGGTGCTCAAACAAATTCATCAAGCTTTCTGAGGTAGAAATATAAAACTGAATGTCATCAACATGCCCTTTAGGCCATACCTCCTCTGAACTGAAATGAGCATATGTAAAAGAAAAATTATTCTGCCTTCTCATTCAAGATCAGGGGCTGAAGAGGAATTTTCCAGCTTTACCCTCCAGGCTTTCCCTTTTCCAGACTTTTCAAGTCAGTACACACTACTCCTAGCCCAAAAGTTTTTGCTACATCAAAGCAAGGACATCTGAGAACTAGTAGGAGTTTCCTTGTCTCTAGCAAAAGATGCTTCTTGCTCTCAGTCATACAAGGCAGCTGGCAGAAACGTGTATCTTCAGTAGCTGGCCATTCAAATGCAGATGTCAGAGGCAAGGACTTCTAAGGCAGAGATCATTATGGGCTTTTCTCTTGTTTCTTGTTAAGTCCCAGCAGTGAAACTACAGTCTTAAATTGGTTGATATTTTGCCATCAGCTTGAGGAAAGTAAAAACTTCACCTACAAAGTTTGAGACTTTTCTTCTCTGCTAATGTGTACAGAAAGGGCAGGGTAGACTTCCTGAGGAACCAAAGTGAAGAAAGGCTTTTCTTAAAAAAAAAAAAAAAGCCACTTTGGTTTGTAAAGCTAATTTAATCTTCTGTTTCCCTTGCCAGGACAAAGGAGTGACTACTCCCTGATATTGCTAGGTCAGAGCTGAAATAACTTTTATTAGAAGTAAGTGACTTTAGGCAAGGATTTTTATAGACATAACAAGGCACATGTTAGTTATTTGGGATGTCTTACAAGTAGATTGGACAAACAGGATAATCTTGGATCTTGGCCCTTGTAATTTGATATTGTAAGAGTTAAAGACTTTAATACTTATTCTGTTATAATAAATAACTAATATTTTGTATCACATCATAGTTACTGTATCAGTATTTTAGATGACCTTTTATTTCTGTTCATTAAGACATGGCATATTTGAAAGTAACTTATTGAGATCAATAAATGCTTAATGTGTTAACGTCTCAGTTTAATTTTATGTGACACCTTGCTGAGCCAGCAAAAGGAATGGAGGACAGATTGGGATGTGCAGTGATATCTGAGAGGCATTTATATACAGCAGCTATGGATTTGTGCCATGTTTGCCAGGGTTATTAAACTGTTTTCACATTGCTAAGTCCTCTAACTACCTATCCATAAAATGAAGAAAAGGTCATTTTGCATTTCAGATGCAGATTTCAATAGATCAGGATTTATTTTCCATCCATACTATAGATTTTAACTGTGACCTTGGGCAAATCACTTATTCTCCCTGCCTCTCATTTCTCTGTATGCTGAAGTAAGGATAATAACTCCTTAAAGGTGAGAATGAATATGTCAGTGTTCATGTGGCCCTCACACTGTTATTCAGCTCAGGTTCCTACCTCTGTCTTCATGTAAGACAGAGTTGATCAAATTATATTTTGCCCACAGTTTGTTTCAAAGTAAATTTCTTGCTCTTATAATTTTGACACAGTCATAGACGGTGATTGGCCTGGGACTGTCCACAAAATGTTCAGTCTATAGCCTGACAGACTTAAAGACCTTTGCTCACCCTGCCTTTGGTGTGGAGTCTCTTCTCCTTTCCCAAACATTAAGGCAGATTCTAACGCATTTCAGAAGCTGAAGACTTTCTGCGTGCTCAGCATTGCCACATAGCCACAAGCAGGACTTCATTTCATCAGTGTAAAAGACATAGTTGAAAGGAAAAGACAACCCTGGGTTTGTTGTTTTTTCTTCAGTGTAAATTATACATTGATAATGATTTACATAACTCAGTCTGGTGAACAGAACGCCAGGGCACAGGTGTCTGCTTATCTGCACAGCAGTCAGCCAAGGCAGTCAGCAAACACAACACAGTTATGTCTTGTTATCAATGAAGACTGAATCATCTCCCTGAACATTCAAAATGCCCAAATGTTTGCTGTTGGAATGATTGTCAGAAAGCCTTTTTATAATTGTGCTGTGTTATATATCAATCACTAGAGTGTACGTGCTGTGGTTCTCTGCCATGGCCATTGTGGGCTCATCTGTTCCCCCTCTCCACAAAATCATCTTCACGATCTTATGCATCTGGCACAGGAGTTGTTTCATGCCCCTACATCACAGGCTGTGGAAGAGATCTAAGAAGGTCATACCTGTGACCTTCTCTCCTTTTCTTTTTCCATACTGGATAAATAGCCTCTATAGATTGCTTCTTTTTTCCTTCTCCAATGGACATGTTCCAGAAGACATTTGTGTAAAATCAGCAAAATTTCTCCATGGTGCCAAGGTCACAAGCCCCAACCACATGATAACTACATGGTTTTGCCCCAGCAAAACCCTAGATTTTCTATATGCCACTGCATGTCAGTCATCCTTAGATGCAGTGATAAAGTAAATAATATTTTGTTAAGTGCTCTGCTTTTAAAATCCCAGAAAGCATCCAAGGCAGCAGGAAACATGCTGCTTTGATCCTGTGAACAAAGTAATTTCTGTCTCCTCTCCATTACAAATGCCAAGGCACTCTGGTTACCCATTGAGTCAGCCCTCATGCTACCTTAGATATTAGCAATTAAAATCTGTACACTCTGAACTGAAGGGATTTCTCTTAAGGCCAGGAAAAAGAAAAGCTCCAAAATTGCAAAAGTCATACTGAATCCATCAGCCTGCCTTTGAATACAAGCACACAGAAAATTCCCAATTGACAAAGGATCAGTGCAGAGAGCAGTGCTGGAATTACAGAATATAGCTGGCAAATTATTAAAAAATGAAAAACTGGAACCAGTTCTGCCTCTTTATCTGAGATGAAACTATCTTTTCTATTGGAGAAACAAACTATCTTAAAACAAAAACAAAGATTAAAAAAAGAAATTTTGGATAAGACATGGGTACAATTCTTTTAGGCCATGTCAAGCATACTTCGTCCTGAAATAGGAAGCATGGTTGATAACTGTTTGTTACTGGTGGCTTAAGTTTTTTAATTAGAGTAAAAATTCCATTCTTTTTCTAATTTCATAAAGGGAAACAGAGACCTTATAGCTGTCCTGGGGCACTTCTGTGGTCTAGAGTGGCTCAGGGGAAGTCTTTAAAAGTGCCCTTAAAATTAAAGAAAAAAGTATTTTTGTAGAGAGGGTTTTTTACATCAAAGGGGACAAAGGGCATGTTGAAACTGTCCAGATTTACACAATGCAGTGTAAAAGAAAAGGTTTTGAAAACCAAATATGAACTAACAAGCGCAGTTTACCAAGGGTGAACCAGATGTTTGGTCAGCTCCAGCCTGTGCCAAGACCCTCAGAGATGTAATCCCTACATGCTTTTGGGTTTCAAAAGCAATAAGAGGAGGGCTAAGGACATTATCCATCGTTCATTATATGGGGGGGAAATGTAGTGACAAAGGATGAGGAAAAGTTATTTAATGCCTTCTTTGCTTCAGTCTTTGATTGTCAGAACAGTTGCTCCCCAGGTATGCAGACCCCTGAGCTGGAAGACAGAGAAGATGCCATAATCCAAGGTGAAATGGCCAGTGACCTTTTACACCACTCAGACACACACAGGCCCATGGGGCTGGATGGAATTCACCTGAGGGAACCAAAGGAGGTGGCAGAAGAGCTCACAAAGCCACTCTCCATCATTTATCATCCATCCTGGCTAACTGGGGAAGTCCTGGCTGAGGTTGACTGGAAGTTAGCAAAAGTGACACCCATCCACAAGAAGGGGCAGAAGGAGGATCCAGGGAACTACAGGCTGTCTGACCTGGGTGCTGGGAAAGATCATGGAGCAGGTTTTTCTGAGTGCCATTACACAGCACATGCAGGACAACCAGGGGATCAGGCCCAGCCAGCATGGGTTTGGAAAGGCAGGTCCTGTTTGTCAACCTGTCAACCTGTCAACCAATCTCCTTCTATAACAAGGTGATCCTCCTGGTGGATCCGGGAAAGGCTGTGGATGTGTTTATGTGGACCAGCAAAGTCTGACACCATTTCCTACATTATCCTGGAGAAACTGGCTGCTCATTGCTTGGACAGGTGAACAGTTTGCTGGGTAAAAAACTGTCTGGATGGCTGGGCCCAGAGCGTGGTGGGGAATGGAGTTAAATTCCGTTGGCAGCTGGGCCCTGAACGTTCCCAGGGCTCGGTACTGCAGCCAGTTCTGTTCATCTTTATCAATGATGTGAACAAGGGGGTGGGAGTGCCACTTCAGAAAGTGCAGCCAACACCAAGTTTGGTAGGAGTGTTGAGATCTGCCTGAGGGTGGGAAGGTCTACAGAGGGATCTGGACAGGCTGGATTGATGAGAAAAGGCCAGTGGTATGAAGCTCAACAAAGGGAAATGCTGGGTCCTGCACTTGGGTCACAACAACTCCCCGCAACACTACAGGCTGGGGAACAGTGGCTGGAAAGCTGCCCTTGGAAAAGGCCTTGGAAAGGTTGTCCTTGACTGACCTGGGACTGCTGGTCAACAGCAGCTGAGCATGAGCCAGCGTGTGCCCAGGTGGCTGAGAAAACCAGCAGTGTCCTGGCCTGGATCACACACAGCGTGGCCAGCAGGACCAGGGCAGGGATTGTCCCCCTGTACTCAGCACTAGTGAGGCCACACCTCAAGTCCTTGGTTCAGTTTTAGACCCTTCACTACAAGAAGCACATTGAGGTGCTGGAGCACATCCAGAGAAGGACAATGGAGCTGGTGAAGAGTCTGCCTGGAGCACAAGTCTGATAAGGAGCAGCAGAGGGAGCTGAGGGTGTTTGGCCTGGAGAAAAGGAGGCTCAGGGGAGACCTTATCACTCTCTACAGCTCCCTGAAAGGAGGCTGTAGCTGGGTGGGGTTGGTCTCTTCTCCCAGGTAACAAGGGACAGGAAAGGAGGAAATGGCCTTAAGTTGTTCCAAGGAAGGCTTAGATTGGATATTAGGAAAAATTTTTTCATGGGAAGGGCTATCAAAGATTGGAACAGGCTGCTCAGTGGTTTAGTTGCCATCCCTGGAGGTATTTAAAAGACGTGTAGATTTAGCACTTAGGGTTAGTGGTTAACCATAGTTAGCACTATGGTTTAGTGGTAGACTAGGCAGTGATGGGTTAAGGGCTGGACCCAAGGACCTTAAAGGTCTTTTCCAACTGATTCTATGATTCTGAAGCTGTAACATATAACAGTGACCTTGCTACTTGCATGTAAGTTGCATGCTAATGAAATTGCTAATGGTATGAACGAAAAAAGTCAAAACAGCTTCTTCTGAACAAGCTTCTTCAAAATCAGCCTTTGCCTTACAAAAACCATCCCTGCTGCATCAGGTCCCCTCTAGTCTTTTCAGTAAATTTGTGACTGGAAAAGGCTCTGCCCTCATCTGTGAAGAGTTTGCTTCAGTTAATCTTAGAAGAATAAAGATAATGAAACACTTTGTGTTTGTTATGTCCCCTGAGGCAGAAGGACTGATACTCGTAAGAGGATTAGAGAAACAACTTCAGTGAACTGATATGGATTGCATTCATCTTTATATCAAACTTCATATTAAGGCCCCAATTTCAGCTTCTAATGAGAATTTATGGGTAAGGTCGGTGCTTCTTGGAAGTTTGTACGCCAGACTGATTCATCTTAACCTGTTAAGATCTTAATGCTAAGATAGGCATCTCCTGGTATAAGACTGAGGAAAGTTTTGATACAGGTTCCTGAAGCTCCTACTGAAATTTCATTATTCTTTCATGGCTGATTCCTTTGGTCAAAGTCTTGTTTGCAATTATAATTTCAGACTCCCCAGTACAAGAAAGGCATTTACAGACTGGAAAAAGTCAATGAACAGAACACCAAAATGGTTAGGGGTTCAAGCACATGACTGGAAAAAAGGCAGTGAGGGCTGGATTCTTTTCAGCCTGGAGAAGGGACAGCTCAGGGACGTCTCACTACTATCTGAAACTGCATAATGGGAGGGCGCAGAGAAGACAAGACTCTTCTCAGAGCTGTGTGCAGAAGCAGGGTCAGAGGGCAACAGACTCAATCTGAAATTTAGGAAATTCCTCTTTGATATAGGAAGAACTTTTATTGTGACAGTAAATATTGATCAAATATTGGAATAAGAGGCCACGAGAACACCCATCCTTGGAGACATCTAAAACTCAACTGGAGCCGATCAGCCTACTCTAATTAGGCCTGCACTGAACTGTATGTTGAGCTGCGTGACCTCCACAAGTCCCCTCCAATTATTCTGTGGGTGTAAGAGTCAGGAAAACAAGACGCTTTCACCAGCTCATTCAAATGCTTTTGGTTTCTACACTTGGAGATTCTCTGTTTCTGAAGTGTTGGCAGAGTGCAAGTCCGAGGGGAAAGTGATGAGCCTTGCTCCCAGCTTCTGCTGCAGTGGGCACTAGCATGACCTGCTTGGATCTTCACAGTCCTGAGCAATAACCAGACCACCTTCAGGCAGAAGGAAGGGGCTGAATGGCAGGACCATGGGTGACAGCTAAATTGAGCATCTGGAGCACAAAAGTTTTGTTCATTTTGCTGTGCTATGCCCCTTAAGAGTTTTTATTCAAGTGGAAGAATAAGGTCTTGGGAAATCTTGTAAAATGTTGCATGTTCCAGCTGCAGCTGCTGGTTCAGACTCTTAGAAGGACAAGAGGAAGTGATTAAGGCCATTTGGAATAACTATAATAAAATAAAAATATATAAGTACTGTGATATGACCAAGCCTACTTCTTTAGAAGTCTGAGGGAAGTAAGTCAAGTGAGATAAAGAGATTATTTGCTATAAAAATGCTGAGAGCATTTCACCTTGCTTTTCCCTAAGAACCAAGCATTACTCTGTTTTTCAGGTTAATCTTGGTCCTTCATCTCATTCCACACTGGCATGCTTGCAGATCAAGGAAATATTTATACAGTAGAATAATTCACAGCACTCTTTTTCTTCCTTTATGATCCGACTTTTTTTTTTCTTTCCTTCACGCTCCCCATACACATTCACCAACCCAAATCGTGCCTGTTACATAAGCTGTCAAGTTATCTGTATAATATTGTGTTAAGGATTTAGCTAGAGAAACAAATTCCCTTGGTGTATGAGTAAGATTAGAACAGCAAGCGTACGTGATGGATTTGTGGACGGAAAACTGATTCCATTTTATTTTGATTATGAAGGCAAGGTTAAATACGAATGATATTAGCGGAAGTATAAGCATGACTCTTCAAAAACTCATGAACTTTAAACCTCTGCAAACCCGTGTTTGGTGCAACAATATCACATTAAAATTGGCATCCACTTCCTCACTAGCTTCCATTTCTTCCCTTAAGCAACTAAAATTGCTAAACACTTCAGGAATCAGCTTTCTAGCCCTACTTACTTTTCTCAAAGCCAAATTTTCTAGACACCCTCACATGAAGAGTTAGTGTGTGATTTTCGAAGGACTGGAGAGAGCAGGACAAAAGCCCTCACTGACGTTGCAGCTTGGTGTCAATGATACCATTGCCAAAGAGACACACCAAAACTTTCCCAGGAGTGCCCCAAGCTCTGGAAATGGCAAAAACAAATGCTGATGCAAGAGCAGTGAGACTCACTGCAGCAGCAGTGAGTCTGAAGCTCACTGAAAATGCTCTCAGGCCTCTGTCTACTCTTTCTGCCTTTGGAGCAGTCAGAAAACATAAGTCAGGAAGGACAGGCTTAATGTCATGTAATTTATTGTCCATGAATTTATTGCCCACAGCCATTCCCAGCTCAAAGGCATCCAAGCATCAAGAGGCCACTGGTGTTAGCTATGAATGGGGCACGTATGGATGAGTGAAACACAGTTCCCACCCAAATGTCAGGTCTATACAGGACACCAGTGTAATTGAGGCTGCCACACCATATTTCATGGTGTTTCCAAACATGTCAGCTGGGGTGGTCTCCTAAGCCCAAATTCCCCACAAGTCTGCTGATGAACTGACTAAACTTAGAGAAAAGTCTGGATTTGATCTCACTGTAAAAAGAAGTAGATTTTGTTAGTAATTTTGAATAGACACTTCCACATTGCCAGAATCAATCCAGTCTGCTGGTTGTTGCTACTTTAAGTGGCTTTCTGTAGGTATTTACTTCTAAATAGCAAGATACATTTCTCTGTTAGGGAGCAACATGACCACTGACATGGACTTCAAACCTCTTCCATATTCCACTACAAGAAAAGTGAGTAAATAAATCCATGCTCATGACATGTGGTGGCCTATTGCCTTTCTTGTGTGTGCTTTTGTTAATGATCAACAGAAGGATGGAAAAACATTTAACAGGCAAACTGAGATTTGAAGTCTTCTCCTTGCAAATCTTCTTCTCCAGGTTTCTGTGGGAGCTAGACTGCATTTTGCTTTTTAGCTGTTGGGATAAAAGCCTCCCAACCTAAAAGCCTTTGCACTTTGAACACCTCCAGTCAGAGGAGACAGCAAAGTTGACAACACCGCAGTTCTAGATCTGTTATAACTCTTTTTATCACCTGCTTTTGTGGTACAAGGAATTGTTTGCAAACTGGAATTGAACACTGGGAGCCCCAAAATTTTTCCCCAATATGCTAACTGCTTTGTCTCATTATCTGTATTCTGTGATGGCAGAGATTTCAATCCCTGTTACTTACTCAGAAAGTTTGGTCATCTGCAGAGGGGAAAAGACATGATGCATACTTCACTGTGGATTTACTGTTATTTCACATCACAGAGGGCTGTGTTTTGAAATACAACATTTTGGTCCTGGCTTAAGGGCAGATTCACATGCCTTTATGCTCCAAGTTATGTCTAGGTAAAGCAGCTTTGTTATACACAGTTTTTAAGCAGAAAACAAATAATTAGTGACTACTGCAGCTGTTCTAGGAAGTGGGGTAAATGTTAAGCATCAAGGGAGCAAAGCCTGCACTGAAACAACAGCCTGTCCTCTGGCATCAGTAGGTGCAAGTGATGGAAGTTCCTTCAAGTTCTGGTACACATCTGGGCAACACTAAAAGCAAGAGAGAGCTCTGCCTGACATCTCAGGTACTGGCAATTACAAGACAGGGGAAAACAGATTTTCCAGGCTGCTTTGGACTAAACACTAACAGGTAGCTTGACACATAATTGGAAACTTCAGCATCATCAAAAATGAAGCTACAAAAATGTAACTTTGAGCAACCAAAGGCCTAGAATCCACTGCTCCTCATCAGTATGTTTTCTCCATGTTACTAGCAGTGCTAGTTCCTGCTGTGAACTGGTCAAAGCTTAAGAAATACTGAAATCTCAACAGCTATGCAAGATAATATCATAATACATGCATATAAATAATATAAATTTATAATGCATATAAATAATAATACATTGGTCATGACATTTGCAGTTTCTTCCGGTCAGCCTTATATTCCAGTAGGAGTATGAGAAGTGAAGGACTTAGGAGTAGAGCCTTTTGACAGCAACCATGGTTGTTGAATATCCATGATTTTGAGTATTACAACAAAATTTAGAGACACAGCCTTTTTTTTTTTTTGGTGGTGGTGGTGGTGTTTGTTTGGGGAGGATTGTTTGGGTTTTTGTTTGGTTGTTGTTGTTATTTAAGAAATAACAGAAATATTAGGTTGGGCTTTCTCAGTTTATCAGAGGGTTTCTAAACCCCAGAGGATTAAAGGCAGAGGTGTTGCTGGAATGTAGCAGATTTTTTTCCTTATCATTTGTTTTCATATAACAAAGCAAAGCTACAATTTGAGCTAAAACTGCAACTAAAAATTATCCCTGCCTTATTTAACCAAAGCTGTCTCTTCTAGTACTAGCACATTATAATCCTGCTTATTCTCCAGTGAGTTTGGTTTGTAGGTTCTTTCAGGGGAAAAGACTTTGCTAAACTAAAATAAAACACAGAGGGAAAATTCCACATTTTTATTCCTTAAGCAAAGAAGATAAACCCCCAGACTTCTCCCCTTTTTCAAATCCTCTTTGAAATAACCCAGTGAATTTAAATGGTTTAATGGTTCAGACTGAGAACAAACACATACTCACTTACTCTTTTGAACAAACACGTAAAGCAGAGAGCTGTGGTGATAAGGTAAGGTTACTGAGGCACTTTGTACTTACCAGAGCTTTAGCCTCTCTTACTTGATGGACGCCTAACCAGCTTTGACTTTTCATTGACTTTTCCTCACCTTTAATTTAAGACTGCATTGACTTTTCCTGTCACCTTAATCCATTTTTAGCATTAAATTGCTGCACAGCTAGCTATAATGCTACTCAGTATTGATTATATTCTTTCCTCTCAATAATGTTTTGTTACATACATTGAAAAATAGTCCAAGAAGGTTCCTAGTGCTTTGCTGCTTTTTAGTAGTTAATAGTTCCAAGTTTGTTTGTTGTTTTTTTTTTAATGTTTCATTGCTCACTTAAACCCAGGTCAGTGTTTTGGAGAAAGGAAAGCTGTAAATTAAGTGTGGTGCAGTGTCTATACAGAATGTATTTATCTCTGGGGTTTTCCATAAATGAGAGCTCCTTGAGAGTAAATCCTTACCAGGTCCCCATGGTGGCTTTCCAAGACACCAAAATCTTGTCCCCACAGCTGATCGCAGCTGGTGTCCAAGCTGGGTCACCATAAAAGGAGGGGGTGACAAGCAAGAATAAAAGCTGTCTCAGCCTTGGGACTTCCCAAATATATAACCTGCCAACAGGAAAACAAAGCACCCCTGGGGATTTGAAGTTCATGCTTAAGACACTTGGAGACCCTCCACGACTGAGCAGCTGCAGATGAGCTTCTCAGGGATGCAGCAATGCTGGAGAAGTGAGACTTGTCCATGTGTCAGGTTTGTACAGACAGTGCCTGCAAAGCCAGGACTGATTTCCTCCATGTCCTTGCCCTAAAATGGTGGCAATAGTTCCTTTTTATACATGTGTTTTTTCATGTAGGTTTTTGTACCAAGGTAGGACCTTACCTCCATTACAGTAACCCAAGCCTGATTAATAGGCATTTATTTCTTATGAAAGAACTGGAATTCAGAAGCAAACAGAAAACAGAAGCAAAAAGCTGAAACAAAATATAGTATTCTGCAGACAACTACCAAATGGAATAACACTGTGTTAGCTGAAGCTTAAAATACTCTCTGGAAACTTAAAAGTTGCCTGAAGAATTACACAAGGAAAGATAAAATATTTTTTTCCAGCCCCAGGATTTAAGCCTGAATTTATTGTTCCGTGACAGGGTGTCTCCTCTCACCATTTGTGGATCATAAAAAAACCCTTTAATTTTTCTAGTAAAAAAATGACTCATGCTTTCAGCCAGGCTCAGTTATGTGCCTGGCTGGGTAGGTCTTCAATGCTTTTTTGGTGGAAAAAGGATGGGACATATCCACGATAAATATAAAATGGTTTTTATATTTTTTCCAGGAAGAAAAGTACTGTGTTCATTGCTGTCTGTCTCCTTGACTGTGTTGTCACTATGCAGGCTCATTCTCTTTCTTAGACATTATGCAGTGGATGTAGCACAGGGCTCATGGAGAAGTCTGCAAGCTCTCCCAGAGCAAAAAGGTGCACCTGTGGTTGTCCTCAAAGTCAGCCTGCTCAGGTGGACAAATTGCTAAAAAGTAAAGTAATATGAGGTGGTATGTTCCAATACCCCTTCCTTAGCATCTTCAAAAGAAGCTTTTGGCTTGTTGGTTTTTTTTTCTTCTTGTGTCTTGTGTTTGGTATCCTTTTTTTTTTTGTCACGGATGATAAGTCCTCTCTGACTTTCCTCTTTCCCATAATATTAATGTAGCTGTCTAATGCAACCCAGTCTGTACAGGTAAGTGCTGACAGATATTTGTGGTTCTGTGTCTGTTCCTGGGCAGACCATTAAAGCACACTCAGAGAAATGTGGTTTGTGTAACAGCTTCACCACAGACCTCAGATATGACCTCACAAAAATCATTCTGATTTCCTTCATCCTGTTCCCTCTCCTTTCCCTGGTCTCTCTAACCCTGGTAGGGTAGTGCCCATGTCTGACCACAAAAACCTGAGCTGTGCCTGCTACAAACTCTGTGTGCTAGGAGAATACAAATTAATGAAATTAAACTGCTATTGAAAAGCCTTATTGACTCACGTCTTTTATATGATACTGAAGCCTATATGACTCTTAAGCCTCTGTCACAGTTAATATCAGCTTTCAGTTATATCTTTGCAATTGAAACTCAGCAGGGGACTAATGGATGACCAGCTATTTTTTGCTAATACACCGTAGAAATGAGTGTGCCTGATCAATTCTTGAAAACACTCACAGTGCAGAAAGTACTCAGAGAAAGTCGAAACCATTCTTTTTAGGAGAACATTTTTTGTGCTCCCTGATTCTGCATTTAATTCTGTAAGTGTAGTTTAAAGGGCAAAGGGAGTTTTTAAATTTCATTTCACATTCAGACTCTTCTCCTGTCGGCACTCCTGTGGAATTGTTGCTGCTGCTCATGCATATTGAGGGGCAACGTGCACTTTTGCAGGCAGAGTACATCCCTACAGCTCATTCCCAGCCATTTCCCAGGTGCTTGGTACCGTGATAACATTGCAGCCCATGGGGTTTCTCGTTCATACCCTTATAATTTTTTCCTCTATCCTACAAAGGATTTGCTTTTGCAAAAACCGTCTGTATGGTAGAGGAGGGCTGGACGCAGTGTCCTCATAAGCTCATCAGCAGTTCGTGCTGCTCCTTCAAAGTGCACCACATCCTTCAAAGCACAGCATGTCTTTCAAAGCACTGCTAATGCTTGCCTGTCAGCAAATGAGAAAGCAGAGCAGGAGCCAAAAGTTAAAGACCCAGGCTGCAGGTTGCTGCTGGGAAGCACACTGTTTCCAAGCATTTTGATATCAGAATTACTGCCTAGACCAGGAGCTAGCTCAGAGTGCCTTGTGCCTCTTTGTGGATTAGCAGGTTGTGCCATGATTAATGAATTCCTGCTCTTTCTTATTTAGACAGAAGGTATATGAACTGTTCCAGTCAGCTTCAGTCTCCCAGAAAAAAATTACTACAGAATATAATGGCACAGTAGCAAAAAAGAAGCCGGTGGTTCACCAAAGCCTGGATGATGGCTCTGCCTTTGCAATTCGTGAGGAGTCCCCGTGGGTGAGAAGCTCATAGATAGAGTGTGCAAGGAGTCCCATGGCATGTGTGCCAACAGGACACCTCTCACTGCAAGGAGTCCCATGGCATGTGTGCCAACAGGACACCTCTCACTGCAAGGAGTCCCATGGCTCGTGTCCCAGCAGGACACCTCTCACTGCAAGGAGTCCCATGGCTCGTGTCCCAGCAGGACTCAGGACACCTCTCACTGCAAGGAGTCCCATGGCTCGTGTCCCAGCAGGACACCTCTCACTGCAAGGAGTCCCATGGCTCGTGTCCCAGCAGGACATCTCTCACTGCAAGGAGTCCCATGGCACGTGTCCCAGCAGGACACCTCTCACTGCAAGGAGTCCCATGGCATGTGTCCCACCAGGACACCTCTCACTGCGTGCCCTGGCAGTGTCCGTGGTGTGGGTAGGAGACAGCACAGCTGGCAGAGCTTGCGGCAGCGCAGTTTGGGAGGCCAAGCTAGAGAGCCCTGCTGGTAGACTGCAAGTGGTGGGGTAAAATGTCTCTGCTGCCACCAGAAATGGTTCACAATACAACCCTTCTAGCTTCTGTTCATTCATTTCCCTTCATCCTTTTTTTCAAAAATTGAAAGTCAAACCTTGAGACTGTAGTGAAAAGCAGACATGTCTCTCATCAACATAACACCTGGGATGGAAAATCCTGAATGTGAACCAGCAACCATGTTAAAAACTCTCTGTTGTGCTTCTGTTCCAGACACTGTTCTCACTGGGCTGCTATCCAAAACTTCCTTCGCTGCAGTGCACTCTTGCTTGACACTGACTGTCTGACACAAAGTCCAAGCAGAGAGAAGTCAAAGGAGGCAGTTAAGCAACTGGAAGCCTGTAATTTCTTTCTTGCTTGAACTGTATGTACTCAAGTGAGAAAGGATTTTATTTCTTCTAGCTGAAAGAGATTATCAGAAAGCTTGAGAACATGAAAGAATACTTTAAGCTGGAGACAGTTCAGATAATTTTTTGCTATGAACATTCTCAATAGCTTTAGTGCGAAGTGAATATATAGCAGCACTGGACATGTGTTAATATGTGACGTCTGGCATGGCTGTTGCTCTTTGTTTTTATTAAATTCCTGTTGTGAAAAAAGATGGGTCATTATGCCACGTTTTCAACAAACATGGAGCAAAAGGCAGTTTCTTTCTGAGAAGCTTTTATCTAACCACACAGGTTGAAGAGGAATGGGAAGAGTTGTAAGTAGAAAGGATGTGCTCTAAGTACATGTTGGCATTGAAACTTGAATAGGTGGGTAATAGAGGCATTGATGAAAAAAGACAAATGGGCAAAAATAGAAGAGCAAAGAAGAAGGGAACAATAGTCAAAGGGAATGAAAAAGGAAGGAGAATGTACCTGCTATGGCTGAGGGAAAGGCACTGGGGAATGAATGTGTGTTGGGGCACACTAGCTGTTAGAACAGAGGAGAAAATGCTCCAAGACAAAATTGATATAACCTCTTGACATTGGAAAGAAAGAGACCTATTGCAGACCTGCACAGCTCTTGCTCCTCAGACCACTATTTGCTGCCATGGACAGGGATATCTGTTTGCCTTCTTCTGGAGATGATGAATTACTGTTGTGATTTCTCACACTAAGTGGACAATATAATCCTTGATTTCATAAACAGTTCTCATAATAACATCTCAGGAGAACACAGAACTATGTCTATGATCTTAGTTGCAGTAAGACACTATTCTATTTGGGATAATAATAGATTTGTTCCTTAACTGTTCCCAGTTTGAATAATTATAAATACTTTTGTCAGTGTTTGGTGGTCATCTCAGCACACTATTGGCACTTAAGCTTTTTTTCACTTCTGAATGAGGAAAGTTTACCTTTGCATTTGACTATTTCAATATTTCTACTGTAAAATGTCTTGAGTTTCTACAAACTCCTTATCTTTGTGGAAAGTGAAAAACACTTTTAGGGGATCAGAGAAATACATCATTTACAAGCTGTGTAATGACTACTTTAAAAATGAATATACACATGTTCATAGAATTTCAGTATGGGCTACCCAGTAAAGTCTGTGCTTGCCCGTATGAAATGAACTCCACCAGAAAACAGTTAGGCATGGAAAACAGATCACTTACATGAGAAACACTTTTCCATTTCACAGTGGTTCCAAGAATAATTTAGATATAGCAATTTTTGGTCAGTTTTTGTGTAGTTATTCTTCTGACAATCAAAAAGATGTAAAGTTAATAAAAGCAGACAAGTCTAGAAATTGTCTCTGACCTCTGCATATCTCAGTAGCACTTCTGCAGAAACCCTCCCCAGAGAGTCAGACAGTATTCTGAAGACAACCTGTACCAAGATCACATCCCTGAAGATCAGACTAGACAGGAATCAAGAATAAAGATATATTTTACATTCATATGCATAGCAAGAACATTAAAAATTCAGCTCCTTATAGCAATATTTATAACTACAAGTAAATATTTTCTCTAAATCCATCTTCAATCTATCATATTTAGGTAAAATTCCCTTAGGTCTCTAGCTTTAGCTAAAGACATGTAGTTAAATTCTTTTTGCTTGAAATACATTTAATGCTGCTAACAAACCCAGACTTCTCCTCTGCCTCCCTCATCCTGCCCTGACCTTTACTACTCACATACCCAGGTTACATTACTGTAGATGGAAGCTGTTGCCTCATCTCCTTCAAAAAATTTTTACAACTTTTCCCCCACTCTCTTTCATTACAGATCATTATTTCATATGAACTTCTTCTTTCCTTACATCCCTATATTTCACTGCTCCTTTTTCCAAAACATAATGAAACACTTTCCCACTTCCCCTTTCAATTAACTTGCCTGATAGCCTCAACAGTCCTGGTGCCAACTGCTGAATCTTCTTTTTTCCAGCCCCTCTTTTGTTGCTTCCATCCAGATTTTTCACAGCTCTACTACTCAGCGTAACTTTCTTAGTGGACCATATCACTTGCCTGTTTAAATATTTTCCAAAATCAACTCTTGCTCTTAAAATTCTGGTCTTTTTCCCTACCTCTACCTTAATCTCAGAACCGAATCTATGTCCTATATGGATGTTTCTGTCGCCCACACACTATCTTTTACACTGTCCTTGACTATAAAACTCTTCCTCAGAATTCCTTATTATATTGAGGTCTATGTCCTCATTTTATTCCAAGCACTTGGAAAGACATTTTCTTTCATATGAAGGCCACACTATTAGCTTGTCCTCTCTAAGTAATGGAAAGAATACTCAAGTTACTTGACAAGCACAGCTGAGTTGCCTCTGGAAAGAGGCGACTATGCTAAATTATACCTGCAGAGAAATTGGCTGAAATACAAGTTACCTTCATCATTTAGAATTTCTTACTGTGCTTTGATTTATTTGTGCCTAATCTTATGGAGTTTCAGCTGTGAAGGGCAAGAATTGTCTTTATCACTGTACTGAATATCACTGCTATAGCCTCAGCTCTTTCAAGCTGGTAAATAATGAGATACTCATGAAATTCCTAGCAGGTGTTTTGTTTTAATACCTCATCTGATTTTAGTGCGAGGTTTACCTGAGTAAGATCTTCCACTAAGCAGAATGATTTCTTGTTCCCCCTACCAGGTAACAAATGACAGCTTAATACATCAATCCATCATCACGCAGTTAGTTATGTGTTATCTGTAGTCAAAAGCCCCAATAAAAAATTCTAATCTCCTTAGAATAATAAAGGAGAAAACTAATGTGAACCTATTGCTAATAAAACTGAATTTCCTAAAAAGCAAGGCCCATTTATACCTTAATAACACAATGGTCCTTCCATCTATCAGTCTGGAAAGTCGCTACCACTTGGTATCACATAATTTATTTTGTTCTAACAAACCTGTTAGTAAAGTGAGCCCTACAGCTGCTGGAGAGAGAACTGTGGAGTGGGAAAACATTATGTCTCGTTCTGCATGGTAAGCACTTTTAGGGCCAGGGGCAGGATTGGAGTTGTTTTTTGGAGCACTGGAGCATGCATTTTGAAGTGCAACCCTTGCTTTTGCCGAGAGGTGAGAGTTTAATTCAGTTGGCTGGACAAAAATAGAGGGATTGGAGGAAGACCTGACTCTTTGTTCTCAGTTCAGCTGTAAGCATTGCCAGGAAGGTAAAAAGAGGATGATTTAACTCATTTACCTGGTTCTGGCCAGGACAAGGTTAATTTTTGCAGTAGCCAGGAGGGGGCATGGCCAGGACCTGGAGGTTATTCTATACCACCTCCTATCCTTTCCCAGGGATGGGGAAAGGGTCGCTCTGGAGTCATGTAGTGTGGCAGCACGGTGGGTGAGTGCCAGGGGTGAGCACTCCGTGTGAAACATTTGCCTCTTGTACACTCTGTCACTGGTATTGCTGCTGTTCCTGCTCATTTTCTTACTTCGTTGCTGTTTCCAGTAAATGGTTCTTATCTCAACTTATAACCTTTACCTTTCATGCCTCCAATTCTCCTCCAGTCCACCACAGGGGAAGGGGAGGGGGAATGTGGGAGTGAGCAAGGAGTGGTTTGGGGTGTTTTGGTGGAAATGCTCAGTTGGGGAAGTCACGACTCACATCTTGTTAGGAAATGTGGGAATTAGTTACCTGAAGGAGAGGCATGTCACTTCCCCTTACAATGAATGGCTGTGTGATCTTCCAAAGGCTTTTTTAAATTATCTGATACAACTTCAGGGAAGTAGTGTCACTGGGTAACACCCCACAGGCCACTCTGAACTGTGACACCAGACACGATGTTCACAATGGGTCCCAGTTTTTCCTTGCCCTAATTATTTTTTTCATTTTTTAAGAGCACCTGGTTAGTTTTATTGTCATGACTCAGAGGGACCTTGTGACATGGACACACAGAAATCCACCTCAAATCTTCTCTCATAACTTTTCGTGGTGCAGCACTATTCAAGTTATGGATTAATAGTTCAGAATATTGCTCATGCCTGGCAGAAAGGAGTTTGCCTGAAGGCTAGCTGAAAACATAAGTAGGGCGAGCTAAAAAAACAAAGAGCTGTTTGCCAAATATGAATGGAATGAACTCTTGTGATCCATTGAGATCCATTCCCTCATGATCCATGGTACACATCTGATACTTCCCTTACTAGGCAGGAAGAGGAGTGTCTGCCAAAAGGCAGGGAAAGCATCATCACTTTCTTCCCCAGATCTCTTCAGCTCTTGTAGTAATTTAAATTTTCTCTTTCGTCCTGAGTGAGTGCTGAGTTTGCTAACACCAAACTCACATTTCATTACACCTGTGATAATTTGTCTGTTGGTAATTTGAAGGTTGATTAGGTTTTTGTTACCTGTAATTACAGACAGGCACTCTAAATGTTGCTTTACTGCCAATCTGCTGGTCTAGTCAAGAATAATTTAGATATTTCTCTTGTAATTGAAAGAAACAGCTGATGGACAGGCAATCTAGCAAATGGCTGGATTTAATACATGTTCTCTCATGGTGGATGATACAAACAAAGAAAGCCCCATGCTCTGTTTGCAATGGCAGGGCTTGTTATGTCAGTTATTTACCATTTGTTGTTAATCAATTACATTCAACCAGCACATATAGTCTCCATTGACCTGTAAGAGGGGTGATGGTTATTTGGCATAGCACGCTGCTCCCTTTAATCCCTGGGCTCTTGGCAGAAGACACAGTCTGGTTTCTGATCCTCTCCTGATTCAATTTGAATGGTGATGGAGTAGAAGCTGTAGTGCTCAAACAGGGCTTGGGTAACATCTCTCAAAATCTTCTGGCTGTCCGTTGTGTCTGCTACAGATAGCAGGCAGAAAGTAATCAAAACACATACATTTTGATAATATAAAGCATTTATACTTCTAATATAGACATTGATATCTAATATAGATATTGTATACTTATAGGATAGAAACTTTTAACAGGAAGTTTGTTTGAAAAGTGTTTGTTGTCCTTTTTATCCTCCTTTCAAGAATCTCCATGTCAGCAAACCCTTGTTCATACAAATGTAGCTGGAATATGCAATTCTGGCAAGAGTTAAGCTAAGTTAAGTAATCACCATAGAAATTCAGTTTGGCAGAAGACTGGAGGAAAGCAGAAATATTTAATAAAGATTAGTTCATCCAGTCAGGGAGTAGCAGCAGTGCCAAGTGATTTGGGTGGCTGATACACCCTCTGGTTTTGGGAAGTGGGGACTCCATGGAGGATTCCACCTCTAGCCCTGTCCTTGGCTAAACACAGCTGGCTTTTTTTTTCTTAATATATAAAAAGCTGACAGACAGATAAGAAAATTGACCTGAGTAGTGGACAGTTTGTCAACTGGGATAAGAACTACAATTTAAAATAATATTTTAAAAGATGAACTGGAGCTACCTCTAAACTCCATCTATTTTTCAAGATTGTTTTACTTCTGGAGATACATCAGGAATGCATATTGGCCCTGTAAGATTTTCTTGTAGAGATCAACAGTTTTCAAGATTTACAAAATTGTGATAAAAATCCTGTTTGAGTCTGCTTCTTTTAATTTATTTTAAATATCTTGTAATTTACTTTGTTGTCCCACAACCTCTGCAGTTTTCAAGTTTTGGGCTGAGTAGAGGTCCCTGTTGTTTAGACAAGGTTGCTGGGAGGAGGATCTGAGAGCTTTATTTTTTATTACTATTGATTTCATTTTTCCAACAAAATTATAACGATTTTTTAAACAATCAACAGATATACAGTCAGCTTAATCTGAATCAAGAAAGACTGACCTTTACTAGACATCATAGTAATAGTTACTCCCTGCTTAGAGAAATTTACTGACCTGTGGCAATGTGAGCAGAGAGAGCAGTTTGATTCATTGTCAGAGACCAAAGATGAAGGTCATGAACAGACTCCACTTTTTCAACTGTTAAAATTCTTGCTTTTACAGCATCATAAGCAAATCCTTTCGATGTTCCTGAATAGGAGAAATTAATGGAAAACCAATATTTTTAAGGAAAACAAATAACGAACCTTTATTCACTTAGATGTATCATTTTTATAAAAGTATTCAATGCTTTGGAAAGCCCATCTATTTCAGAGTTCACTGTGCTATATAATCTTATCCCTTGTTTTAAACTTCTCCATGGAAGGTTGAGACTCATGCACGTTTTAGGGGACAGTCTGAATTTCAGTTTAAATAGGGTAGTGAGCTGTTTAGCCAGATCATGTCATAGTTTTGCACCAACATCTTTTGTGAGTGCCTACATGAACAGCATGAGCTCATCATGCTCCACTTGGATCAGTAAACTGAAAGAGCAGCTCCAGCATCCAATTTCTTTTCAGAAAATTCTGGGCAGAATATTCCACTTAGGAGATAGGACATTCCCCAGAGAGTTCCCCAGGAGGACAGTGGGCTTGGTGCAGAGGGGAACAGAGCACTGCTGGCTTTGGCATGTCAGCACTGCTTACAGAAGCTGGGAGTCACTGCTTTAAGAAAGAGGCTCTTGAGTGTCAGGGGTTGCTCCCCCTTCCTGGCAGTTTGATTTTATTTTTTTTTCCAGTAACCAAGAGATCTGATATTTTGGCAGCCAAAATACAATCAGTTGCTGTGCTCTTGCCTAGGTATACTTCTACATGGAAGTATCTCTATCTCAAAATCACTGAAAGCAAACCAACTCTCAAATGAAACTACTGTAACAGTATTTTATAACAGATATTTTATTTTTATTTTTTAACAGATATTTTATTTCTTGAAACAGAAGTAGGTGCAAGTGAAAGAGAGAAGAAATAGCCACACAGGCAGTCACACTGAGTACCCATTCAAAACCTGCACTTTTAGAGCTACTTTTCCCTTTAATCTTCATGTCTTCACAGCTGAGAAAGAAGTTGCATTATATTATTCAACGTGAGTAAGGCAAAAACATGCATCTGTGACTGCTCAAGTCATTTGGCCTTGCAAATCAAGTATTCAGGCCCAGAGCTGACAGGATTAAATATTGTTAAGCCTGGCTCTTCTCGCTGCTGCTGTGCTGAGAATTGTCTATTCCTATGCACTGGAATGCGACTGGAAAGCTCCAACAGCTTGCTTTTTCTGGACTCATGTAACTAAAAATCTTTTAAACTTCTGTCTCCTGCACTCAGCCTATTTCACAGATACAGTTCAAAGCACAACCAAAGCACTTTTTCTTGGCAAAGACTTACATTTCACACAGGCAAAGGAAATACACAAGGAACAAGGTGAGTAGGCATCTCATATGCCAAAGGGGTGATAGAAAGAAATACTACACACATGGCAAACAAAAGCAACTCAGAGCTCATTAGCAAAACATCAGTACAAAGATTTTTACAAAAACTGGCATATGTGTAAACCGAATGTAATGATAGAAAACAATTTTGATTAAAATTAGAAGTAGGCTTAAAGTATAATCAGAATCATGAGAATATCAGAAACTGATACAGAAATGTGCTATTATACTTTTTTTCAGCATATATAAGCATTATGGAGAAAGCAACAGAAAAAAAAATCAAAATGTAAGTGTATTGATTCTGGAATCAGGTCCTACCTTCCATTAACATAGTTAAAATATCCCTTATAATCGTGATGGTAGTTGCCAAAACAAAGATGGAAAACACAAATGTGCAGATTGGGTCGGCTATTTTGTACTGTGGCTAGAAAAATATGAACACAGCACTTTGTTAATTTCATTATTGTCAGTTATTCTCATTTTTAATTAGTTAGCATGAAAGAATGATAAATTCCATTCATCTAGTACAGAATGAGTGCTGGCCTTCCTTGCCAGTTAGGGAGCCTCAGCACAGGGAATGAAGGTGCTACAGAAGAAGAAATGGAGAGACACCAAAGTACCCAGTTGAAACAGCAAGAAGCAAGGGTTACACTCTCAAAGTTATTTCAGTTCCCAAGAATAAGTCTCTTTAATACAATTACAGTGTGTATGATTGAGACAGAGGAAATATTTACATAGTACCTAGTGTCACAACACTGTGAAAATAGCACTTATCCTTGATTGCAAGGCAGGCATATGCACTAATAAAACCAACCTTAAAGAAGATGATAAGTGCACTAATTAGCACACTAATGCTCTGGAATAGATCTCCAATGCTATGCACAAAGGCTGCCTGCAGGCTGGCATTGCTCAGAGCTGGCTTTTCCAGAGGGGCTGACTTGTGTTCCCTGGCTTGTGCCCCATGGCTGTGCTTGTGGCCAGTCTGGTGCAGAATCAGGCTTAGTCTGCAAGAGATGCAAAGCTGCAGATATCAGAGGGTATACTGCATCTATGAAAGCAGTGAGGTCATACATATCACCACCCTTGTCACTTCTGAATGCTGAACACTAAAATCTGACACATTAAGTAGAAATGCAGAGGTGGCTGAGCAGACAGTTCCTAGGTTTTCCTAGTGATTTCCATAATCAAGAAAGTCTGTGAATGGGGTAATTAATGAGGCCTCATTTTCTATAGAGTTCTTGAATATTCTGACATTTAATAAAAAGTGAGAAGAATAATCTTTTCCTGGGGTTTGTAGATTCATTTGCCTTCCCAGTGTGGCAGCTAACAGAAAGGAGGAGAGCAGCTGCAACTTTCAATGAGAAGCAGGACGTCACTTTTTGAACCCTTTCCATATCCTCATGGAACTCATAAACACTTAATTTTTTGAGGCCATTATTTTTATAGTTGTTTTTATTTTTTTAATTGAATTACAGCAGCAGGTTCAAGGCTGAAATGTCATATGAGAGGAGAACAAAATAACTTACAGGATGTTGGTGAGCACGGCACAAGCAGAGGTAATGAGCATCACCGTAGCATCAATATCGTAATCTGAGTGTAGCAGCCTCATGCAAGCCAAATAGATCAACACACCAGTCACCATCCAAACTATTATCATAGACATCAAAGCTCCCAGAATTTCTAGGAATTAAAAAAACCCCTGATTTTAACAGTCAGAATAGGAATACAAAAAGTTTTAAGAGGTTGATGACAATGTTTCCAGGTTTATGAGCTTTATTGCCAGGAGAGCTGCTTCTTGTACGCTGGCAGTCTCAAAGTTCACAAAGAATGGGCCAACCACCTTTCTGATCATAGTAAATCCCGTGGCTATCCAGGGTAGCCTTGTGCATGTGGTGACCTAACCTTGTTCTACCTGCTCCTACTTTTGTCCCCTTTCCAGTGCTGAGTTCATGCAGCATTCTAACAAATTGAAAAGATGTAAAAGATCATTTGAGGAGTTTTGGGAGGAGCAGAAAGAGTTTGCCTGGACCTGACTGTGGTGTGAAACTCATAAAGACCAGTCCTTCTCTCCCAACAAGATTATCTTAATCACAGGAGCAGAGGTTTGAAGGAAGGAGAGAGACACAGCTCACCCAAATCCACTGTCAGACATAATCCCCCTCCATTAGCCTCCCCTGTTTCTGCACACCTCTCACCACTTCACATTTCAGAAAAACAGTAGCAGCTCCCAGCAAGGTTCAGCCAGCAAAACTTACCCTGGAACTCATTCTGCCAATGCCACAAAGTCATTTTTGTGCCACCAGCTGTGGAACAAAAGAAGTTATTTTTTCCCCGGGGTAGCAAAATTTAATTTTGTCTCAATTGGCTTTGAGTTGGGCTCAAATAAACCCAGTCCCCAAGGCCAGCTTTTATTGCACTGTTATAGGAGAGGTCCAGGGAAGTGCATATGAACGTGCAGCATGCCTTTAATAGGATATGGGACTAGTAATTGCCATGTGACTTGAACGGGTAAATGAGCACAACTGAGACAATACCAAAGAAAACGCAAGCTCACAGTAAAGTGAAAGGCAGTAGACAGCCAGAAGGCATTTGCACAGACCTCCACTGACAATCCATTAAAACAGCTTATGATTTTTTATACAACTTTGTGGGGATCCCCTCTTTTGCAGGCTGCAAAAGCTTATCAAATAACTGTTTTGCCTAAAATTGGAAAGTAATAAATCAAAGTGCACTGACAGGGGAATCTAGTTTTGATTAAAAGTAGATAGAAGCAAACATAAATCATACAATTTTTTCCTGTAAGTTGCAGGTTGATCCCTTCCAAACTTGGCCCAACTGAAGGTGCTGATGGCTGTGCTATCATTGGCATGAAAGCAGCCAAGAGCTCTTGTGAGCACACACCTGTGTGGATTTATGCATATCTTCCATAACAGAACATGTCAGTGGTCATCTTTACATGTTAATTTTCAATGGAGTATCTTGGCAAAAGTTTAGTTAAGCTTACAGATCAGTTCAACAGCACTAAATACTTCACTCGAGATGTTCTCAGTTACTTTTTTTCAGAACTACCAGCACTAACAGAGCACAGCAAACAACAGTGTAGGATTGTGTGGGAATCTCTGAGTATAGCTGAGGAAAATCAAGGTGCAAGAGAGTTTTTGTATGTGAAAATAGTTTGGCTCACACTATCAATCTTATTCAATATTGTGTTTCTGTGTTTGTGAAAGTAGCTGCACTGCTTTGGCATGGAGGGCAAGAGGCATTCAAATGGCTAAACCTGAGCACTGCCATAAAGAGTCTTTTCATGACAATATCTATCAGTCTGAGAGAAGCAGTGAGGAAACATCTTCCAGGGTCGTGGAGGGCTGCACCTGCAAGGCCTTGGTAGTCAGTGAAGAGTGACTTTGCCACCTGACTGCCCTCAGCTACTCTGTTAAGGTGCCCACCTGCATATTAAACTGAGAATATAGCTGGGAAAATAAGCAAGAAACAGGATAACAATCATGGAACGCAATTAAATATTTTCTAACATTTGATGCAAGGCTCTTTTTCCTACCAGGATAAAAAGGGCAATAACGGATTGGTTTTGAAGTTCTGCATTGCAGTGACAAAATAAAAATAATTTGGTTCAGACTGAGGATGAAGTTACATGAAGTGGCTGAACCTGTCTACAACAGCAAGAGAGGTCTTTCTTTCACTTTTTTTCCCCTCAGGATAAGAGATAATAAACATGAAGAGTAGTGGTAGATCAATTGATGTTAAGCAGTAGTTTACTAAGGCTGCAAAATTCAGCTGTGTGTTGTCTACGTAATGCCAATCATGCTTGGGCCATACTGAACCTCCCACTCACCCAGCAGCCTGTTTCCAACAGAGCTGGTAGGATACACTTAGGGAGCTGCAGAAAGACAGGATGAGTATGGCATGTGCCTTCCCTACTACTCTCTGCAGCTACAAGCAACCTTGGCCTACAGACACTGAGTCAGAAGCTGTTTCTGGACTTCACTACTGAACATCCTTGGAGCATTTATCATCTGAGTCCTTGGTTCTGGTGCACAGGTGTCTGGAGTCATTTGAGGTACACTAACACCTCCATGGGTGGCTTGACACGAGGTGTATAATTGGCCCATAGACTTCCAGAGTGGCAACTGGATTTCAAATGGCACAAATAATTTACATATAAGCAACAAAACTGAGCCCTGAGACATCCAACATGATAATTTCTTTACATGAGACAGAGACAACTAAATTGCCTACCTGTAGGCATTACCTAAGTGTCTATGCTCCCTCTGTGGACAGTGGACATCAAATTAATGGTGATTGACATAGTTCCTTTCTTCACTGGCTGACTGGGAACACGTACTGGTTTCTTAGCTATGAGTGTCTGGTCACATTTGACAGGCCTTTATTTTGTGCTTGGCACCTTGTGCAGTCTCCCATAGGTCTTGTGCAACCGCTGCCATTCCCATGCATAGGCCTCTGACATCCTAGGGATGTAACACTGGACTTCCATGTTTAGGAGGCTGAATGGAGTCAAGATTTCTGTTGAATATTGATATTCTGTGGAATTTCTGTCCAAGTTCGGAGACTTGGACCCTGTGCTTAAAGGTGCTCATGTGCATGTAGGCATTGATATTTAGGTGTCTAAATCTTGAACAGACTCATACTCCCAGAAAATTATTCTCATGGTTAGTATTTTCCTAGTGTCTTGTCTTTTGTAAAAACACTTGTGTTTGACTGTCAGGCTTTTGGTATTAGGTATCATCTATGAAATTGTTGTTTCAGGTTGAGGACAGAGTACTTTAAAAACCTGTTTGCATCTGATAAAAACCAACAGTGATAAAGAGATATGAAAGGAGAAAATCTAGAAAAGGGTAAATATTAAAGGATCTCACTTTCTACAAATGTAACATTGTGGACTTTTTAAAATAACTTAATAATTTGCTTTAGAAATGGAGCAAACCCTAATTTTTATTTTTATTAGGTTATTGTTGCTTTTATAGAAACTTGTTTCATAACGATTGAGAGCTCTGTCCTCCACACACTCAAGTCACTGAGAGAAGTTGCTCTTATTTCAACCAAAGGTAGCACTAACCCCAAACCATGGTAAATAATGAACCAAAAGACATGATTTTAGATAAGAGGTGACTCTTTACTTCTTTGAAATTCACTGTCTTACTGTATTTCATGTCCTGAGAGCTGTGGGAGCATTAGTGCACTGTCACTAGAAGCCTGCAGACCCGTGTTGGACATCAGCATGTTCTCCAGTCCCTGGCTGGGATAACTTCCTTTTTCCCATTCCACATGTTCATAATGTGACATGTTTGCTACCTGCTCGATGCCAGCCAAAAGTGAACTGTTTGCTAGGAGGTTTGGAGGTGAGCCACAGTGAGAAGAGGCTGATCAGGAAGCTTGTCAGGTCCACCAGGATGTGTGCCGCGTCGCCGACCACTGCCAGGCTCCCGGCGATCTGCCCACCTGTGTGAAACACGTCTGGATCACAGCTCTGCTCACAAGTTTGAGCCAACCGGATCAAACTCAAGACCTGTGTTGCTGACAATCAAAGGGAACACTCAATTTTCAGCCATCATACATGAGACCCAAACCTCTTCAAAGATAATTTCAATTTGTACCTCATTCATGCAGTGAAAGGTATGAATTAATAGAAATTCATTAGCCAAATTTCTTAGAGAGAGACCTAAGAACAATAAGAGTTGTGATACATTAGTTCTGTAGTTACATTACTATTGTACTGCTTGACTATTTTAACATCAGATTTTTTTTGTGAAAAGCCGTATTAGGAATCACATTTTCAGTATCCTTCCACTATCTTTTCACAGAACACCAATATTGTTATGTATGTACAACGGTTCAGAGACCTAGCTTGCGGGACTAATTTCCTATTTGTTACAGGAAAATATGCACGTTCTTCCTGCTGCCTGACTGTTTATTTGTCACAGGCAACACTAAAACAGGAATACATGGAAAAATCCCAGTAGAAGAACTGTGATAAGCAATCAACCATTTTAGTGAGGGCATAGAGAAAAATGTTCTGTTCTCAGGACTAATCTATCATTTTGAATCTGTAATGCATGACTTAACTTTCCTGCTAGAGCTCAAAAAATGTGGCTGAATATAATTTTACTCTGTGGGGGTTTGGATTTATGTGGATTATGAAGGAAAAAACCCACCAAATTAAAAACATTTGGGGTTATTTTAATTCACATTTCTTTTACCCACTAAGCCAAATATAATTATTTTGTCAAATTCTTCTAACCATGTCTCAAGGCTAAAGGCAATCCAAATAAGCTAAAAGTTTGTGTTAAACTGCCCCAGCTCCTGGTGGCTGCAGGGGAAGACAAGGATCCCAGGCAGGACACTGTCCTTCCAACACATTACAGCAGGGGAGTCTTTCCATCAAAGCACAAATGTAGAAAAGTAGACATGTGAAATAATAGAGCCAAAACACCTAGTTTCTGCATTTGGCAATGCATTTCCATTCTTCAGTCATTTAATTAATTTCAGCTCACTCATTTCTCCTGACCACAACCCATATGAGAATTAATGAATCTTGAAAAACATCATAAAATGCCTCATCCAAATCTTTGGCAGCATACCACTGCCAAAAGGATATGTAGATATATCTCGTTTTCTTATAGTTGGGGCACTTTCATGCCAGCAGGATGGACTCTCTGTTTAATTTCCTCTTGTATGCATATTTTAGATTAGAACACCCAACACCATAAGTTTTTTCAGCACAGAATTTTGCTCAAAGTTCCCAAAAGAGAGAAAGCATGGCTGCAGAATTTGGGGGCATCTCATTCCTTGTGGCAAAATGAAAAATTCATCAGAATAAGTATTTCCCAGCACATGCTCAAGTGTAAATGCACAGATACTTTTTGGTCATGGCGCATCTCTTAGACTTTCACTGTTTTCAGGGTAACTGTATCTCAAGAGGGAGGCAGTTCTGCTTAGCAGGGGGAAGAAGGCTTGTCTGGCAGTGCCCAGATATTAATAACCCAGGAATCAGGTATCATTCTGCAAACAAATACGTAGATCACAAACTGTGGGCAAAACCCTGTTGCATTTTATATACTACATTTCCATGTTCTGTGGGACAGCATCTCAAAAGCTTGGTGCTAGCCTGCTGTCTTTGAAAAATGTTTGCAAATTATTAGTTTATGTATTGCTGGCATAACTAATGCCTTGGGTGAGTTTCAGAGATCTCAGTCTGCTTAACTTAGCAACTTGTCTCACTGGTCAAGTTTTTATGTCCAGCTCTGACATGAGACCACATGCAGTGTTTGTCTTTCTTTCTACTGCCCAAGTGGAAGTGCTTTGGAATCCATTCGGTCCTTAACCACCAAAAATCATTGGAAAGCACTTTCATATCTGGGCTCCACTCTGGGTAGTATTGGTCTGACTGATATCTCCAGATCTGTGGAGATTGTGATGGATCTGCCTTAGAAGAACAGAAGATAATTGTCTTTCAAAGAGAGTTGGTGGTGCATCAGGCTCAACCAGCAGTGCCCCATTTGGAAAAGCAGTAATGGCCAGCACACATGGTTTGAGAAAAAATATCATGGAAAGATCTAGGCATTCAAAGAAGCACAACTTTTCAACCTCTCTGAGAGTGATTCAGCTTTGTTTCTTCTGTTTAGCAGAACAATGCCCATGGAAACTGTTTGCCCTTAGAGGGCAAGAAGGGGAGGGGAAGATATTCTTTATCTTCAGGCGTAAAATAAGTGTTGTAGCTATAGGCTTTTACAGCTTTTTATCAATACTCCCAACAAGTGGCCTTTAAGACTTACCATTCCCTATAATGGATGTTTATAGCTTTATAGACCACAAGCAGCAGAAATTGTCAGTCACTCAATGGTCAATCATCAGGCACAGCAGTCTTGCCTAATGATTAAAAAAATTAAATGTATGGTTCATAATTACAAAAATCTCCACAGAGAGCTGTCTGTAACTGCAGTTAATAACTGGTTTGTCGAAGTTTAATGGTCTGAGGCAAAACGGTCTTCAAGCCTGTTACTTAAGCTGTCACTGCAAAAAAGCTGCATGATTCATTAAGCAAAACGAAACATTTAGTTAGCATATCATCTGTCCTTCCAATTATCCTCTAGCACAGCCACATTCACCAAACTTAAGCCTGCTGATTATACGGTTTTGTTAATAATGCATTACTTCTGGCACTGGAAATTAGTGCATGGGGATTAGCAGCATGCACTGATTTTCATGGGGGAAATGCACGTGACCTACAAACAACAGGGCTTCGTGCAGAGAGAGCACATGGGAGGGAAGAGTTGGAGAAGTCCCTGCTGGGTCTGGCAGCCAGAGGAGAAGGCAGAAATGCAGCAACTTTCAATGCTTCCACTTCTCACTTGTCATGAAGACAAAGCCTTTCTGTTTCGTTTCCATGAGGCTCCAGAGATGTCTGAGCTGGGAAAATATGGGTTTCAGAGGCCTCCCTGGCTGATTTTTGTTACACTGGCTGGAACACATATGGCAAAAGCCTGTGGGATTCCCCATGCCTTCCCTTACCTCAGTTCACTGCAGAGAAGGGCAAATTAAAGAGCCAGGAACTATCAGGTGGATATAAATATCACAGAATCCATGGAGAGAGCAGAGCAGTGAGACAAAACGAAAGCCAATACTCTATGAGCAAGCCAAATACTTATATTGGATATTGTAGGGTGGGTCCAGAAGGGAAAGCTAATTAGGTAGGGGAATAATCTTCCATTGATCCAGAGACACACCAGCAGGCCAATTTAAAAGATAAACGTGCCCTGATATAAATACCTTGACTTAACTGTAGAAAAACAGATGGTGAATCTGGCCCTGGATTTCCCTGGATATTGAAAAGACTCTCGCATTTATTTTCAGAGGCTACTGCTAGCAGCCTGCATTAGAGCTGAGGTCTCATTGGCCTGGATAAATATGTAAAAATCTTTTAATATTTCAAAAATAATGTAACCCAATTTATTAGAAACCTTTTGTGATGCTAAGACATGCATCAGTCAAGCTTAAAGACCTGGAAGAACAGTTCAGACCATTAACTGATCTTTGTATTCCTACCCAGATACAATCCTTGAATGAATATATGAAAATATTTTGATAATTTCACTTAAACCCTCTCCTCCCCCCCAGTTCTTTTAATGACTGGGGTCAAAAGAGAGTTATTTAATGCCAGGTGGGTTCACCCCTGTCAGCATGGTCCCTGCAGTCAGAGTGCACCCTGAAGGCAAGAATGGGGCTGTGCTGGGCACCAGACTGGGCTCTTTTTGAACACACATACTTCCCTGTTATCTCAGCAATCATGAAGAAGGTGCAAATTACTGATGCTACACAGAGCTTCCTCCTGGCTTGATGCTGCTCCCTCTTTCTGTTCTCATAGGCCTGTGAGTAGCTGTGACAGTGATATGCTGGATTAGCTCCTGTAACTTCTGCTTCCTCCTGCTGTCTCTCTTCATTTGAATTCTTCTGAAGCCAGCTCATCCTTTGGGATAGAGAGAAATAGAAGGTTAAAAAAGAAAAACCCTGGTTATTCAGGCATCCAGCCCTACAGCCCCAGAAATGATGTAATTAGTGCTTTCAAAGGATAAAAGCAGCACTGGAAACAGGACAGCAGGTCATAGAAGAGGCTTGCTCGCAAAAGCAAGGCTCTGTGGGAGGGAGCTGCACATGAAATGAGTGTTCTGGCTGTGTTTCCCAGCTCTTTGGGCTCTCCTACATCATTTAGCAGTTTATGAAGCACAGGGTGGCTTTCTTAGGCTGTGTATCTCAGGCACACCACATGACTTTAAAAAAATTGTATCTCATGCAAATAGCTAGCAAGTTCAGCATAACGTGGAGAAAATTCTACTAAAAAATTCAGGATTTTATTCCCAACAGCTTTGGCAGGAAGACTAGTCAAAAAAACACCCCAGACTTCTTTTTCTTAAATATAATCAGCTAAAGAGATTTCTCTCCTCTCTTTGCACACTGAACTATTTTATCTCAAATTTCCACATATGTACAAAATCTACCAATATTCCAGCAGAGCCTGAGCATAAAAAATACTAGCCAAAAAATTTCAAAGATATTATGAAATCAAAGAAATCAATTCTCCATAGTGCATATAACCCATAGTACACGTAGAACCCTTTGTGCCACTGATTTCATGGCAAGGTGAGAAGTCCAGCAGAAGTGGCTCTTTGAGCACTGCTCCATCACAAAGTGATTTTTCAGCCGAATCTGCTCTGCCACAAACCCTCAATATTGTGCTTCTCAGGGTTCCTGCACAGGAAATATGGGGTGGGGGTAGAGAGCTCTGGGGCCAAGCTCATTGCACAGCAGCTGTGGAAGCTCCTGGATGACCACGATGTTTGGTGCTGTCAGCAGAGCCACTAAGAGATTCCCCCTGGGAGGCCCCAAGGTGGTTTGCTGAGCAAGGATGGTCCCTTCTCCTTATCTCTCAACAGAAAAGAGCCCAAACTGTAAAAAAACCCTCTAAACCACCTCCTAGGGGGACTTAAAACCATTCTGTCTCTCCCAATACAGCACTTGTTGCCAGAGCTACTCCTAATGTGATGAGGGCACTGAGACTGGCACCAGAAGATGAATTCTGCCAAGATGCACATGCAGACCATCCCTATGACCACGTTGCAGCTGTTTGAGGTCTGTGTGTGTGCAGGGGCTACCCAGGAGCACAGAAAACTCTGCTGCTTTTTTTTTCAAGTCTGAAATCAGCCTGGGGGCAGGATGTGAGACTGGGCTTAGTTGCCCCAGTAATAAAAGTGGCTTTCCCCCATTTCGACTTCAGACTTTCCTCTAGGACTAGGAAGAATTGTTTCTTCAGCTGAAAGAAACCTGGGCTCCAGGAAGTAACATGAATCCTGGTGACTTTCTGTAGTGTTTCTGCACTGTTTATAGAAGCGTCAGGATGCCTAAAATCTCACTGGAAAGAAATCGGCTGGTGGCTGCCAACCTGCAATAGTCAATGTCCAGAAAAAAAACTGTACTGAAATCACAAGCTTTTTCCAGCTGCTTTTTTTGGGTGGCCTGAGGGGGCTGCAGCTGCTCAGTGGGTTTGAAGTCTTGCCAGATGCCCCACACTGGTGGGCAAGAGGCAAAGGCACCTGCAGATCTGATGTCTTGGCCTTTTATGTTCATCAACATCACAGAGGTACTGATGAAAGAAGAGCTGACCCACCTTGGCAGCTAAGCCCTGCAAATGTAGATGATCAATGTGGATTTGGTTCTGTAAATATTATTGAGATGTTCCAAGGGTGCAACATTCCCCTGAGTCAGCCTGTTTCCCAGCCAGGTTAGCATGTGGTCTCTGTTTGCTCAGTGCAGGTGGCTGATTCCCCCTGTACACGAGCAGCTTGCGTGAAAGAGCAACTGGTCAGATTTAATGTTTGATGCTTGGAGACTGTGAGTTTTCTTAATCCTTTTGTCAGCATTTTCCTTTATTTTCCTCACAACAACAAATAAATAGGAGTTGGACTGTCTAGAGAATGGGCTGCCCATCTGGCAGCTGGGGTCCCCACCACCCAGTCCTTCTCCAATCCTTTAGTTTTACATTTATCGGGTTCCTCATGTGCACTGTGTCATTTTGTACAATGTTTTACTGATGAATTAGACACAGAAGGTACCACAAATTAATTCCTTCCAGATGGCTGAATAAAATGCTGTAGTTCTCTCACTCTCCCCTGGAGATCAGGACAGGCAAGATTTTCTTTCTCATGATCTCTCTCTGGAGTTAGCTTCCAATGCTTTCCGATAGTTTGCATGTAAAATTAATTTCCCCTTACCTCAATTTTCATCAGCTGGCATTGAACATTAAAATCATCTTAATGACATGAGTCACGATCAGCTCAACAGCCTCTCAGGCAGGAATGCCAAAATTACCACTGCATATTCTGAGCCACCAAGTCCTTTCCTTGTTGTTAGCAAAATAGGTCACTCTGTGATCTCACTCACTTTTGTTTTTTGTCTTTCAGTCTCTCTGTCAACTAACAAAGCCTCAGGGCATCACTGTCTGCAGATCTTGCTGGACAGATGCAAAAGCAAACAGAGAGAGCATAAACCCACAAATGTCACATTTTTCTGTCTACAGGGTACCCAAATAAAAGTGCCCCAGTTGCCAGAGGTGGCGAGCATTCACTACTCCCTTTGAACACGCAGAACAGCAGCTGGCCTGATGAGTTGGGAAAACTCCTGCCAGCTCCTGTACGTAACCATTCTTTTTCTCTTTCAAAAGCGCGCTGCCACTAATTAAAAGAATCTAAGAACCTAAGAGGCAGTTTTATAAAAGTGTGAATCAAAAGCTTAAGGTGCAAAGATCAGCTCTGTTAGACCAGAAACTCCTTCATAGTGTTTTAGAGCAAGATGTAGCCTTTGAGCTTCAGGTCTCTGTGCCAGCACATTGCAGAGTCACAGATTAAAAAATAATCTTTTCTCCATTTCAAATCCTCTTGTCTTTGTAAAAAAGATAGTCAGGGGAATGTCACTGAAAGGATCCTACTGAGTCATGCCCAGAAGGGAGAAGCAGAAAATATTAATACATATTGCAGATTTCACACAAATCATTAGCAATTGCTTTTTTATTACAACTTCCTTTCTGTTTATTTTCACTTGATCTGCTGGGTGCCTTGATCTGCGGGCTTGTGGGAATAATTGCTATCCTCCTAGACCATTATGAGTTCCCCAGTCACAAGAGGAAAATGTGGAATCACTGCACTTTCCACAGGAGATCATCTCCTTCATGACGGAAATAGTAATTTTCTGGTGCCTGAAAGGATAATGAAACTGCCTTCAGAGAAAAATTTATCAAAGCCATTGTCACCTCCCTTATGCTGGCACCATTCCGATTTCAATTGATGTACCAATCTTGAGTATTTTCAAGGTATTTAAGACCCTGTCAATAACCTGGCTGTCCAGATTCTCCTTTTCCTTACTGTGGGTACAAAATAAAGGCAAATATTTATAGGTTTGCATACATTTAGATGTCCAGTAGAAGAAATTCATGCCATAGTTATCTTATGTGCCTCATTTTGAGGGCCTGGCCCTGCATATAAATGCATTGTCAAGAGTTTTCCTTGTACATGACACTATAACGATAGCTGCCTGGAGACAGACCAGAGGTGCATGTAGCCAAGTATCCAAATTCTGTCATGAGCACGAGGGAATACATAAGGTCAAAGTACCAAAGAGGAACATTCCCAGAGAGTTACTCCTCCCCAGTTCTGAACGAGAGCTCCTGTCCAACATCTTTTACAGATCTTTATTACACAAACCCAGCTGACTTGAAAGTATTGCGTTCCACAATTTAATTATGATGTGTGTAAAAATAATGTGTCTTTTGTCACTCTGGAGCTGTAGGCCTGCTATTTTAATTAGTTCTAATACTGTTAGAAATAATGACTGACTACTCCCTATTTACCTGCCTCACATCATTCATGATTTTATGTATCATTGTTATACCTGTGAACCATCAATTTTCTGAGCTGATGCCCTAGCTATTTAATTTCTGTTTCATACAACTTACTACCCTGGTTCTAATTTTCTTTCTGAGATGAAGTGGGCAAAACTGAATTGGGCATAATGGAGATGGCATATGGCCAGTACTGGGAAGACCCAGCCCTTTCTGCAGGGCCCTAGTGTCACCTGCAGGGGGGCAAAGGCAATGGGATTGGGTTTGCTGAGTCTGCTAAGATACTGTGTGCTGCTGGGCCAGCTGGCAAGCCAGTGCAAAGGAGACAACCACAGGGCCCTCAGCCAAAAAGCTAAAACAGTCCAGAGATCACAAGAAACACCTATCATCTTCCTGAGCATTGATTCTGTGAAGGATAAGGAGTGGTGCAAAGCCTATATTTGATCCCGTAAGAGTTTTCATATCACCTGCAGGAAAGGAGAAAAAGAAGAAAATATTTCTTCTGTGCTTGCTGTAGAAAATCACTCTTCACCTGAAGAAATAATCTCCCAGGTTCACTCCAAACTTTTTGCCTGCTGGTATGAGCCTGGCAGACAGGAGCCAATTAGGAGTCTAAGGCCTATAGACAGGAATATCTAGATGTAAATGCCTGTGTTAAACATTTTTGCATGAAGACAAACTCTAACATTTTCACACAACTTTCCTGCTATCAGCATTGCCCACCTCTGGGTTTTTCCCCACCTTGTCTCTTGTCTCAGAGACAAAAACCAAAACTTTGACTTAAAGCCTTGAGTTTCACTTGTGTGATGGTATTCAAAATCCCAATATAAAGACAGATAAAGAACATAATAAGAAATCTGTGCTGGATCAACCCAAAATTTAGCTCATAGCATAGCTGGCACAATCAGATGCAAATCCACTGATTTATGAAGTGGGATATTGAAAATTTCTGGTCAATATTAAAGTGATCTGTTGCCAGCAAGAAGTAAAATACTCTAGCCTGTCTTCATTCATGGAAACTTGAGGAATTTGGTCAAGCCATTACCTAGATCATGCTAAAGGGTTATCTAGATCACTATACAGGTGATAAGAAATAGAAAAAAATAGAATATAAATGATTAGTTGTTAGAAGAACTTATTCTCTTTTAATACCACCACTGACTATGAAAAGACCACACAAAACTATATTAGAGACCTTGTTGACACTTAATGTAAAGACAGATGATGTATGCCTTACAGACAACACATTTTGCATGAAGCAAGAGGTTCTGAGTGCTCAGCTTCCATAACCATTATGGTTCATAACCTTCCTCAAGTCTGGTGGGAAGTGGTGTCCTGTCCTGAGAGCCATCCTCTGTAATGCCTTCCTCTGTTGCCTGGAGGAGGAGGTGTAGGGCACCCTGATCATGCTGGCAGATGGTGCCAACCTGGAGGTGCAGCTGACAGATTGGAGGGCAAGGCTGCCATAAGGAGTCTGGAAGAAGAGCTCAACAGGAGCCATTTAATTTCACAAGAACAAATACAAAGTCCTGCACCTGGGACAGATTTGTGAGACCATATCTACAGTATCGTGTCCAGCTTTGGGGTCCTTAGCACAGGAAGGATCAGTAAATCAGTGCAGGTTCAGCAGAGGGTGACCAGGATAATTTAAGGCTGGAGCACTTCTGTGGGGACTGGACTTTTTGTGAGCACCTAGATGCAACCTGACAATATTCTTGAGGAGGCTGTTGAGAAGATGGAGCTTTATTGCTCTACATGGAGGGAGGATGAGGTCATTGGTCATAAACTGAAACAAGTTCCGATTGAATACAAAGGGGAAAAAAGATTGTGAAGTTAATTCTCTATTGAAGGAGATTGCCCAGAAAGGTTGTGGAGTTTCTATCCTGAGAGATTTTTTTCAAGACTAGACTGGAGACATCCCATTATTCAATCTCTTGGTTGGACCAGAGACATTCTCAAGGTCCCTCCCAATGTGAATTGTACTATAAACCTACAACTGAGCCAATTTTCAAAGGGCTCAGTTGAAGCCCATCCCCTTTTAAACACTTCAAGTTTGACATGGGAAGCCTTAATGCATCCAGACCATCTAGTGACTATAGACAGCTCCAGCATGTGCAAAACACTCTCCTCCACAACCCCGAGTGCAGGAAAAGGGGTTTGCTTTCAGGCTTCCTACTTAGATGGGCAAGATAAAACTAGTTTTGTTCCCTATGTATTGTAATGATGGCATCTATTAAGAAGAAAGAGGCTGGGAGATGGGAAGGAAATAGGCAATCTGTGTGCAATATACATTCTGTTGAAAGCATTAAATCTACTCATTAAGCTACCCATGGGGGACAGAAAAATGTGGTAATTTATACCAAAGGCTAAGATGAGCCTATTGCTACTATTGGCTCAAGGCAGCTGCTCTGTGAGCCCAGGCCCAGAGGGCTGCGTCCCTCATGGGCTGGCACCTGGGCCACTGGGCTGGCACCCCAAGCTGCTGGGTGCAATGGGAAGTGGGGCAAGGGCTACCTGGCTACCAGCTCTTTCCAACAGGAGGGAGACTCTGGCTCTCAGCCCCCATTTCTGGTTGTTTCTGGAACAGAGTAATTAAATTGCACAGTTAATCAAATTTCATCTGGCAGAAAAAGCAAAATGGAGATGAAGCACAAAAGCCACGTGGGTGGATGACAAGTCTTCTTCATTTTGGAGAGCTGTCCAAGCTTCTTCATTTTGGAGAGCTGTGCTACCACCTCCATCATTCAGCCACCTCAGGACCACCATTGTAGAGCCCTCCTAGGACCAGCCCTACAGCTCAGGGACTATTGCATGTAGCTGCAGCATCAGCCCAGCAATTGCAATTGCTGCAACAATTCACCCCAACTAATTTCAATCCTAAATTAAGAAATAATTATCAGGGAAAAAAATTGACTCCAGAAGGGACTCATCTCTCGGATGGGAGGATCAGCTGCCAGGGATTCTTGCCCCCAGTGTGCATCCTACCCTTCTGCTTATTGAGAATTATAATGGGATATTCCCCATTACCAGTGATCCAGGGGAAAAAATGCTTCCTCACGAGGCAGCCTAACAACTGTCCCTGTCTCAGGGGACCATATAATGTGTTTGCCCCGAGTTGTCCTTTGTATCCAAAGGTTACAAGGAGCCAAAGGACCTCAAGCACTGAAGCTGTGCCCACAAAATATTAGCAATTGCTAAAAACACTGTGTTTCACAGTTTCACACAGTCTTCAATAACTAAAATGAACTGCAGAATCATATGGGATCATTTTGAAATATAAATATTACCACAGAAGTCATTTTGGACAGTGCCATCTATATTTATGGAGCCATGTAATAATATTTAAATAATAACCCAGACGTTCAAATGACTAAAATATGATGGCACTGACCCCAGTATAAGAACATGAAGAGACAGATTTCCATTTCAACTGACAGTGTTTACGCCAAGTTTCTGTCCCACATGTTTAAAGAGAGCCAAGCAATAAATAACCCGAAAACCAATGAGATAATGGAAATGTCAAGAGGTGCTAAGCTGTAACTGAGCAGCTATTTTCTTTTAAAAATACTTGCTAGTCTGAGTCAAGAGGAAGAATGAAAAAAGGTTAAACTGCAAAACTATTTTGTGATAGACATTTATACTCGTTTTTTAACCCCACCTACAGTATCTCATGTTTTCAGAGGATCTTTCCTCACTCAAACAAACATTTACCCACAGGACCTCTGGCATACAAGAGGTACATTAACTCTAAGCCCAACAGATTAGCCACAAGAATAAAACATTGCCTTTCTTTCAAACCAAATGGATAATTTAGACATTCAAGCATGAAGGAACCTTGAGCCAAACATGGGTTAATTGCACAATTATAATTCAGCCTAACATTGCAGCATAATCCATGAGGTTTTGCATCCTACAATAAATCTACTAAGCTTATAAAATACATAGCAAGAGACACTTGATTCAACAGTAGGTTGGTTCAATCCATCACAGACACAGACACATCAGACTGCTGTCTAGTAAATGCTTCAAATATCTAATAAGGAAGTTTGGGAAGGAAAAAAATTGAACAAAACATTTTGAAAGTAGTAAAATATATGCATGGTGAAACTCTCCAGACTTTGACTCCGCAGCCGGTTGGCAGATTGGTGATCTCATACTGCCCTGACACAGAAATGTCAGTGAAGGAAACAAAGAGTTATGTTACCTGTCTAGGGCCAAGGAGTACTTCTTGGTGTCCCTCTCGCTCACAAGACAAGTTCTTTCAAGACCCTTTTCAGCATCCATGAAGAAAGTCAATGCGGTTTTGCTTGGTTTTTCCCTTTAAACTCTCTTTTCTCTCTCTGAAGCGGCAGGGGCAGAAATGTCCTCTTAACTTATGCAGAAGTCTCTGCCAAATATTTTAAAATGAAAATGTTTTGATAATCTTCCCAATAAACCCAAGAGAGACTCAAGAGAAACCTTCTTTCCTAGTGCCGGTGGTGTCACTACCATGCCAACCAGTAACTTGCTGAGCATGTCACATTGCAGATTTCGGGCCTCCCTCCCTGTTTTTCCTTTTTTTTCCTTCCATGTTTGATGCGGATCTGCTCTTTGGTCACACGGGGGGTGCGTGCACTCCGGGCACAGGCCAGGGTCCAGCACAGCGGAGCGTGCACGGACGTGCGCAAAGGAGCTCGTGTGGATGCGCTGAAAGAGAGAACCAAGGCCATTAAAACAGCCTGACTTGCCTGGAAACAGTCAAACCCCTGTTTGCCTTTCTGCATGCTTGGCTTGGGTGGAAAGTAAACCTCCCTCACTCCAGCTGTGCACAAGCCTTTCAATTTAAGCAATCACTCTAAGGACTGATTTCTTCCCCTGGCATCTTCTCTCGTAATGGTTCAAAACAGAAGAGGCTGCTTATTATTGCCATTTGCAGCACAGCTTATTGAAATCTTCATTTCAGCGGGAAGGACTGCAGGTTGTGTTTCTGCTTTATTCAGTTTGTTAGTTCTATCAACAGCTGCAGTCCCTGGAGGGGAGGAGAAGCACTCCAGCTTCACCTCTCTCACAGCCTGACCTTAGACATTTGCTTCAGCACTAATGGGAAATCTTGCACTGGTGCTGGTTGTGTTTTACCATATTATTGGCAGAAGCAGACTGTAAGTGAGAACCCTTCCTGTGCACTGCTTTTGTGGGAGAGATTAGAGCAAGGCAGTGGGGGGCTGCACTTAAATTCTGCAGTCTTTTTTACCACAGGTACTCTAATATGAATATGATGAACTGGGACTGCCCCTTCCTTCCCTCAGCTCTCAGAGCACATACTCTGTCTGAAATTGATGAGGATAGGTGGCACATTTGTACATATAAATACAAATAATTGGGCTTATGCCATCAGAGATCCCACATGTGAGCTGTGCAAACATTTATCTGGAACCTGTGAGCCAAGGAGTTGACTGTATCTCAGGCATTTTTCTGAACAGCTACAGCAGAAATGCTTTTTTTTTTCTTTTTCACAGTGTGCTGTCATCTTTGCTGCTCTAATGCCCTTTTCTTGAGAGCCTGGTTCTTATATCCACTTATGCACCCTTATTAGGTGGAAGAGATTGATTTTATGCCTCATTCCTGGAACTTCCTATCTTCTTTGGAACTGAAAAAGGTTGCTCTTTAATGTTTTTTAAAGTTGATGCCACTTACTGGACCCGAAAATGTGGTTGTCTGGCAAGGCTGGTTTGAGAAGAGACTCAGGTCCAAGGATGTGTGGTATGGACCCAGGGCATTTGCAGAAATCTTACAAAACAGAAATATCACATTTCTTGTCACCCCAGAAATGCCACTAATGAGCAACTTTATTCTGCTGCCAAGAGGGAGTAAGGGAGGAAAATGAAGGTGGCCTTTCCAGCTGTGCACCCTAGAACCTGACACAGGCTCGTAATTCACACCCAAGGGGAGATTCTCCTGGCTCTCCATCCCATAAATGTCACCATTATTGCAATGTCTCTGTAAGCATCTGTCCTGGTTTAGGGCAATTTTGGGAGGCAACCCTGTAAAGGGGTTTCCTCTAGGAAAAAAAAAAACAATTCAAGTGGTCCCTCCCCCAACTGGTTCGAGAAAAGATTTCCTTGGAGAAAAGTGGAAAAAACTATTTATTTAACAGGTAAAGCATTCACTAGCACAAAGAAAAAATGAACAATGTTAAACTATAAAACCTCTTGCCGCTCCAAAAGAGATGACAAACACACCAAGTCCCTCNCCCGGCCTGGCGGCCTCAGGTGCTAGCTGCCGCTGCTGTGCTGGGTGCTCAGTCCAGAGCAGGGTTAAACAGGTCCAGAGAGAAAGAAAACCCACAGTCCAGGGAACTTCTCTGCCTCAGCTAGCTAAAAACTAACTAAAAGCAAAGGAGAGCTCTGTCCTGCCGTCTGTCCGTCCGCAGACAGCACAGTCCAGCAGCAGGATGCAGGGGAGCGAGTGCGGTTTGTGATAACAAACTCCGCGCTTCTTCTCTCCCCCCTTCGCTCTCGGAACAAATCTTAAAGGTGCGAAACTTATTATCCAGCCTAAACAGAGCAGATGATTGGGGTTACAGGCATCATATAGCCAACCCAGGACAGCATCTCTAATCTTTCCTTCAGAAATTACCAAATAGAAACATCCTGTTGCAGACTCAGGATATCAGAAAAATAAACCTGACCTGGAACCTGATTGACAGTGGATCTCTGCTTTTCTAGGGTGGTAAGCCAAAGTATCAGGTCTAAGCACCTTCAATTAAGGAAAATTTAAAATCCACCTCAAAAGATTACAGGTGAAGCCAGTTTCTGTTTCAAATCACTGTAAGCATGTAACTTTTGTTAGTGAGATAGATGAGTTTCCGTCATTTTGCGAGAGGATCTTGAGCCTCAGGTGCACACCAGCAAAACGAAGCCATAGATCATTCACAGCATTTAATCTAGACTACTGTTTTGTGTTTATTACTGTCAGTACTGACAGTTGTGCTTCTCAGGAGACAGGTTGTGAGGCAGGATAGAAAGAAATCTCTTCTAAGCTATCCACAAAGACTTGGGTTTCCTCTTTATCAGACTCTGAAACTCATTAAGAGAGAGACAGCAGCTGTCTGTGGAATTTCTGTTTCAGAAAAATTATTCAGACCATCTCAATAAATTCATCTCAGGCTTTCAATAATAATGCAGTTTGTTTCTGAGCCTACATTAAAAATGCCACAAATCCAATCATACCAGTCTTAATGACCCTAGTCAAGGACATTTCTCAAGATTTGCATCCAATACAGACATGTGAGGCATCACACTGGCTTTTGCAATTGAAAGCTTCTTGTCATTATTATCCAAAATCTCCATTAGTAAAAAAGCATATCCTTGATCCCATTTCAGCTTTAATCAGCTACACTTTAAATATGAAAAAAATCCAATCCCTCTCATCCTGTCATTATGGAAGTAGATACTGACAGCTTAAATGTACAGAGGAAAAATCAGTGCATCTATTAATTGAAAATGCCACTGAAGTAGATCATTTTTATGATCCATGAGACATCTTGAAGATCATCTGCAAAGAGTTTCTCTACCTTTCTCTGGCATCAGCTTTAGTAGCTCTGTACTGCATCACCGGCAACATAGGGACCCAGGCATTTGTGATTTCTGGGGCTTGGTTATTACAGTTTTTACATTTGTAGTGAGAATATGCTTTTTCACCCAGTGAAGCCCCAGTGCCTTCCAGCCATCTGTCATTTTGGGATCCAAGGCTGGACGCAAGACAGATTGAAACAAAATCCACTTTCCTCTTCTTGTGAAGCCATCAGTGCAGTAACTCATTATAAGTGAGTGTCAAAAGGAAAATATCTACCCCAATTTAAGTCCAATTTAAAAATCATTAAAAGGATGTTAATGTTCAATATTTTAAAATAGTAAATTTTTAAACATCAATATTTTTATCTTGCATTTGCTGCCAATTTTTCAAAAAAATGGAAACTTTTGATAGTAACTGACTGGCAGGTAAAAGTTATCTGCAATGTTTTAGATGGATATTTTAGATTGCACAAAGTCATTGGGGAGAAAAAGACTCTTGACACCCTTGTCAAAGAAATTCAAACTTGCATTGGGAGTGGGGTTCTAGAAGGAACATGGTACTATTCTGGGATGTACACCTTTACTTCCAACAGTAAAGTATATGCTGCTACCAAATCAAGTAGAAATCCTTCCAGAGAACCTGGAGCCTCAGGTCAGGACATCAACTCCTCACATGAGCAGAGTTTCCAGAATGTCCAGAGTTTCTCCTAGTGAAGCCAGTGGTAAGAGACAGCCCCACCCAAGACAGGAGTCTTTGAAGGAGCTCAAGGCCTTGCTATGGATGGTGAGAGAGCCCAGGGAGCCCAGGCTGGGCAGGGAGCAGTGGTAAATAGATGAGGAGAGAGGGATGAATCTAGACCCCAGCATGGGAATACTGAAGGACACCACAAACATGACCCTTGCATAGCTATAAACTTCCTCTGGCCCATGCAAGGCCTCTTGAAGGTTTTTTCCTCCAAGCTGTGGTATGAATATGGGTCTAATCTGTATGGTGGGATGGGGGAAGCAAGCTTTAGCATTTTTTTTTGTCCTTTTTATCTTATTTATTCATTTTATCTTATTTATTCATTTTATCTTGATCTCACTTTCTTAGGGCCAACATTTCAGAAGTGCTCTGAATTACCTTCCCAGTGTCTCAGTTTTCACATTTGAACCCCCATTGTACAAATAACCCAGCTGTCATAAAGTTCCTTGGAGGGACCGGGCCTTCAGCAGTAAGTAGTGCCAAGAAATGTTGTTTTGATACAAAGCTACTTTGCTTTTCTGAGAGTATGACAAGGCACTTTTGTGTCTGAGTGTCCCAAAAGTCCTGTCCAGGAGTAGCACAGCCTAACCTTAGAAGAAGTTTTTCATTCTAGGCTGTAGCTGAAAAGAAAAAGATAGTGCAGTTGAAAAACTAATGCTAATGTCATCTCAAATGTTATTGTCAAAGACTGTGTCAGCTTTTGTTATAAAAATATATTATCTTTCTTTGAACACTTAGTGGTTTTCTGTCTCTTTTCCATTGCAATTGCAAAGGGCTTCTGCTTGGTTTTGTTTTTATGACGTCTGAAGTTGGTTGGGGAATTAAGGCTGTAATTGCATTGCTAACAAGTATTTCTTAGATACATTTATTTTTCCTTGGGGAAAGAGGCTGTTAGGAAGAGAGTACACATATTTCGGCAGCAAAAGAGACAGCTATGACATTTGGCTCCTAAGTTACTACCTGGATATCATTTTAATTGTTTTCTTCTACTAATAAAATATAGTAACTTTACTGTGTTAGTTCCTTTATTACACTTCCAACATACATTTCATCGTCATGCTCTTCCTAAGTACATTTGGGTCATGAAGATACATTATAATATATACTGAGAGCCAGTTTGTTAAAAACACAAGGAGTTCTGCATTATTTCTCACCGGTGCAAAACTAATTGGTTTTTCTCAGCTACTGCATATATATTTATTTTCCATTTTATCATCTCTATAATTGCAGTTTGAATTAAGAAAAGGACAAAGTGACCTGGTAAAAGCGGTTCCAGGGACAATTTGTGTTTTGCTTCCCAGCAATCAGGATTTCTCAAGCCTGTTGAATTGCAGTGGGTGCTGAAACAGTGCTCACATCCTTCTTGCCTGGGCCATACTGGCCATTGCTCAAGCACTTTTTCTTTCTTCCACAACTTCCAAAATTTTCCTTGCAATAATGTGTATTACTGGGAGGGAGGAAACCAGGGCTCACAATTCAAATGTTCAAGAACACTGAAACTTTGAAGAAATGAGATGGCTTTTTGCCTACTCCCTTTCTGGTTTCTGAGTATGCACAATGCACTCAGGGAGCACGGCCAGGACAGCCCAGTTGCAGTGTGAGGGCTCCCCAGCCACACCTGAGCCATGGCACAGGGATGGCATACCTGAAAATTCCTGGTGGGAGGTGATCCTCTTTGCTCCGTCTCCTGGAAATTGCTGCTGGGTAAGATTTTCTTTGCAGCCCCATATTTTCTCTCTCTTTTCTGCTCAAGAAAAACTGAAAAGTCCAGTATAAGTTCAGGGGTGGGACTTCAAAGACTGCAGCTCTTGCACTGCATTATGGCATGCAGCAATGTACCCCTGATGTAAGGGATCCAAATGGGACACACTGGCTGTATTTCAAGGCAGAAAACTTGGGGATTCTGCATCTGGCATCTCAGAGGTGCAGAACATATGGGATCCCCAGGTAGTGCCCACCTGGACAGCTAGAAGGGACATCAGCCTTGCAGCCTGAAGCTAAACCTGTGGAAATAGTTGAAACACTTCTAGTTTAGGGAAGCAAAGCACACCAGGTAAGCTATAATTTTAATGGCATTTTCCACACATGCATACCTTTATGCTGCCTACCATAAGTCTGTTTCCTGCCTGGATTCTCTGGATACCTTTTATATGGTGCATATGAAGCATCTGGAAATTAAATGAAGAGTTAAATAATGGCTCTCTTGTGTACAGAGTGCAGTAAAAATTACGCAGAGAGTTTTTATAACTTTTTTAATATAATAAATTTAAAGAGACTGAATGCTGGTTTTATGATATGAGATTTCCATATTGCTCCCAAGTCAGCAACAAGCTATTCATAATATTTTATTATAGCATTGTCATGATGACTGTAATCAAGTCCCTGAGCTACCTGATGAAACCAGGGGCAGCATCAAGCCGGTGAATATGGATAAGTTTGCATTTAACATGACTCTTAAAGCCTCTGGCTCCTGCTTTTTTCTAATATTAAAACTCTGTTGAAAAATTTGGATTTAGTTTTCTCTTTAAAAGTATTTGGGTTTTGTAGATATCTGTAGGATACCAGTGTATGAGCTGACTTGGTAAAATACAAGTTCATGTTCCTACTGACTAAACTTCCTCACCAGCCTTCCTCTACTGTCCCCCACTGTCTGGGGTTTTCAAACACCAATAAAAATTTGATCTAAGCAAAATCTGTTAGGAAGGCATCTAAGTAAAAGCATGCTGACTATTACAAAGGTTGGTAGCACTCACCTGCTAGGCTTTTTGGCTTTTTCTGGCATATCAATACTAGAACATTGCAGCATCAGCTGGACCCCAATTCCTGCAGAGCATCTGGGCTGACCTCATACCAAGGGCTGAATCAGAGGATTTGCTTTGATGCCCTGTTTGTGTGTTTTAACATTTTGAGGTGCCATCTGTAAAAGCAGGCCTTCTGTGAAGGTTTGCACACATCAATAAATTAAGTAATTGCTCCAGGTCATCTTGTGCTAGTGCTATACAGACAGCAGTGTGTCACAGCCATGAGATTTGCATTTGGAAAATGTATATCTTCTCCTCTTGCTAGCACCCAAATCAGAACAATACTTCCCCCTTTTCAGCCCCGTGGCTGGGCTGCCCATTCCTGTACAGCTTACACAGCCTCCTCTTTAAGCCTCCAGTGATGGATATTCCTCATGCAGTCTATTTCTGTGCTCAATTATTTTTGCTATTAGAAAGCTTTTCCAAATACCTAACTTAAACCTCACTGTAATTTAAGCCATTATTTCATAATGGAGAATTAATTCCTTCCCTCTCTACAGCTACCTTTTATATGTTAGAAGCCGCAGTCGTGCCTCTCTCTTCTTTTCTTTTAGCAAACAGCTCCAGTTCCTTCGGGCTGATGTTTTGGATCATTCTCCTCTGGACACTCACCAGAGGCTGGATTGCTTCTGAGCATCAACAGCTGGGCACATGTTCCAGCTGGGGCCATGCCAGTGCTGAAAGAAGAAAGATTTCCACCACGTGTCACATAGACCAAATCCTGCTCATGTATCTCATGGCAATGCACACTTCCCTGGAAACAGTATAATGTTACTTACCTTGTTTCATCTTGTGATTTCCTAAGAGCCCTTTCCACCCAGACAGACCTTCTCCTGTTATACTGCTGCTTACCCTAATTTGGCTATTGCATATTTGAGGAGACAATGACCACTGTGCATAAATACTTTTCACACAATTTATTTGCATCTTTTTTTTTTGTTTTAATTTTTTATTCAATTTATCAAAAGTATTCTGAATTCCAATCCTATTTTTCAGTCCTTCAGGTAATGCTTTCCAGACTGACTTCATCTGAAAAATTAATAAACACATCCTCTATGCCTCTGTTCATAGCAATAATGAAAATACTGAATAATGCTGGTGAAGGACAGACCACAGTAAAACCCTGGCTTAATGAATTAAAGTGCATGTGTGCACAGTCTGCAGCTGATTTAGCCTGGAGCTCACGGATGTGGATGCCACCTGTGGTCGCTACGGTGATGCTGTACTATATGGCTGAAAGTCCAACAGAAGCAATGATAGCTCATGGCTGTAAAGAAGTTATCCTTATTTTCTAACAGGAGTCTAAATGCATTCTTGGAACCATGTTTTGACCAGGGTAATAGATGGTGCTCTGGAAAAAGGCCTCAGGACTTAATTTTTAACACCTGTGCCCAAGAACATGGGGGAATATTGATCCGTATCTATTATTTTTCTGAGACTTTACCCTTCACATTTGCCACATGGAAAGACTCAGGTCAAGGCCTTGAGAGTGGATTAATTGTGGAGATTTGGTGGCTGCAGTTCCACACCAGTAACCTGCTGAGTGGTGAGTACGTGTTCCTGCTTATGTGGCTTTGCAGGATCCCTCTTTATATTAGGCTTCCTTCTGCCCTGAAATTCACAGGACTCCTCACCTTATCTACAGAGGCTGCAAAGAAGTTGATTTGTTTCAAAATAATTATGCTTTAAACTGAGATTAAGAATCCTTTCTTTATTTTTATATATCATGAATTAGGCAAAATAAAAGGAAAAATCTATGCACTCAAGAATTTTTTCTGTTGAAAGAAGTAAACAAATGAAAAATTGCTACAAAAAGGGTTGTTTTGCTTTAGAAAAAAGAAGTGTTTCAGAAAAAAGTTCAAGTGGTTCTATGCAACGTCATGTCATCTGCCTCTGAAATCCCTGTAATGACTTTTGCTGTTCTTGATCAGCAGACAACATATATGGCTTGATACATGAAGGGCAGCAGTATGAAAATCAAAGAACCATCTTCTTTGGAAGGCATCCAAAGGAAGGCATCAATGAACAGGAGGGAGTTCAGCTGAGGGCCAGCAAGATGCTTGGGGTGGGAGCACTTGCCCTGTGAGGATGTGTGGACAGGCTGAGGGAGCAGTGCTGGCTCATCCTGGGGAAGAGACACCTTGGGACACACCTAAAAGGAGCTCCCAGTGCCCACAAGTTCATCAAAGAGATGAACCCAGGCTTTTCACAGCTGAGTGCCTGGTGGGAGGATGAGAGATAATAAGCATAAAATAAAAAAAAAAGAAAAAAAGAAAGAGAAATTCTGTCTGGATGTGAGCAGAAGGACAGGGTAGAGAGCTCCTGAGGTCCCTTCCAGCGAGAACTTGCTGTGATCCTGTGATTTGTACACTGCTCAAGACATGGCTGTGATTTTAACTTCCACTTTGAATCTCCTCATTCCTGTCTGTCGGGACCTCATGGAGTCAAATACTTACTGTTACTTAGTTACTTAGTGTTTTTCATGGTGTAAATAATCTGAGCAGCACCCAGTGAGGAAACACTGGTTGTAATGTAAAACTAAACAGCCTGCTTTGAGGGAGAGAAATACATCATGCAGTTTGAGGAAACATCTGCAATTAAAATAATCACTGTGCTGGAACATGGCACTTATTCAGGAAGAGCCATAGGTAGGGAGAAACAATTGTAATACATCATTTTCCTAGCACCCAATCTACAGCAGTTCTACATCACAGATCTGCAGTTTAAAACTTTTGAGTGCAGTGAAAGATGATTTATCTGATCTATATGGTACAGTTCAAATGTCCTGTGATAAAAATGAGCTATTGATCTGAGGAGATTCTAATTTAGATCTGCTCACTTAAAAAGAGTAATAAACTGAAACAGTCTGGAAAGCTTATGTTTCAAATGACTTATAAAGGAGTTAAAAAATTTAGTAACCTGAGCCAGCAATAACTTTAACAGTAGCCAGAGTCCCAGATTTTACTGAGCCAAGTTTTCCTGAATTATTCACAGAAGTATGTGGACAACAGTTCTTTCTGTTACACTGATGTCAAGAGAGATGCTCAATTGTAGTAGATCTTATGAAAATACATGAAAAGTAAAATACATTCTGGAGAGTTCAAAATGTAACTGTATCAGTGATATCAAGTAATAGCTTTTCAGGCATAAAGTGTTGTTAGTAAAGTATGAAGAGATCAGCCCCATGTTCCAGTAGATTTTGCACTGCTGAAACTTGAGGTTTTGCCAAGGATTTGGTGAGATTTCTAGAAAAAGCTTGATTAATGTTTTATTGATGAAAATCTGACCAAATAGGTACTTTGGCCATCCAGTTCTCACAAACACACTTTGTTTTTAACTGTCTAGCCTGTATAGCTCTGTTTGTCCAATGAAGTTTATGAAATGAGTATGAATTTAGTGGACTCAAACTCTGTAAAGGTGAATGTAGTAATTGCTGTAAGATTGCACTCAATCTTCAATAACTCACACAGGCTGTATCCTACACAGTTGGGTGTACTGTGCTACACCCCATTAGCAACCTGGATAACAAAAAAGCATGGGCATCCTCAAACATTAAAATAATGAACAAACGGGAACTGAAAGCACTTGAGAGGGTTAGAATTTAAAACAATACATTGGAGAAGTGATCTGAAGTTGGGAAGATGGAGCGTGGCATAGACAACAGCAAGAAGTGTTACACTTGGAAAGAAAAAAAAATGAAAAAGGAAAAATAACTGGGCAGCAACACAGCAGAAAAGATGGCTACAGGGAGTTCTAATGTAAACATAAATGATGTCATGCTGTTGCCAGAAAGGCACCTTCAAACCTGGAAAATGGACAGTAGCTCTCATCTCATCAGCACTTCTGAACCTTGACGAGGAGTGCCATGTCCTGGTTTAGATGTCACATATCCAGAGATAAAGACCTTTGGCTTGATGTCAAGAAAAGTGGCACTTGGAAAATATTTTCTGTAGAGCGTGACTGAAATAGAATAGGTTTGACTTAGATTAACAGACTGGTAGAAAGGCAGAAGAAAGGTGATATTGCAGAGGGTGTGCAGAGAACAAGGACGAGCAGCAGATTAGGACAATTTGCAGCAAAAGAAAAAGCTGAGCAAGAAACTGTCAAGTTAGAGGAACGGTTATTCAATGGAACAAGTAACCAAAGGCACAAACCTTCCATCACCAAAAGTTTTGAGAAGTATTTAAAACAGATATTAATTTCTCATTCAAAATGTACCCTACAAGGGGAGCCATGACCTCCTAGCTCTTAAGCAGACTCTCATTAGTAAGTAAAAGGAGTCCCAAGCAAGATGGCAGAGAAGATTGCAAGAGATCTTACCCAAAGTTACAAAGATGGACTCCTGAGATATGAAGGATCTATGTTTAATTATCCATTATAAGATTTGATTCAATTCTCCCTGTTGGGAGACTGTTTAATCACCACATGGTACATATAAGCTGGCAGAAAATATTTCTTACAGATCTCACTTCAGGAAAGCAATTAAATATGTATGAGCACAAGAGCTGAAGTCCAAAACAGGAGTGTCTGGAGTAAGATGGAGGCTATCTTTGCTTTCTGTGAAAAGGACAGCTGCTCAAACAGAGGTGAAATCATGTTTCTCTTTGTGTTGAGGGGGCTGCTCTGTGCAAGCTCCATCAGTGCCCCAGGAGCATTGCACCACAGCTGCATGGACACTCACAGAGCACTTGTTGAAACTAAATAGATTTGAGGGTTTGTTTCCACGGGGTAATGCTCCAACCCTTCAAACAGCATGGTTGGTTACTGTCCAGATGGTGATAGGAGTCTCTCTTGTGAGGGTCCTTTCAACAGCATCTTCAGATGGACCTGGTGAGGCTCCTCAAATTTCTCCTCACATTTTATGATCCATCTGGGCATTGGTCCTGCATGACTACTCCAGCACATGTATGGTGGAGTGTATGTTTTTACTGGTCATATTAAATTATGCACAAAATAAGTATCTCAACTTTGTACCAAATGCTGAGCTATATGTCCATATGCTATATGCACAACTTCCACTATTTACAAGTATCTTACCTGTGCACAGTCTGGTCAGTTCTGTATCAGAAACTGCCTGGGTGAGTCACTTGGATGGCTGGGTTCCTGGCCAGGCTAATCAACACATCTAACACATAAATATTTCCTGTCAGTCCATCCAGGCACAGCAGAAGCTGCCCAGGGAACCTCCAGGCCAGTCTGACACTTCTGGATGGCTCCTGCAGCAGCTGCCCAACAGCTCTGCTGTGCAGGGGCTGGAATTCAGGTAATGCCTTCCTTACAAGGCAGTGTCTTGTCTTGGAACCATCCCTTGTTTCATGCATGCAGCAGCTGGCTGAGAGCTGGGGCCAGGAATTAGGGGTGAAGTGTTGCACACTCAGGCCAATCCCTGATCCCCAGCTACACCAACCTACAGCTGTAGGAAAACTTGGATTTCAAACTTAGGTGTCATGTTTGGCTGAAGTTCCATGGCTTTCACCCCACAAATACTCACAGGGCAAAGGGTACAGCTAAGCTTGAGGGGAGCCCTGGGTATGCTGAGCATCTTCTGCACCAATTATCACCTCATTAATTCCCATGGCATTGCTTTTACTCTTTCTCAAAAGAACACATTTTCTATGCTTTCACTACTTGACATGGTAAAACTGAAGCTCTTTGTTAAAATCTTCATTTGAGGGACAAATGAAGAAGCACATAAACCTGATAAGATAGCAAATTAATAATAGCATGCCTGCATCAGGAAGTAATAGAGATGTTTAGTTTAAATTACTGTTTCAGAGTTGGTAGATGAGACCTTTCATCTCCTGTATGCAAACCAAACTTCCTGACCCAACAATGATGTCTGTCAGCAACAAGCACAAAGCCTTACTTGTATTTAATTCTTGTACATATTTCTCAGACTGGGAAAATGTAGACTTTAATACACCCTTGAAGGTTCTTTCCCCATGACTTTTCCTACATATGTAGTGTAGGTAGGACAATGATGGTACAAAATTCAGTTAAAAACATTGCAACTCCTACTCTGCAACTCCACTAGCCATGTGAGAACTTTGATACTTTTCTTAGTATTATCTGTGCAATTAAGTTAAATGAATTTAATTACCTACAAATGAAATGGTTTCACATCATGACTAGCAGTTCCAAAATAAAAGGCCACACTGTATTTTGGAGATTTGGACGGGAAAAAGATAAGAGGAAAGATAATTCAAGGTGGGGGAAAGAAGAAATTTGCCATTATGTAAGAAAATAAAGAAATGTCTACTCTGAGGAGGTAATTATAGGGTTTTGGGTCTGAAACATATTCTCCAGTTCTTGGCTAGACACAGAGTGGAAGCTTTGAAAGAAGGAAGGAGATCCACACAGAGAAAAATTCAGAGAAGCAAAGGTCAAGTGCTTGGCTTTTTACATAAAATAAAATAGCTAATTTCTTAATTCTTTTTTTTCCTAGTTAGACAGCAAGCTAAATAGTGGAATAAATTTCCTGGAATTAATTTTTCATTTACAAACCAGAATACAAGTCCCCTCTACTACAGTGTGAATGTATTAATAATTTGAAGCCAGATATCATATAATCATAAATCATGGAATCATTTGGGTTGGAAGAAACCTTGACTATCATTTAGTTCCAGCCCCCTTGCCATGGGCACTGCCATGGGCATCTTCCCCTAGACCAGGCTGCTCAGAGCCACATCCAACCTTGCCTTGAACACTGCCAGGGATGGAGCACAACGTCTCTGGACAACGTGTGTCGGTGTCTCACAACCTCACAGTACAGAATTTCTTCCTGATACCTGATCTAAACCTGCTTCTTTCTGTTTGTTTGTCCTGTCACTGTGTGTCTGCTGTTGGCCCCCTTTAGGTACTGGGAGGTGCTATAAGGTCTTCCCAGAGCATTCTCTTCTTCAGGCTGAGCAATCCCAACTCTCACAGCCTGTCTCCACAGAAGGGGTGTTCCATCCCTCTGATCATCTTCATGGTCCTCATCTGTACTCACTCCAACAGGTCCATGTCCTTCTTCTTCGGGGCCCCAGAGGTGGATGCAGCCCTTCAGGTCAGGACTCACAAGAGCAGAGCAGAGAGGAGAATTCCCTCCCTCGACCTGCTGGTCACATCATATCTTCAGAAACATCAGTGGCAGCTCTTCAGAAAAGCTAATTCCTAAAGGAGTTAGTTTCATAGTCATCCACTGGGAAGTGCAGTGAACACAAGCGTGCATGGCCAAGAATTTTTGAACTGAAATATGGTAGGGCCGGGGATAGCTCATGGGGATGAAATTCTGAGGATTTGAGTTTCTGTAGCTGTAAAAGCCAAAAAATGTCACTGGTCTTCTCAGGAAAACATTTTGAGATAAAAGCAACCTGATAGCATTGTAGGAGAAAAAAAAATTTGGAATCAGGAAATTGCCATACTTCAGTGGATACTCCAGCCATATAAATATACACTGGCTGCTGGAAAGCTGCTTTTAAATAAATGGAAATAACACATTTTTGCAGTATTTTAAGGGAAAAAGAATCTCCTTTTTACCAAATAGACTTACTCTTTATATGAGCCTAGAGGATTTCTACAGCTTTCAGCATCACAGCATCTGAATGAAGGATTATATTTATAATCATAAACACAAAGAACCCCACAAATGCCACTCTGCTTCATATTCAGGACTTCACAGACACAACCAGAAGAGAGCTTCAAAGCCCACTGGAAATGACTATACTCGTTCCAGCTATTTCAGTGGCCTTCAAATCAGACCACAGGGGCACAGGCTGCTTGAGTCGAAGCATTCCTCTTTTGTTACACCACTGTTTGATCCTCACATTGAATCGACAGTGCTTTATGCCTCACGTGATGCTATAAATAACAAAATCTCTGTGTGTAGTGCTGTTGTTGCAGTATGTGACAGATAGATGCTGGTAGTTAGAATAAGGGTGGGCAGAAAAAGGGTCCATGACCTGCAGGAAAGCCCCTGAAGGTGCCTGCAGCCACACAGGCATCTGCCTTCCCACCCATCAGGAGCAGTCACAGCAGCAGGACTGGGTACTATACAGACAGAGACTGAAATATTAGATCTCTTAAAGACATATTCCATGGATTTTCAGAGTATTTGGGATGCTGGCTAGAAAAATGCAGCTAATTTTCTGCACGCGAAAAGCCACTAGATTTTTTTAAGTGCAAAAATACCAGTGTTATTTACATAGCAGGAAAAAATCATGTTGTTTTCCACAGCTAGTAAAGGGGTAATAAATACCCCATGAATAGCAACCAAATTTTCAGATTTAAGGAGTATTTTGACCACTTCATGCATGAAGAATACATGCACGAGATCCACACACTCATGGTTGGGTGTCTAAATCAGCCTGAGCTACTGGAAACCATTCCTAGTAGGAAGATACCCAAATGCAGTGTATTGAACTGCATTATTTATTTGAGCTGAAGTATGCTGGGTACCTGTCCCATCTCCTGAAGTTCCCACCTGCTTGCACTTGTGAGCTGTATCAACACCACTCTGTCCCTTGATTAGTTGTATTTAGTCAAGGGATGTTTCATCTGTGCCTTATTTTTTCATTGTAGACCAAATTTTACTCTTATTAACAAAATGCTACTCACTTGACATCAGTGCAGTAACTCCAGTGCAAGAGGAAAAAGGCTGTGTTTACACTCACTTTGCTGCTGATTATTTAGACCTCATAAGGGAACTTGGGAAAAGACCAGGCCGTCTATCAGCTATTAACTTACAGACTATTTCACACTTCACATGCCTTTTCTCTGCTTTCAGAACTGTATTGCTCAAAAAGGCTTGTCAAATTCCAATGACTTTTGCAGCTTGTGCTCAGGCTGCCTGTGTTTGTTCACTGAGTATGGATTTCTAATACCTCTTTTACATTTTCATTATTTTTACAATTATACATCTCTTCTATCATTATCTGGAATAGCCAGGTGCCAATTTTGTTCTGTCCTAATTGCTGCTAATGACTTATTGATGTAAGCAGTTGCTTTCCATCTCTTACTGCCTTAGAGGTATTTATATACAGCTCTTTAATGCAGTATCAGTAGAAATATTTCTTGGTGAGAGCTAAGGTCTGGCATAGCTTTCTTGACTCAACTTCAGTACAGATTTACTGAATACCTATCGAGATGGTGGAGGCCAAAATACTTAGAATTACAGGTCTATTGCCTAAGAGTGTTTTTGTTCATAATGGGTAAGCATGTCACTCCTGAACGTGCTATGAAAACGTTACACAAATAGCTTACCCTTCTCTGTGCCTATCGTGTTCAGTGCTGGGATTCAGTGTTACTGGCAGCATTACAAATGGGACAAGCACTTTCATGGCCACATGTGGCTCCCGTTGCACTGCAAAACTCCAGCAACATCACAGAATTTTCCATCAGATCAGATAAGGCAATAAGTGGGTCTGTGATATCTAAAGCCATTCCTACTCTGGTCCCTGATTTGGGATTTCTAGAAGGCTGTTATCTTTCACAGAAGTGAGTTCCTCAGTGGCAGCCCTACAGAAATCTCCAGAGCTGCTCACCAATTGCCCACAAACCTTGCTGTTGGCTTAACTATCTGCGTGAGAGGTCCTGACTGCAGGATGATGCCTCAGAAAGCTAAAATCAGACTTGTGGAGGATCCAGCACATCACCACAGAAAATCTCACTTAGGCAACCATAGGAAGAGTGATACAGAAAGTAAAGCAAGAATCTGAGGCACTCAGACTAATTAATGCTTGGCTGGACACACGTACCAGGGAACTTTTGGATTTTTATTCCAAACCACAGAATAACCTCTGATAATTATCTCAATAAATGCAGAGGTGACAGATCAAATAGAACACAATTTTATGCTCTTAAAAAGAAGAATATATTTTCTGTTTGCAGCATTTGAATACTTAAGGAGATCTTAAGTGATCTTTCATGTTATTGGTATGGCACTGTCTTGTAAAACTGTTTCTGCTTCTAAAGAACAGTGCTAAAAGTAGATATCAAAAAAGTTAAACTCACTGAGTGGTTAAGACAGAAAGTGGTGTTTTGGCATGTACAATTAAAACTTATGTCAATTTTGCAAACTTCCATTTTACACGTATTTGTATTAATTTCTGCAATTCAGCACCCCACACAATATATGTTTAATGCAGAATTTTTATTTTAGCAAATTTGAGTTTCATTTTTTTCATTTCTGGGTAATTTTTTTTTCTTTTACTTTTGTATTTCATTAAATGCAAACTCTTGTAACTTAAAACTCTTAAAACTCTTAGGTTTTTTCTTCAAGTTGTATTTACTGTTTTAATGCTGGTTTAAACAAGGACAGTAGTGGCATCTGTCAGAGAGATGCTGCCAATAAAATTCAGTGCATTTTTTTCAGCAGAGACTATAAAGAACATCTCTGACTATAATGTCATTCAGAAACATGGTTGTAAAAGAGGCTCATATCTTCCTGTTTACTCTCACCTTGAGATTTATCATGATGGAAGTTAGTGTCATAAGAAAATTCAAGGTTGTTTTCTTCCAAGCACCTCCTGTAAATTGCATTGAGTAGCAGGAGAGAATTGTTTTTAATAGTGTAAGAAACAAGAAGGCTAATTTTGGAAGCATTTCAAATATTCAACCATTGAATATTGTCCCTTTCTGTCAAGCATATGGTAGATACTCCTGGCTGAAACAGAAGGGCACAATCAAGTTCAGATTATTTTTAATGCAGTGGTTGGTGCTTAAACCAATTGTGTTAATAAAAGAACAGGACAATTATGAAAAAGAACCTGTCCTTGTATTTGGCCTACAGCTGCTCACTGATGTAAGTCTTCCATAGGAGAGGCACTGTTTAATCTCAAGCAGTGGAAGTTAGGAAGAGAACTTTGCCCTTTTGTAGTCACCTTTGTCCCAGACATGGCATCCACTGAAACATTTGGAGGGGGACTGGTGCCAGCTGATATTTGTATTGCTTGTTGAGCCCCTGCAAAGGCATACACATAGCAGTTTCCTTCTTTCAGCATGCTCTGCCTTCCATTTCTGAATTCATCCTTTGTTGCAACAGACATGCCACAGATTGGTCTTAGTTTGGGATGAAGACACCCAAAATTAGGTAATGCAAGTAAATGTCTGTATGTGAACTTGGTGCCCAAATCACTGCTATAGTCAGTACCCTCAGGGAAGTTTAGACAGATCCAGCTGCCAACCTGGTGAGAGCTGAATCTCTCTACTGACTCTATGTTCATCAATCTACGAGTAGTTAGGGTTCTATTCAATTAGTAAACATGTGCCATTTCAGATGACCTAGGACACCCACACAGCTGGCAGATGCAGCCATGACCTGCAGGAGACCCTTCCACTTCTAGAATTGCAGCTGAAGGCCACATGAGCATCTCAACAAATTCAAAAGGGCATCTTGAGCACTAGGCACCTATGCTCAGGCACCTGAATCAAGATCTTACATTTAAACATCTTAATTTGGATGTCTCAGTCTTGACCTCAATGCTTGCACTGCAAAGGATTTTTGAATCTGGGTTACCTTTAATCACTAAAGAAGGGATTAAAGGTAACTGAATTCTGTGAAGTCTGTAAGAATCAGATGTTCCTCAGAGGGAGGTAGGGACTCCTCCTGTAGTACCACATTATGGGGAGGACCTTTATGGATACTAAATCTGTCCATGTGGAAAGCTCTGTTGTTAAGCTTAAGAGGCTAAAGAAATCCAATCATGGAACTGGAGAATTAGAGTGGCTATATACAGTTCCATCTGCTCATGCAAAGAGAGGATGCTGACTGCTTCTGTTAAACTGGGGATTAGACAAACTATCAATGCCACAGTTATTTTAAAGAGTCCTAATATATTTTTTCAAATTAGATGAATCAGTAAGTAGGAAAACAGGTTTTCAGACCACCTTTAGCAGAATACTGTTAGCATAATAATTAACAGCTAGCAACCCACATATTCTTAAAGGTTTACTGGAGCAAAATGAATAAAAATAGAAAATGTCTATTCAAATTCCAAACAAACAGAAGCTTCTTTTTCCCCACAGGAACAGAGAGATAGCATCTCTGGAAATTAGTTCATTGATTTTGATGACTACATATGATTCAGGTACTTCAGCCTAAATTATTCTATCCTTACTGGTCTCCATAAAATACTACCATGAAAATAGAAAAAATACATATCTTGGATTCCTAGAAGTGGCAAGACAGACAATTACTCTGATTAATAAACATTTTGGTAGTACAATTCAGTACTGAGCCTCTACTCAGCTCGTGGCTCAGATGGACAAGGAAATGCACTGGATTTGTTGAATCATCAAACCATTCTTACTGCTTTAAGTATCTTCTCATCTTTACCCTGACTTCTTCTCCTGAGCTCTGTTTTAAATCTTGGTAAGTCCCCCAAGACAGTGGAACCCAAGTTTCAGCCTGGCTGTGGTTACAGACTTCATCCAGAATATTTTCTCTACCTGAGAGGTGAGAAGTTGCAGTCAACCAGCTCTCCACTGGCATGGATTGTTGAGGTTGTGTTGCCTCCAGTCAGAAATCATAACCATGTCTTCAGCTTTCTTCACCAGAAAAAGAATGAAGAAAACAGCAACTACTTCCTCTACTTAACTCACTGCTTCATTTGTTTGAGTAACCAGGGCCTGAATGAGGAGGCCAAGGTGACCAGTTCTCTGCCACCAAAGCTGAAGGAGAGGTACCTTTTCTTCCCAGGAGGTTTTGTGGTAGGAGCATTGAAAACAGTATCTGAGCAGTCATCTCTCTCTGTGTATGAATGAAACACAAGCATGTTTCTCCTTAATGTATGGTGAGCCAATATGTGCATTTATGCAGCATGTGCTGAAAGCACTCTGGGTTTGGTGAGTAGAAAATCTCCAGTAGGAGTCATGATTGCTCCATGAAACAGGAAAAGCAAGGTCACACAAAGCTCACTGCCTTGTCTTGCATCTCAAGAAGATGGAAAGTAGCCAAACAGATGAGAAACATGATGTGTGGGAGTGTGCAGCACATTTTCAGATGATCTTCGCAGGTCTCTCGGCTGTGGCACGCCTGACGTGAGCTTCATGCCCCCACACTGTGGAGCTCCTTTGTTGTCTGAGGAGCACTGTCCCCCTTCCATCATACCTATTGATGGGGACCTGGTGAACCTGCTTCCTGGTCCTGCTTAGATCTGATCCTTTCAATAACAAGGATTTGAAACTTCAGATATTTTCAGAGGCCAAGAAACAGACAGGCTTGGTGCAGTTTTGATATCAGACCTTAGGAGGAGAGTTACTTCTGGTACATGAGGGGGTGGTGAGACATTTTAAGTAAGTAGTCAGATGTATTTCTGTCTTCTTGAACCTGCACAATGACATTAGAAGAGTGTTAGGAGTGTGCTTGAAAAGGAAAGACAAGTTTCTTAAAACTTTCATAGAAAACAGTCCATAAGGAATTCTGAAAGTTAAAAAGAATTGAGGGAAACTGTAGGGAAGATTTGTGACCTGAAGAGAGAAAACGAAAGGAGGTGAACCTACTTAGCTTTTGAAAGCTAAAGAATATTGCAGAGTGATTAAAAGTGTCTATAAGAGAAGAATATCAGATAGCAGCATGATTTTAAAAGAAATAGCAGGTCATTCCTTAACAACAATATCAAATGGCTGGAGGCTGAAGTTTGAAAATAAATTGAAGAATTAATTAAACTGTCAGCTAAAATAATTGAAAATAGAGCAATTCCATTTGTTTTCCAGATAAATGACTTTGCAACCTAAAGTTTTCTCTGTGAAAATGTGGCTGTTTTCTATTTATTTTCAGTACAAATTTGCTGTTCCATGCCTTTGTGGTTCAACTTTTACTAGCAGGTTGCCCTGTTGGCATGAAGATTACATTTCTCATTATGGTCTGTTGCAAGAAGGTCTCATGATATTAATGGCTTCTCAACAAAAAAGGGAGAGACAAGTATAAAAAAGTATGGAAATTAATCAGATTTCCTCATGGTGAGTTTGAGAAAATCACGCCTCCTGTGTTTGGAGTTGTTTTCAGTAGCATTCTGAGAATCAATTAGACTGATTTCAGGATTCAATATAATTAAAAGGGGGGGAAACATTTTTTAACAGTTCTAGTTAGTACATGCTAGCTGAATAAGTGCATGATTAAGTATTTCTTACTCAGACCCCTCTTAATCAAGATTTGTTATCTCTTTAAAATACATATTCACTTAAGAAAAAAACCCTTGCGTTTCTTTTATATACATGAAATTCTGGTTGAATATAAATCCATACTCTTGAAAACTAGGCAAGGAGTCTATCTGGCTTTCCTTGAATTAAACTGTAAATAATGGAATACTAATTTTTTAAAAATCTATTTCTCAATGCCAACTTTTCTGTCAAAAATGCTTCAGTAAATATAATAAAAGAAGTCTGTATGTCTGATGATATTTCAAAACTTCACACAAAAAAAGCATGAGGACAGGTCAGTTGACCTTTATGGAGCACAGGTCAATTTGCAAAAATAAAAAGAAAAAAAAATAAAGAAAGAAAGACAATAAAGAAAAGAAAAAGCAAAGTTTCATAGAGAGAAGGGAGCAGCAACATGGAAACCTGGCTTGGTCTCTCATTGCTGAAGTTCCTTCCTCTGCACTATTTAGGTGCCTTCTTCAACTTTGTTCCTAGTAATGCTCTAGGTAAAAGTTACACAGATGCCAGAAATTAGCTAAAAGAAGAATTTACTGTCATTCCTCCCATTAATAGATGGGAATGCAATATTCATTAAAAAGATTCCAGACTTCAGTCATCCCCTAATGATCATGCAAATTCTCTCATCGATGCATAATAGAACAAAAGAGATCTGTGCATTAGGAATTACTTCTACCACTTTCTATGGCATTCATTAAAATGCCATATTTCAAACAACATTTTGCAGAAGTTACTTATCAGATTTGCTTATGAGACACATCAGAAAGAGGAGGAAATGGCAGATGTTTCCCTGCAGTTCTGCTTTGTTTTTCTTGGCTTGGCTGGACTTTGATGTGCCACAGGTAAAACCCACCATAAAATATTTATGCTTGGTATTGCACTTTATTTCTACAATATCAACAAAACATCAGGACTTCCTTTAGGATGTGGGAAGATTTCATGAAAATCTTTGCAGACCCAACAGGCAGAAACTAGCAAAACATAAATCTGTGCTACTTGTGTCCACATTCTCTTGAGGGCTCCTGCTCTGAATTGCTCTCAAGATGCACTTTTTTGATTACCTGGGGAGCCCACAGACTAAACCTGTAACTCAGGTAAGGTCTCTTAAATCTCCTTGCATTGACCAAGACCTCTTCTTTCAAGTGCATTTCAGCTATTACATGCCTGGGGTAGCTGTGAGGAAATCATATATGATTGCTGCTTTCCTTCTGCTGGAAAAACCTAAAATTTAATTCACCATGAAATAAGACCATGAGCTTAAATGATAGCTAAAATGGCTGTGAAGCTGCTCAAGCTTTGTGAGAATTGAAAAATCCATGAAATGCCTGAAGGAAGATAGTAAAACAGTAGTCCCCTGATGGTGTGTCCGTCTGGTCAGTGTACCAAGCTCAGGGGTTAGGAGAGCATCACTCAGGTCACATCACACTGGGAACAGCAACAATCAGGGCTGACCTGATTGCTGTAAGAAGATGTCTAAGAGCAGTTCAGTGAACAGCAATAATATTTTTTAGGTGAGAAATGCAATGTAAGCCCCTTGACCTTGCTGTGCTTATCCACCTCTGAGGATAGGAATTTCATTTTCTCTTTGTTTGTAACAGCATGAGGGAAAATAACAAGGCAATCCTCACCTGGATTCATCTCAGGTGAGGTTCATTTATCAGGTACCAAGTTGCTCTAAAAACAATTCGACTTCTACATAACAGAGAGTCAGTTAGCATTAAATTTTTTGCTAACTTTCTGTCAATGTATGTGAGCAAAAGAACATTTCAATATCAGGGCTTTTCTTTATCTGATGATGACACTATTTAAAAGGGAGCAGGGTTGATGAGAGGAATACAAAGTCATGCTTGAGTAACTTTAATCACTAAGAACTTGCTCATTCATAATTGGCTAAAAATCCTCCCATGTTTCAGTTGTTAGTTCAATGGATTAACAGCACAAGGACACTGACCTGCCGTGTCTTTTCAGGAGGAACTTGCTGAGTGGAGATCCAAGAGCATTGAGCTCATTATGCATCCTAGGCAGGGGAGGATCAATCCTACTTCAGAGAGGGAAGATGGAAAGCAGGAAATGTGGGAGAATTAATGGAAAGGCACCTTCTTTCTTCTTTTTTTTTTCTCTCTGCTTTCTCTAAAGAAAAAAAATGAATCTGTGTTAGGTCTGAAAGTATGACTAGGTGTAAAACCAGCCTGTGACATTTTAAGGGCATCACTCTAAGAATTACTTTGGCTTGTCAAAAATTTTGGGGAGAAAAGAGGATACAACCAAGCAAGCAATGGATTGAAACCATATCCAATTTGGGAAGAAATGATCGCTGCAAGAGTTCTTCAAAAAAGGAAATGCTTTGCTGAGTAAATTATTTACATCCACTCCTGGTTTCCACGAGCAATAAAAGAAATCTAATTTTCACCATACCCTTGATGCAGTTTAGAAAAGTGAAAAATTACAACAAGGTTTTTGCTGTGGAACACCAACAGGGCTCTTGTGGATCAGCACACTCCTGTTCTTTGGACCAAGAGCTGAAGCTGAGGAAATAGGTGGCTCTAATCTGGCATTAGCCTTATAGGGCTCAAAGAAGTCAGTCTGGCTACTGGCTTCCATCAGCCAGGGCCCTGTACCAGAGATTAATGACCCTACAAGAATTAAATTCAGAGAAAGTTTAACCAAAGCTCTGAAACTCTAACCCAGTTAGATTGCTGTCAGTTTTTAGTATACCCATTTGCAGGATCAGAGTCTTTAAGCTAGAGACAGCTGATGAAACAGTTCTTCAGTTGGAAAATGCAGTTGTATTACATTTTTAGAGGACAATTTGATTGGATTTTTCAGAGGGAAAAAGTCCAGCTGGCTTTTTCTGACAGTGTTAAAATGCTTTTTGTATTTATGTTTAAAATTTATTAAATAAATTAGATATTGTAAATTGTAGGATACTTTTTCCTAATACATGGCATTATCAAAGTGAAAAGTTTTTGCTGTTTTTAACTTAAACTATCTGAAATGTTACTGAATGGGAAGTTTCACCATGCTGGCTCTTAGTTTTCATTTAGAATTCAGAATAATGACAGGGAAGACACTATTTCCTAGAGAACAACAATAAACCCATGGAATTTCATCCAGGTCTACCACTAGCAATAACTGGAGAGAAACTGGGGAGAAAATTGGAAGGGTTTGGGTAAAGTAACCAACACTCTCAAAAAAATAATATTTTTGACATATTCTTATTAGTATGATAGCTCATTCTGCTCTGTAAGATGCTAGGTTGATAATCTAGTGGAAAGTTGCTGCCTACTAAAGAATAAATTTTGTTATCTAGCATATGCAGATATTTTCATCCCTATTGCCTATTTTAGGGTTTATAGCTTGTCCTCAAATCTGAGTCATGCCAACATACACCAAGCCTCAAACCTCAATTCCTTACTGGAATTCAGTTTCAGTACTTTACCCATCAGTGTTCCTTGTGTAGAGTGTGGTGGTGTTCTGCTCTGATGTTGGCATCCAAATGTCACACGGTCGTGTGTAACTCTGACAAAGTGTCATTGTCACTGGAGATAAATGGGATCAAAGGATCTACCAAAGGTAGACATTTACCTCTGACTTCCATTTAATCAAGAAGATTAAGGTAAGTAAATACAAATCTGTGATAAAAACAATCTCTGAAATGTATTGTGTTTTTGATGAAAGTACAAGCGTCTTTCAAGCAAATCCAGAACTGTTTTCAGGGCAAGAAAACAATGTCATTGGGTGTCACCCTGAAGATTGGTTTTACCTGGGTACACAGCAAAGTTCCTGCTCTAAGAAAGGAAACTACGTAAATTTACAAAAGACTGGCATTTTGTACAACAGAACCATACCATCACTTACAGGCTGCTACCATAAAGAACTGTGGATTTATTATTTGAGAGACAAAAATCCTATCTACTGGACTTGGTTTCCTTAAGTCTATAGACTAGATTCACAGACTTCAAAGCTCCAGGTTCAGCACTTTTGCCTTTTTTACTAGATAAAACACGATGACAGAGCTCTGGCCTTCCACTGAGGCAGAGAATTTCCTGAGAAAGATTTACATGAGGACAGACTGCTTGCACATGTCCACCACAGATGGATTTCTTCTGCTTTCTATATTGCTGTTACTCATAGCTGCTTTACAAATCACTTGGTTTAGTTTTGATGCAAAGATAGTTTTGGATTTGTTCATGTACAACCTACAGTTTAATCTCAATGAGGCTTATAAGAAAGATGAGTACAAACTTTTTAGTAGAGCTGGTTACGCTAGGACAAGAGATAATGGTTTCAATGTAAACAGGGACAGTTCAGATTAGATATAAGGAAGACATTTTTTACAATGAGAATGGTAGAACACTGCCACACATTGCCCAGAGGGGCTGTAGTAGCCCCATCCTTGAAAACCTTCTGGATCAGGCTGGACTGGGCTCTGAGTAACTTGATCTAGTCGAAGATGTCTCTGCTCATTGTAGGAGGGTTGGAGCTAAATAGCCTCTGAAGGTCCCTTCTAGTTCAAACTATTCCATGATTCTGTGAATTTATCTGAATCTTGCTTTTCATCCATTTATACAATTGCATCTCAAAACACTTAGCTAGGAATGTAACAGCTTTTGAGGCAACAGAAACATATAAAAACCACATATGTTTATATATTTATATGACATGGTCACCATCACTCAGCAGGAAGTGGCAGAGTCTGGTGCAGGCAGGCTTGTGTGCAGTTTTCCAAGCAATGATGCATCCAGTATTTATCTGACTGCTATTTCGGGCTTAAAAAAAAAAAAAAAGAAAAGAAGAACAAATACCAGAGGGTGGAGCATGATATGAAGGCTGTGAGGCTGCCAGAGGTGCTCAGAATTGACTGAATCCTGTGGGACAGCAGCTAAAAGGAGCTGAGTGTCAGGTGATGAACTTTCTCTCAAATATATTTGCCATGTGAGCATATAACATGGCCTTGCCCTTGGTGCATATCTTGCAGCTCTATTTCTAGCTATGATTTGCAGCCAGTCCATTTTTCGCTCATGTAAGAACTGCAGAATGATTAATATTTCCAAGTGTTTGCCACATCAAGAAGAAACAAATGTGTATTTATATTTCTCTTGCTTTGTATTTATGGATAAAATTCCTAGTGACCCTCCTCTCTAACACACAGCTGCAGATATACACAGGAACCTGGCACAAAAAAGATTTCCTAATTAAGGTATGCTGTAGCATGCTGGGGCAATGAGTGTGTCCCAACAATATTCAGTGACAGAGATGCTTGGGAAAATGAGGGACATTTCTCAAAGGACTTTGAGAAATGTTTGCACTCAGAAGATGCTGCCTATCAGGAGATACTCCCCAGGAATACAGGAGTCCATAGACAACAGGTCGTATTTCACATAAGAAATTATTTTCAGCCTTTCTCCAGCCTTGTCAAAGCAGTAAAGAAATAGAGAGGATGGAATTACATGTGACCCCAATAATGTTTGATCTTGGCTGGGAGAACCACGGTGAGCAGTAATCAGGGCTGATGTCAGAAGGGTCCCTGTGAGCTCCAGGGATGGGATTTTCAGGGGGCAGAGCTGCAGCTCACCGCATTGCAGAGGCTCCAGGCAGCTCCCACCAGCCCATCCTGCTCCAAGTGCTCTCCAGCTCTGTTGGGATGATTTCCTTGTGCTGTTTAACTGCAAGATCTTTCTAGCTCCTTACACACTCCCACACTGCAGGTTCATTATCTAAGCCCTCTCTTTACCCAAACCCTCTGCTCGGAGTGGTCCCACGCAAAACACACTGTAAACATTCGCAACTGCACCACAGCTCTTTTTACACTCAAGCCAACAAGCTCTCTGTAAAAAAAGCCACATGAAATCTAGTTATAAGTGGGAAGTTGTGAAATAGGTGTAGCATGAAGAGAAAGGAAAGGAACTTCTTTTGTAAGTATATTAGCAGGGAGAAACACCAAACAAGGAACCCTCTACAGCGGTGAAATTTGGAGCCTAAATCAAGAAGATATCCACAAAGAGGCAACAGAGATCTTGCTGTTCTGGTGATTGCTGAGGCTGCTATTAGGCCTCCTGCCATTCAGCAAAGCAGCTGCTGTTGTCTTTGGGAGCACCAACTCAGAATCTGCTTCAGTGGCTGTAATTTAATAGTAAAGGCATGGTTGAAAATGGGGAATTTGGCAGGAATGCCTGGGAGAAGAGGGATTTTTGTGTGCAAATCACTAAACTTCCAAATGCCTTCTGCAAGTCTGTGTTCCTCAGTATTTTTTTTTTTCAGGAAATGTACAGCCTCAGCATGTCAAAAATGAGAAGCATGGATAACCATCCAGTTAAAATCACAGAGGTTTATACTGAGGTGCAAAGTCAATTTGAGAAAAATTTGAGTCCAAGGAAGCAGAGCCCTTCTTTCTGCCCTCTTCATGGATGCTCCTCTTGAACCAGGCTCTGGACTGCAGTCTATGCAGCTTCATTACAGATTTAGGCAGCAAACTTCAGGCTCCAGGGCAGTTTGGTGAAACTTGTGGCTGTGTATCCAGGGCCCACAGAGATGCTGTGGCTCAGGTGAGTCACAGCTTGTTTGCATTCCCTGAGCCCTGGTGAGCATGAGCCAGCACAGCTCAGCTCCACCAGCAAAGTGTTGGGCTGTGCAGAGCTGGAGCAAAGGCTGGAGCACCTGTGAGTGACTTAACCAGACTGGGCACTGTCCATGCCAACAGCAGCCATGAGAGCCACACTGGCTCCAAAGGAGCAGCACTGCTCTGGACGCTTTATAAGTCACTACTAAACATCACGTGGATAGCACCATCAATCTCTTCTTCACCATCTCCTAATTCACATATGAAATTGGCATCATTTTATTGGGCATTTTTCCTTGGTGACCCAGCTTTAGGCATAATTTTCATTTGACTGTGGACTCTATGCATCATCCACAGACATTTGGCAGCTTGGCTGGTCTCTAAGCCCACAGCAAAGTCCAGTGCAGTGAACTTTTCCTGGTCCCAGGGAATGTAACCCTCTTATGCTCTTCCAGTTCTCATTTAAATTAAAACTCTGGTAAGTCAAGAAAGCACTAGTGCTTCTGAGCCTTCCCAGGCCTCTTCTGTCAGGCTGACAGTCATGATGCAATTGATAAATTTTCAAAAACACAGTGTAGCCTGTTGGTGCTATCTGGTGTTTAACATACTAGGATAATGTGTTTTGCTAGGTTAAGAACTAAGATGAAGCCTCAGCACTCAAGTCTGATGCCCATGGCAGCTGTAAGCACCGAGCTGAAGGCAGGATGTGGCTGTAGCTGAGACAGGTTATGGTGGTGCATTTTCCCAGGATCATGGAACACAAAATTCTCCACTCCTGTGGACAACCACATGAATACATAAAGAGAGTGGCTGCTGCTGAATTTTGCTGTGATAGAGAGAAATCCTTACAATAAGGATGGAGAAAGTGAGAGGCTTAAGTGCCCATGTCCATGTAAGCCTGAAGTCCATCCCAGAGAACCTGCTCTGTGGTGGGGCCAGGCTACTCTGCAGCTCTGCTGGCCAGGGCCTTGAGCAGAGAGCCTAGCTGAAGGACAGGGATGAGATCTCCAGCCAAAACTTTCTTACTTCCTATAAACAACCTGCATTAAAAAAAAATCTTTTTTAAAGAACTCACATCTTCCAAAAAACCTAGTTTTCACTGAAAAAAAAAAATCCAAAATTGGGTCTACGACTGATGATATTACATGTACAAAAATATACAAATACATTTCCCCTTTTTCTCAGTTCTCTTCCTCTGCGACCCATGGAGACAAGACAGGGTTCTGCAGATGGAACCTGCTGCTCAGTTTATAGAACCTCTAAAATAAAAAGAAAGTACATTCTGGAAGGGCTCTTTAACACAAAGGTGCCTATAGCTGATGCTGAATCATAGTCTGCTGAGCTTTAGGGAAAAGAAAAGAAAACTCAAGTGACTTTAAACACCATTGCAACTGTAACTGATATTCTATTTGAATTAAACATTTCATTTACTCTACCACAGTGACTGTGACCTTTTCAACTGCAGTTTGGCTCTAAATGACTGATGTTCTTCACGTCACACACGAGGCTTAACAGACTTGTTCTGACAAAGAATGAAAATAGCTCTGTGGGTATTTTGTCTCCCTGTTTCACAGAGAGATAACAGTGAATGCAATAAAAAGTAATGGTGTGGAAGAGATCATGCTGCTGCTTTCCAAGGGTCATGTATATATGGCTGATGAGGAACCTTGGCACTTCAACTGTCTACTGAATTAAAACCAGTGATGAGCAGCAGCCACTGTGCAACCTGGAAACGTGCTGCACGGGTCCCGTGTCTTCAGAGTCAACGTGACCTCGGCAGAAAATTCAGGTTACACTCCTAGGGATGAACTTTCAGAATAAATGTTCTCCGAGTTGGGTGAACTCTTGAAACCCTTGGTTTTCTTCATTGCCTAGGGTCTACAGGTGGATTGAAATGATTTTATGGGGAGAATGGCCCACCTGTCCCCCTACTCTCAATGCCATACAGCCCCTTATCAGAAGGGTGCAGTGCCAGAGGGAATGCAGCTTGAGGGGAGTTTCAAGTAGTTTTCCCACACTGTGTAGCTGGTGATTTTATTCGTCCCCTCTCAGAAAACTGAGGTATCTTCCTCCAGAAAAGAGAAATAGCAAAATACTTTAAAATACCTCTGCATTAGCGAGCCCCACGGATTATTTGGTTGGAACAGCATCAAAACCCATTTTCATATTGTACTTTTCTTATTTTTCAGATTAAGTCTCTTTCAAAGCACTTTAAGGAGAGAAGTAAGGTCCCTCTCTGGATGTCAAAAGTCCCCATGGCACAGGGAGAGGTGACATCAGGTCCCTCAGCAAGACACACATAGCCTGGAGCACCTGAAAAACAGACTTGGAAGCTGGAAGAAAGGGCATAAAAGCTGTGACTGCTGGTTTCTTTGGGATGCCACAGGGTCACCTGTGGTTGCCAGTGTCACTCTTTTCATCATAGACAGCAAAAGGCACAGCTGAATGCAGCTGGATGGCTTGGGGCTGGAATTGAACACAGGGAAGGAGATAATCACAGAATCACAGATTCAACTAGGTTGGAAAATACCTTTGAGATCACCAAGTCCAACTTATCAATGAATACCACCTTGTCAACTGGATCATGGCACCAAGTGCCACATCCAGTCTTTCCTTAACCCATTCCAAAGCCAAATCACTCTGTCTGTGAAGAAATTCCTTCTAATGTCCAATCTAAACCTTTCCTGGCACAGCTTAAGACTGTGCCCTCTTGCTGCTATTGCTGGTTGCCTGTGAGAAGAGACTGACCCTCAGCTGGCTACACCCTCCTTTCAGGGAGTTGTAGAGAACAGTACAGTCTCCCCTGAGCCTTCCCCAGCTCCCTCAGCCATTCCTCATAGGATTTGTATTCCAGACCCTTCACCAGCCTTGTTGCCCTTCTCTGGATACTATCCAGCACCTCAACATCCCTCTTAAATTAAAGATCCCAGAAATGAATGCAGTCCTCAAGGTGTAGCCACACCAGCACTAAGGGGAAGAATCACTTCCCTACTCCTGCTGGCCAAACTATTCCTGATAGAGACCAGGAAAATATGGAGGCAGAAATGGCTGAGCAGGGATGAGAAGGGACAATACAATCTCTTTTAGCAGCTTTTCTGGCTTCCAGTGCTTGTTGAATGATAGCCTGATTTTAACACACAGAGATACACCAGAGATCAGCTGCTGCTCAGGAATGAACGAGTGTGCACAGGCCAGTGGCAGGTGTACATGGAGTCATGCAACCAGCAACAGAAAAGTACTGCCAGGTGCTGTGCAACATTGTGAAATCTCAGCTCCACACAGGAGAAAATATCACTTCTGGCAAGGGTCCACTCACTTTTCCAGTCAAGGGCTGCTGCAATGTTTGCAAAATGAACCGACTGAAGAATACTACAGGAAAAAGAAGAATCAGGAAACAGAAGCTATTGGATCTGATATGCACAGCCAGTTCAGTCTTCGATGATGGAGATGCATCATCCCATGGATGCTCAGTGAGAATCAAAAGGCTTGGCTATAATAGTCATAACACTCTTGCTTGTGTGGATAACCTGGAAAGATGAGAAACTGGTGGGAATAGTGAACTGAGACCCCCCCAGAGGAACACAAGTAGGACTCCAAAGCAGCCAAGAGGCTGGGAAGGGGGGAGGAAGCCTTTTCCATGACATTTCCATTCACTGAGGGAGAGAGACAGAGGTCTCTGGACAGAGGTCAAAGTCCAGCCCATTAGAGACCCACCATGGAGACCAGAGGAACCACCAGAGCAGGTAGACTAAGCTGCATTATAATATAGGCTATGATATTAACTTCATACTGTAAAAATAAGGGGAAAGGAAACTGAGGAAACTCAGGTCTGGAGAACTCAGAGTCAGATAGCAAATTGACATTAATGAGCACAAAGAGTATCCAATCAATCTTAATGGGCCCCAGCCAGTACTTTGACAGATTCGTCTTTTTTAGTGGATTTCACGGACTAATCCTTTGAAGCAAGCACACAAATTGCTCATCACACATGGGGGGAAGGAGTTTCACAGTTTCCAAAGGGAGATCCAATCTGCCTAATATATGTATGGAAAATCATAACCCATTTGGCTCCTAGCTGACACAAAAACTCACAGGTACCATGGCTGTTGGCTCCAGAACTAAGGCTTGTACCAAGTCTGGCAGTAATCTGGGGATGGAAACCAGCAACACATAGTACCACAAAGGTGATGACTGATGGCCAAGGCAAGCCCCATCAGTGGTCAGCTCTGCTTTCTCACATTTTCTTGTATTAGCAGAGTGCAGTGAGGATGCCTACACACAGTTCATTCACCTCTATACTTCAACTGCAAAAACTTCTGTGCTGCAGGTGAATAATTTTTATATTCTCTGTGCTTTATATTACAGCACAGAGTGTGAGTCGAGAGCCAGGCTTACCTCCCACACACATATCTTGTAATATCAATATATGTGACTCACCCTTCAGCTGCTTCTATAAGAAATCAGGAAATATTTCATAAAAACCTATCAAGAGATTTATTAGTCTTCATGGAAAAAAATTGTAAGCCATGTGTCCTTCCTTTTTATTTTTTTTTTAAATTCAAGCTTTATCTCAGAGTAATGCATTCTGACCAAAGCTTTCTGCACACTCCTAAATACCACAGGTATGGGAATTCATTGACCGAGTATTCTTTGTGCTGCCCTACCCAATTCCTTTTTTTATTTGCAGAAGCAGTTTTCTTTTAGGAAATACAAGTGTAGTTAACCATATCCATAACCCTTCTTCTCTGCTTTCCAAGATTTTCCATCCTTGTTCTTGTCTCTTTACAACTTATTTCCCTGCACCAAGAAGCACAGAACATTGTGTACCCTGTTTGTAGCTCTTACTGATCTCCTGCTGTTTTCCAATATTGTGGGCATTGTTTTCTTTCCCAAAAAGGAAAAAAAAAAAGTTGTTGGTTTTTTAGGTTTTTATTTTACTTTCATCACCATTATTGTAAAAACTGACAGACTGTAAAATCAACATGCTTGTAGATGTGCAGTCAGAACTTGCAATGGTTAGTTATAAGGTGATTATCCATAGCAACTGTCAGCTTGTTTCAGAGCCCAGTTATTAGGCAAGCAGACTGTTTATTTTGTGCATATTTGCAGCTTTTTGCTAGGTTTTGCCAGTAGATAATTGCTGCTTCTTAGTACTCTTATCTTCTCTAAGGAAAGATCATGTATGGGCCACTTGCCCCAGATACATTGATTGCCACAAAAAATCTCAGCATAGGTTTCAGTTACTTATCACTGTTTTCCCATATTTAGAGGATAGGAAATAGCTTTTGACAAATGAGGGCTCTCTTACAGCTGAAAGATAATTCAGTATTTCTCCGGTTCTATTGAAGTTATTTAGTCCTATTGCACATGTCAATTATGCTCTCAAAATTTAGACTGTCATCACAATTAGCATTTTGCCTGGCACTTTGCAGAACTGCAGAGGAACAAGGTTCCTGCTCTAAAGAAGCTTACAGTCCAAGGGGCACAGTGGGAACAACCAAATGGTGTGACCCTGGTAAGCAGAGCAGAGAGATGCGTGCGAAGGGCCGTGTGATGCTCGGAATGGAGAGGGAGCAGGGTGAGTGTTTCCAATGCCAGCACCAGTTTGCCTGTCTGAACTGGGCTGTGGAGCTGTACTGGTGCTGTTAGGCTGATGGGGAGATGTCCTGTCTGGCTGAGTGAGTGCCCTGGGTGAAGTGACACCCAGGAGTGGGGCTGAGGCAGCTGCTGCTGTAGCAGCACCCGTGTCATGGAAACACGAGCCAGCTGGCGTGCTTGGTGGCTGTGTGAAATGCACAGCCTCCCTCCTTAAACCAAAGGAAACTTAATGGCATAAACCACTGGTGAAGGTTTCCAAGTCAGTCCCAAGCACAAATACAGGCTGGGCAGAGAACAGATTGAGAGCAGCCCTGAGGAGAAAGGCTTGGGGTGTTTGTTGATGAGAAGCTTGACATGACCCAGCAATGTGTGCTTGCAATCAAAGTCAAACGTGTCCTGGGCTGCATCAAAAGCAGCGTGGTCAGATGGTCAGTGGCAGGGATTGTCTCCTCTGCTATGCTCTCATGAGACCCCACCTGGAGTGCTGCATCCTGTTCTGGGGTCCTAAGAGGACATGAACCTGCTGGAGTGAGTACAGACCAGGGCCATGAGGATGATCAGAGGGGTGAAGCACCTTTCTTGTGAAGACAGCTTGAGAGAATTGGAGTTGTTCAGCCTGGAGAAGAGAAAGTTCCAGGCTGAGCTTATAGAAGCCTTCTAGTGCCTGAAGTGGCCTACAAAAAAGGCAGAAAGGAACCTTTGACAAGTGTGTGCTATGATAGGACAAGGACTGACAGCTTCAAACTGATAGAGAGTAGGTTTAGATTAGATATAAGGAAGAAATTATTTTCTACAGGAGTGGTAAGGTAGTTGAACAGGTTGTCCAGAGACGTTGTTGATGCTACATCCCTGGAAGTGTTCAAGGCCAGCTGGGATGGGGCTTTGAGCAACTTAGTCTGGTGTAAGGCATTCTTGCCCATGGCAGGGGTTGGAATGAAATGATCCTAAAGGTCCCTTCCCACCAAACCGTTCTGTGAGTCTATGATGTCAGGGAGTTTTGGCACCTGGGGCATTGCTTGGGTTACTGAAAATGCTCTGAGAAGCAAAGCATCCCTCACAAGACTGGCAGTGCCCTTTTCCCTTCCATCACCCTTTCGCTCTGCTCCACCGTGTTCTCGCTCTCTCAGCAGCTGCCCCGTGACTGGGAAACGGAGCCCGTCCATGCACAGCCGGGTCTGGGGCTGGAAGCGAGCGAAGGAGGAATGAAGAGCCCGAACGCCGGAGCCGGGCTGTGCCGGAGCCCGTCCCGGTCCCGCTCGGCGACACGAGGTGGCAGCAGCCGCTCGCGTTTGGCAGCGCCGCGCTCTCCCTGCCGCGGGCCCGCTCTGTCATTTGTTTTGTAAAGGTGCTCTCCACCTCGTTTTCCAGCCATTTTGTGAAAATCAATGCTCCGATAAAGAGGAGAGAAACAGGCCTTTTTCACTCGGTCTGCGCTTAACCTGTCCGTGCGCTGGGAACAGAACCGGGTCATATTCCGGGCTCGCTCAGAGCTCTGCTCAAGCCAGACCCGTGTTATTTCAGTGCGACGTAGTTAGAGAACAAATTAAAATCCCGCTCGGGAAAGCTGTTCCGCTTCAAAGCGAAGCTCTCGGGAGCTGGCTGCTCGTCAATGCCACGTGCAGGATAAATGTGACAGAGAGTCGGGGCTGTGTTCCTGCCGTGAGCGCCGGGCAGCGCCGGGGCTCCCAGGGACGGCAGCGGGGAAGCTGCGCTGCAGAAGCCGCTCTCACAGCGGTGTCGCCTTGCCTGTGCCTGCTGGGGAGGTACGGCTGGGTTAATCTTTGGGTTTAAATTCTACTTCTCGTTTAATTGCTGTGTCAGAGAGGACCCACATCCATTGACGGCAGTGGAATTCAGCCCGTGTGTTTATACCGCTGTTCAATTGCAATATTGCATTTCATTGAGGAGCTCTTCTGTAATTGGAAGGGCATATAAAAATATATTGTATTATACAGCTACTTCCAGCACAAACCGCTCAACTTGTCTTGTAGAGTTTGAATAAATCTTTAGATCAAGTTCACCTCCTGAATGACCCATAGATCAGTGCTGAGCTCTGCTGTGGTATTCAATTATTTATTCATTATGTTTTCCTCATTCTCATGACAAAAAGAAAGATTTAAAGAGTCATTATGGTGTTTATGGAAGTGTTAACCAATTAAAAGCTCAAGGTTGCATGCTATTTCTTCTGAACAACAAAGAAAAAAAAATCAGGAGAATGATTGATACAGTTAATATATTTATTGGCATTAGTACATTCTCTTTTATTGCTGGGATCAGAGTGACATCATTCATCATAAAGACAGCATAATTGTCTCTGAATGTTATAAAAGGTGAAATTCATTCTCCTGGAAATTAAAGAGAACACTGCAAAGCTTCAGTTTAAAAAAAAAAAAAAAGAAAAAGGACTGAATGATACAGATGATAAAATGTACTGGCTTTAAATTTCTGTCCATAAACCTGGAATAAAGCTACTGAGAATTAGTCTGAAGTGAAGATTGTAATGCAATAACCTGAAATTAGTTTAGGTATTCCTCTAATCTCATTTTTCATGGGGTAGGACTATTCATCATAAAATCTGTTTTCCTTCATTGGCAGTATTTCAGCTGTCTACTCACTGAATGAAAACAGTAAAGGAATAAAGACACCAAATGAAATATATGTTATTTGTTCTGGCAGAATTATCTCACTCTCAGCAAAGCAAAGCAGACACAGCAGCATCTTCTACCTGGTCTTTGCTCCCCACACTCAGAACTACTCAGATCCCTTACTCCCCTTTTTCCTATGCAGGTTTGGCTTTAGGAGCAGGCCTTGACCTGATTAAGTGTCTCTAGCAGAGGATTTTAACTTTGCTTAGATTTTGCTTTTATCTCCCTGTGGAATTTCTTATCTACAAAGAGACTCTGAAGACCTCTGTGCTATTCCTTTGAAGATCAACTCTGCCACTCTTGCCTGTATCAAATAATTCTCATCCTGTGAGTCTGGATTGGGTTCTCTTCCAGTTTGATGCTGCCTAAGAAATGAGATGCAAAAAGAGAGAGGACAGGGGGAAAAAAAGGCTGAAGGTCCTTACTCAGAACTCTACAGACTCCACTAAAGCTACGTGCTCCTCCCCTCCTGAGCAAACCTTTCCAGACCCACCTCATGCTTACACCGTGTTTGCTGTGGGAGCGTCAGCCATACAAGTTACCCATGGGAAGGGAAGCTCCCGTTGCAAGATGGCCAGCGTAGTTTTTCATGCTGCAAATCAAGGTGGATGTCCCTAGTGACTTAGAACTAGCCTTCTGAATTATGCAATAGCTGTACATGCCTGGTTTAATCCAAGTATGTTTAAAATTAGCCTTTAATCTTTTGCAAGCCCCGATGTTCCGAAAAATGAAATTGTCAGTGCGAACCAGACCAACTAAGCAGTATTAATTAACACCAGGAGAAAATCACAAAGGATTCTCTTTGATCATTACTTGAAGACATTTTGTACTTACCTTTAATTTTCTCTCCTGATTTGAAATAGCAAGTTCAGGTTATAGCTCTTTGTTAGAATAATAATTAAAACAATCTAGTCTCTGCATATACATTGTTTAGCTAAAGGACACTAATTATGTGCATAGGTTAAGAGACTAATTGAGGTTAAACCTGCAAGGGAGCAGCCCTTAGATTCTTCAGGATGCAAAAATTTCTATTAAACATGGCAGTGTCAGCCCAAATCTGGACTCTTAATTGTTTTCTCTTTCTTCTAAAGAATCCTCAAGTCTGCTTCTGAGTTCTCCTCTCAAAAGGTACAGCTTTTTAAACACTTCTGGAAGGGTTTCTCTGCCCTGTAGATGTTCAGGAAGTCACCAAAAGAGTTCAGACTAAAAGGGCTTTCAACTGATGCTCACTGCAGAGTGCCCTGATGGAACCAACCAGGCAGAGGAGACAGGGACATGGCCCCATGATGTGTCCAGCCCCTGAACTAGAAATGGCAGTCAGGAATGGGATGCCACTGGCATTCCCCTTAGGAAATTCCCTTCACTGAGAGTTGTACCTCCACTCTTGCGACTTGAAGTGGGGCCACGCAGGCCAGCTGTATTGCACAGTCCCCCAGCCTGAGCAGATAGGGTGTCTCAGCTGCCCTCTGAGCCTGCTCCTGGGTTTATCTTTACATGAAAGTGAGAAGTGTAAGAGGAGTATCACCGTGGATGCATGGAGAAGACCACATTTTACTCTTTTATGTCAAAAGTAAACAGAGGTGACAGCCTGCCAAGAAAGACGGAGGCAACTAATCTGGAGTGAGCAAAAGGGAATTCTCACTGTGTCTACCCTATACTATGGCCAAAATTTTGAGATACAGAGAAAAACCACAGTGAAGTCTCAAAAAAATTAGCTAATCTGGGATCAAGGCTTTCCGCTTCTGAGAAATCTGGAGTAATTCCATTACCCAGTGCAGCTATTCCAGGTTTTAGCACATACAGTCCCTGACTAAACATGGACTCTGCAGCTGTCCTTGGCAGGATAACGATTACAAGAGATAATCTTCATGTTTCGAGAAGCATTGCTGACAGAACTCAGAAAGAAATTCCTTCTCTCTCTCACAGTAGCAAGAGTATTTCATAGCTATCCAGATGCATTATGAGAACTTTATGTCTTTCTCTAAAACAAATGGTGGAAAGCATTGTCAGAGAAAGCACAGATGGATTGTGTTTCTCCCTGCCATGCATCACTATGGTTAGACGAAGATTAAATTTCTCTTTTGTATTTAGGCAATCTTGCCTTTATTTTCTTACTAATAACAGCTGGAGGAAAAACGCTATAAATCTGCTTAGTATGCATTCACCACATGACTACTCAGTACTTGTTATATGCAGCTCTAGTTCTGCTGTTGTTTAAATCAGAAATTGAACTCAGTGATAGTTAACAATGTCGGGATCTGTTTGATGGTCCTGCCCCTGCTCCACTGGTGATCGCATCCCAGGAGCGCAGGGCAGGAGGAGACAAGGTTACAAATACTGGCACTGTTTCATATTGACTATTTTACTGCCTCTGTGTCTGTGCTCAGATCTTTGCTAACTCCTAAAGATTTACATTCCAATCCATCCAAATCACTGTGCAGGGCTAGGTTAACCTTGACAAAGCTGTATCCTTCAGTGCTGAATTTAAAGCTAGAAAAAATGAGTTTCATCTTAGAGAGCTTAGCGATTTCTTTTCCAAATCTGCCACATTCAAGAGCAACACAGAGCAAAGTTTCCTCCTCTAGACATTACCAAGAGGAATATGGACAAATAAATTGAATTCAGCCATTAAAAGTGCTGTGGCTTCTCCCAGAGAAGAAGGATAAGTCATACAGAACAGAGGAAACTCAGGTACAGGTGCACTGCATCTGACACCAAAATGATTGTGTTGTTTCTGCTGAAAGTCAAAAATAACATAGTTGGTAAGCTCTCTGTGTTTGCTGCTAGGCAGAAAATATATACCCTTAGTTGTTTTCATTATAAATAATTTATTATCCACCATTTCGAGCCACATACCAGCTGCTGTTTATTCAAGTTCTGTAATTGTTTCAGTTCCTTGATACAAAGGAATCAACCATTAATATCAAATAACAATAAGCACTTAATAACCATTTATTACCAAAGAGACAGATTAATGACAATTTCAGGAAACTTTACCTTCAGGGAAGTCCTAAGAAGTGCTATGCCATCAGATGCAAGTGTTTAAAAATTTAGATGCTTGTGACAATGGCTATTAAGTTCTATTTGTGTGTCTGCAGTGCTCAGCAGTGTAATGAGGTGACATCTCTGTCAAGAGCCTCTAGGTGCTGCCACAGTACCAAAAAAAGGACAGAGTGCTGCATTTGTTTCGTTGTTGGAAAGAGACAGTAATCAAGTAAACCACTATTCTAGCAGATTTTTAAATAAATACTAAGAAGTAGTGTTTTTTCCTTTGCAGTTCTTTGGTCAACAGTTTAATAGCAATCATTTCTCAAAAAAAAATTCCATGTATCAACATCCCTTGTTAAAGGAGGAACCTCTTAAATACATGGTATGTAGAAATGTCAGTGTATTTTTAAAAATATCAAAAGATTAAAAATAAGGTTAATGTTCAACTTCAGTTTGAAGCTATTCTGCTTTATTTCCTCACCTACCAAATCTCACTGGCACACAGAGACATGGTCTTCTTTAATGCCTACAGAGAAGTCTCCCTCTCTCCCCCACAATTTCAAACAATGATCAACTACAAGGACTGAAAGCTAATGGAAATCATTTCAGTCTAGAAATGTAGGCAAGTTTAATGCAGCTGTTTGTTTAAAAATATTTTCCAGTGTTGTTTTTTATTTGCAGACCAAAGACTTTAAAAAAATCTTGCCCACCAGCAGCTCCCAAGGATTTTACTTCAGTGCCCCATCCCTCAGATGGGATAAAGCAGCACAACTTGAAAGGAATCCTGATTCACACTGGGGACTGGGTCTGAAAGCCCTGCTCAGGGGACACAGTGCTGCTCAGCATTTGGATGCAGCTGTCCTGCAGACCCAGGGGCTCAGCACCCATCTCTGTGATCTGTGGTAAGACTTTTGTCCCCGTTATCTCAGAGACTAGCACACAGAAAATCTGTAGAAATTGGTTTTGTATTAAAAAACCCAACCTCATTTACATACATGTCAACCACAACTATAACTGTGGCAAGAAGTCTTCAGAGATGCTGAGTCTGGGTGACTTACATCATGCCAGCATCGCAGTTTCCAGCCTGAACACAGTGCCACCTCACCTGTGCTCTGAGCCAGCACTGTCACTTCCAGAGAGATGCCCCAAAAGGAGCCAGAAGTTTCATGTGGGAAAGAGCAGGTGCCACAACAGCTCCTAAGCAGTGCTGGTTTTATTTATGGTTTGGCAAGGGGTAGAGGGGTGCCTTGTTTTAATTTGAACTAGTCTATTTCCTGGTAAAGCCCCTCTCTGTGACATTTAGTCTTTTGGAGCCTGCTGAGAGGATGTGTGTAAATTTGGTCTTAAACAGGAATAAACTTCAGTAGGTACTGAGGTGCCTGCCTGGATAGCAACTTAAATTTCTGCTCTGCACCAGAGTGCCTGTGTCTGAAGAGACAAGGAGTTTGGTCAGAAGCTAAGGCCAGGGTTCATAAGGAAAAAGCTTGGACGGACAGAAAATTTATTTCATAATATTTAGTTATGAGAAAGATACTAGGTTCTTTTATGTCTACTAGTACAAGGAATATCATTGTAAGTTGAAATTATATTCATAAAAATACCCCAAACTTCTCCCACCTTTCACTTCCGGACTTAAAAAAAAACTTGTTGCAACTCCTCACCTGTTTTAATCAGCCTAACCACAATGTGTCCATGCAGAAGATAAATGCTGTTATTATTTAAAATTCCTAGCACCAGCTTCCAAAAATGCTCACAAGTCACTAATCCCAGGAAAATGTATGGTAGTTAATTAAATGTAGAATGTGCAGAAGTTATCCAGTAGATTGCAATCAACAAGATTCATTGAATGAACATTTTGTTCCTCACTGCTGAGACAGGTTGTTTCCAACCCTTCCTCCTCCTCCCAGCGGGACATTGGGATAACAGTGAGCACAAAATGAAACAAATGAACAAGTGTGGCCTCAGCCCCAGAAGCAAACAAATCATTTTTCAGAGCCAAGCACTTGGAGATACTTATTTCCACCTTTTTCAGAGCCATTCTGCTGGCCAGGGAGGGCGTTTGTTCATTTTACTTAACCTTGAGCTGCAAACCTGACAAACTGAAAGGACTCCCAGTAGGCACAGGGAAGTGCTGACGCACCCTGAGGCAGGATGGGGTGCCCCACACCGTGTAGTATGGAACTGGGAACACCCCACTCAGCAAGCTACCTGCCAGAGACTTTCTGTGAGCCATGGAGAGAGAGAAGCCTCTCAAAGGGATCTGTTTTGCAGCAGCAGGCAGGAATGCCTGGGTGTAATAAGACATCTCTGTAGATCAATGGTGTTGAAATGGTCTCTGTATGGTTGCTGAGGTGATGCCAGAGCAGCTCTTGCTGGTGCAAGTGGTAAGCAGCTCTTGCAGACACAGGGAAACCTTCCCTCCACATACTAGCATTGGCTGGTGCCACAGGGAGCAGCTCACAGAGAGGGACTGGAGGAAGCAGGAAAATGGTCAGAAATTGAGCTACCATCTTGGCTTCATATCCTCAGAAATGCTTCTAGAAAAGTGCAAAGCTTTACTGGCTAAAGTCAGCCTAGAGAACAGTCAAAGTTCTCACCAACAAGTCAGACTTTCATGGACTTAAGTAAAAACTCTCTTTCTTAAAGGTGGTGTCTGGAGTCAACAGGTGGATTGTGCAGGGTTAGTAGGCACACAGGGTTTGCCCATGGTGAGAGGGGACAATCACCAATATGATTGCAGAGATGCAAGATCCAGCAAAGTCAACAGCTCAAATATGGGACCTTGTGAATGAAACAAGTGGAGCAAGGTTTTTGTCATGACAACAGGGTGACCTTTTACCTTTTGGAGCTATTTGCTGCCTCAAAAGCAAATCTTAGTGGGAACACACAACCACTGTTAGAATCATAAATTCATAAAATCCCAGCATGGTTTGAGTTGGAAGGGACCATAAAGATGGCTAGTGCCATCCCCCTGCTACTCTTGCCACAAGCAGGCACACTTTCCACTAGACCAAGTTGCTCAAAGCCCCATCCAGGCCTGGTCTTGAAGACTTCCAGGGATGAGGCATCCACAATTTCTCCAGGCAACCTGTTACAGTGCCTCATCACCCTCACAGTAAAGAATTTCTTCCCTACACGTAATCTGAACTGACTCTCTTTCAGTTTAAAGCCATTGCCCCTTGTTTTATCACTGCATGCCCCTATTAAAAGTCAAAAGTCCTTCTCCAGCTTTTTTACAGGCCCCTTTAGGCGCTGGAAGGCTGCTGTAAGGTCAGGTCAGAGCCTTCTCCTCTCCAGGCTGAACAACCCCAACTCTCATCCTGTGTTCACAGAAGGGGTGCTCAAGCCCTCTGATCATCCTCATGACCCTCCTCTGGACTCATTCCAACAGTTCCATATCCTTATTATTTTAAGGTCCCCAGAGCTGGGTGCACCATTCCAGGTGGGGCCTCATGAGAGCAAAGTAGCAGAGAATCACCTTCCCTGACCTGCTGGTCACGTTCCTTTTGATGCAGCCCAGGACACATTTGGCTTTCTGGGCCACAAGCACACGCTGTCGGCTCATGTTGAGCTTCTTGTCAACCAGCAACCTTCCCAAGTCTTTCTCCCCAGGGTTGCTTTCAATCCTTCTCTGCCCAGCCTGTATTTGTGCTTGGGATTGCTCTGACCCAGGTGCAGGACCTTGCATTTGGCCTCGCTGAACATCATGAGGGTTCTATAGGCCCACCTTTCCACCCTGACCAGGCCTGTCCAGATGGCATCCCTTCCCTCCAGAGTGTCAACAGCACCACACATCTTGGTGTCTGTGGCAAACTTGCTGAGGGTGCTCTGGATCCCACTGTCAATCCCACTGACAAAGATGTCAAACAGACCCCAATACCAACCCCTGAGGAATGACACTTGTCTCTGGTCTCCAATTAGGATGCCTTCTAGATGTAGCAAAGAAAAAAATGAGCAGTGGATGGGCAAATAGTGTACCCATAACATCTTCATTCTTGAATTTCCCTTACAGGAGTCCTGTCTCCTCTGACAGCCTTAGCTGGACATGTTGTTTGATCTGGGGTTTTGAAGGAGAGAGGTTTTAAGACCCATTAACCAGGACCATAGGGGTGTGTCTCATCAAAGTGACAGCTTGCCAAGGCTTTATGTCAGCTCCAACCAAGGCAGGCAAGAGCACTACTGAAATGTGCAGACCAGCCCTGCACCTTGCCTGTCTCCTTTTAGCACTGAGATCTTTTTCATGCAACAACAGGCTTAGCATGGAAAATGTAAGTTTTCAGAGACCCATTTTATTCCTTTAAACAAGGTCATTAGAAACAGCAGATGCTGTTCATCACACCTGATGTGCTTTGAGGAAGTAAATTTCAATGCCCTGTTTGAAGAAAGCGAGGGTAGCGTTTATTAACTCAGCTGAACCTCTTCACCCAGCACAAGCTGAATTACCCAAGATGCCATAAATTTCAGGGAATGGGGAGATAAAGCACTGAAGTTATTGTGTTCCCGTTGGATACTGCAATTGAAACTGTGCTTCATTATCCTCTTAGCCATACTCAACCTTCTTTCCCAGCAAACAGAATCACAGAATATGCTGAGTTGGAAAGGACCTACAAGGAGCCCACCAGTCCTGGCTCTGCACAGGACTATCCTCAAGAGCCACACCATGTGCCTGAGAGCATTGTCCAAACCCTTCTTGAGCTCTGTCAGGCTGGTGCTGTGACCACTGCCCTCCGGAGCCTGCTCAGTGCCCAGTCACCCTCTGGATGGAGAACCTTTTTCTAATATTCAACCTAAACCTTCCCTGACACAACTTCAGGCCATTCCCTTGGGTCCTGTCACTGCTGACCACAGAGGTCAGTGCCTGCCCCTCCTCTTCCCCATGCAGGGAAGATGTAACTGCAATGAGGTCTCTCCTCAGTCTCCTCTTCTCCAGACTGAACAAGTGACCTCAGCCTCCTCATATGGCTTCCTCTCAAAGCCCATCACCATTCTTGTTGTTCTCCTTTGTTTGCTCTCTAATAGCTTCATATCTCAAATTGTGTAACCCAGAACTGCACACAATATTTAGTGAGACCACCCCAGTGGAGAGCAGAGCAGGACAATCACCTCCCTTGCCTGGCTGGCAATGCTGTTCCTGATGCCCCCCAGGACAGGGTTGGCCCTCCTGGCTGCCAGGGCACTGCTGGCTCATGTTCATCTTTCCATCAACCAGGACCCCCAGGTCCCTTTCCACAGTGCAGCTTTCTAGCCTCTCATTTCCCAGTCTATGCACACAGCCAGGGCTGCCCCAGCTCAGGTGCAGCACTTGTCCTTGTTAAACTTCACACTGTTGGAGACTGCCAAGCCCTCTGATTTGTCAAGATCTCTCTGCAGGGCCTCCCTGCCTCCGAGGGAGCCAACAGCTCTTCCCAGTTTCTATCATCTGCAAACCTTGCTCAGTGTCCCTTGCAGTCCCGTATCCAAGTCATTTATGAAGATGTTGAGCAGCACAAAGTCCAAGATGAAGCCCTGCAGAACCCTATGAGTGACACGTTGCCAGTCTGATGTCACCTCATTCACTAGAACCCTTTGTGCCTGACCCATCAGCCAGTTGCTCACCCATCCCATGATGTGTTTATCCAGCTGTGTGCTGGACATTTTGTCCAGAAGGATCCCGTGAGAGACAGGAATCCAGAAGCTTTACTGGGATCCAAAAAGACTACATTAACTGGCTTCCCTTAATCATCTAGGTGGGTTACCTTGACGTGAAAGGAAATCAGGTTTGATACCAAGACTTTCCTCTCACGAAGCCATGCTGGATGTGACCTACGACTGCATTGTCTTTCTGGTGTTTTTCAGGATCTCTCAGAATAATATTTTCCTTAATTTTGCCAGGCACTGAAGTGAGACTGACAGTAGTTTCTGGGCTCCTCCTTCTTGCCCTTCTTGAAAATTGGGATAATGTTTGCCAGCTTCCAATCAGCTAGGACCTATCTGGATTCTAAAGACTGCTCAAAAATCATCAAGAGAGATTCATCAAGAGTGATGTTTTGTATTTCTAATTATAAAGGGAAGAAGGCAGAGTTTCCATCATATTTATACTTAGCATCTTTTCTTGTAGACAAAAAAATATTTCCAGGTACATTCACAATTTAGATTTAAACAATTTTCATTAGAAAATTCGACATAAATTGCTATAGAACTATATAATTGTAAAATTTTACGTTCCAAATTAGTTTATAGGTACTCTGTAAGGAAAAATATTCTTGTTTCACTATTTAACTTAAAATCCATTTTCCTGGTTTTATCTGAAAGGAATAACTAGTGTGTATTGAAGGAAAAGCATTCATTGGGTGGAAAAAAGGCTTTTTCAGGTACCCCAATTTCATCTCCCCATTTTTCTATTATTAATGTATTATTTAGGATTTATCTTCCATTAGAAACACTCTCTGGTCTGTGTCACAATAGCACTTTCTTCCCTAAGTGGCTTATGTCCAAAAGAAGATAAAATGCACTTGCTTTGGGGGAGAAAGATTTGTTCTACTTAGATACAGACATATATCTGAGCATAGACATAAAAACATCTCCTCTGACATTTTAAATGGGTTTTTCGTTGCTGTTATGGAAGACTAACTGAGGCACAAACAACTTTGTGACCTGGAGCTCTAAGATATTTCTCCATCAAAATGGACAAAAAGGAGTTATGGTAGCTAGGGAGCTGAAGAGCAAGACCAGCATATCTCTACTTATAAAGAATATCTGTAGAACAGGAGGCATCCACAGAGAAGGACTGTGCTGCACAGCTCCACACAAAGGGAAAAAAAATGTTGAATATAACAGAGTGTTGAGAGGAAACTAATATTCCTGGAGATGAGTTTAGACTGACAGCTGAGAAAGACACTTTTGGCAGACACATATTAGATAAATTAGAGTAGGATGATGCAAGTGTATATGGGATTTTTTTTAACTTTCACTCTTCACTTCCACTATTTTTCAGTTAAGCATAATTTTCCCTTACACAATATTTACAATCTCCACTCTAGCTGAACAAGGCTTCCACCAGGCTTACACAAATACTTTTTAGAAGGCTGAAGGACGTAACCTCATATATGGAAATGTCAGAAATCATGTCCTTCCTACTAGGCTGAGTGCTGGACTTTGATCTAACACAGCTAATACATACTTATCATGGCAAAATGACAGAATTTGCCTGGTCTCAGTGAAGAGGCAAGATCTTGTTCTTGACCTGTGGTCATATCTATTATAAACTCCTAAAAAAGTCTTCATTTCTAAGTAGGAGTTCTGAAATACAGGAAACAGAGATGTGTTCCCATGACAGGTGTTCACTGCACTTGTCACCTTCCTCATGTCCCAAACATCCACAGGTCTCCTGTGCAAACACTGCTGCTCAATTCCTGCATGTACTTTTTGATGGCACAGAAAATCTTCCTGTACCTTGAGAAAGGGAAGGCTGCAATAGCTGGAAATCCTTACAATTCTGATTTCTTAAAGTCAAAACCTTCCCTGAAATGTAATAGCATGTTTTGCTTGGACTGAGAACAGGAACAGACATAGAGCCATATGCCAATTTGTGTGTCATCAGGCCCATGTAATTGAATTAATTTAGAGATAGATATATGGCAGGATGCTGCACATGCAGCTATTGAGGATGGAGCTGCTGGGAGCTGAGCTGTGGCAGCCCAGCTCTCCTCCTGCCCACCTGGCACTGCCCAGCTCTGCTGGCAGCTCCACGCTTGCTGGACTCACCATCCTTGTTCCTTGCCTGGGCTGAAATTGTCTCCCACTGAATTTACAGATATATCCTGCTGTCCACACCAACATCATCCAGCTGTCCTGCACTGCCTCCTGCATCTCAAATGGGCTCTTGCCACCCTTCCTGAGCCGCAGTTCCCAATGCTTACTTTTGAGATGTCTGAAAGGTTCTGACTTTGTGTTTTTCTGAAGTCAGTCATCTAAATGGCTGCATGTTCTTACAGCCCAGCAAGGTTGGGAAGATGGCTGTATCCTTTGGGAGACTGCTCACTGCTTAGCACTGGGAGGGACACACCAGCCCTGTCCAGTTCTTTCCCAGGGGCAGGCTATTCCAGCTTCCCCAGCTTTCCCTGAGCTGTTCCAACTCTGCTCACAATTTCTTTCATGTCCCTGGCACAGCCAGCTCACAAATATGCAGCACTATGAAAATTAAATCGAATTTAATAGCTATCTAAATATCACCATGGGCATTTTCTGATTGCATTGCACTGGGAGGGGGACAGCTGCTGCCATGTGTCACGTAATCTCCAGTGCTGGAATGCAGCAGCAACTCTTTGAACAGGCATCAATGACAGATCTAAAACTTGTCTTTACACAGCCTAGATGTCATAGACTTCTTCTCTTTAGATTAATGTAAGAGTTAATAAAGTCCTCTATCTCTTTGGCTGTGGCAAAGGAGTGGGTAGATATTTTTAAAAGTGCTACAAGCTTTTAGAAGTATTGAATGCCTAGGTGATTTCTGCTCTTAGATGTCTGCAATATCTTCAAAATTTTTCCCTCCTGCTATTCAGAATTTTGGGGTTTTTTTTTAACATATGACTTATTCCTTTTGCTGTTATAATGTCCATACAGTCTCTTGGTTTTTTAGAGACTTTTTTGTCTCTAATGCACACATATACAGATGCAAATAAACCAATATCTGCAAGAGCTCTATACATTAGGCACAGGACCCCTAGGAGGAAACAGAGAAAGCATTTTAAATAATGAGCAAGTTGCAAAAATTAATGCTTTTCATTTGTTCATTTGAGCAGATTATCTGGAAAATTCCATTCTGCATCAGTAATGAGATGAGATGAGATGTGAAGCAATGTCTTTTGTTAACAAATGAACTTGATTATCTGAAAGGTTTTTTCTGACCTAAATTATTCTTTGACTCTATGTAAACTCTCACACCTAATAGAGAATCATAAAACTAAAGAGCAACTGACCTATTACAGATTGGTTGCACAGGATGATTAAGTTTCGAATGTTCGAAGACAAAGATCCCAGTCCAATACATTTCTTATAATGCTGCACAGCAGAAATTAAAAAAAATGAAGATGATAAAGAGCCTCGGACATTATATATTACATCACTGGCTGATCTCTTATTTGTGAACACAGAGCACACAGGGATTTCAATGTTCTCCTAAGACTAAAACACCAGCTGCTAATGTGGACACTTCCCACGGAGAGCCTGACTGTTGCCTTGTGCAGGAGATAGGAGAGTTAGGGCATCTGTCTCTTGGTCTCATTGCTGCTGTCTCAAAATAACCCATTGCTTCAAGCCCATTACTCAAAGCTTTCCTTCCTGCACTTCTTCATGTTTAATCTCACTCTTCAGCAAAAGGCATTAAGTGAAGAACGTAAGCCACAAAGATCGGAGTTTATCTGAACCTCTGCAAAAATAAAAATTGATGAGGTCAAGAATCATAGAATCATTAAGGCTGGAAAAGACCTCCAGGATCATTGAGTCCAACCTTTGACGAAACACACAATGTCAATTAACCATAGCACTGAATGTCACATCCAGGTGTTTCTTGAACACTTCCAGTGATGCTAGATCCACCACCTCCTGGGTAGCCCATTCCAATGCTTGACAGCTTTTTCAGTGAAGAAATTCTTCCTGATGTAGAGGGAAAGAGCAAAAAGGATGACACTGGGTTATGTGAGGAGCTACCAGGATGATCTTTGACTAGAAAATCTAAACAATTCCAAACTGGTTTTGCCAGTAAATAAGATATAGGATCAGCCTGAAAAATCCTCATGTGCATCCTTACCAGCGCATCCTCACCTGTCTTGAGCATTCCTGAGAATTTTCCCCTGGAAGTCCCCTTTCATGGTATCTCTAGTTCAGGCTTCTCATGGGCATATCAGCTCTTCTCAGACCCTGTCCAACTTCCCTTTACTTTGCTTAGATTAAACTGCATATGTTCTGTCATTTTTCCAGATTCTTGGCCTTTAAGAGAAAGGTTTTGCACATTGCTTCTTCATTTCTTCTTTTCTGCTAGGGTTTTTCCATGGCCTTAATGTTATCTCACACAAGCAATCTTAGAGGCCCTGCTGTTTTCCCGTAGTCCATCTTGCCCACTGTGCTACAGTGCTTGCACTTGAAATATAGATTATCCAGGTTAAGACTCTCCATTTTTTGTGTCAATCTTTTCAACCTAAATCTGGAGAGAGTGACCTGTTAGGAAACTGATTCTGTGTTCCTGAGCCTGCACGTTTTAGCTCACTGGATTTTTTCAGCCAAGGGCGTTGAGAGGTTCCTAGCTAATGCTGGTGCACGAAAAAACCCAACCTGTCTGTAGACTAGATGTCATAGAAAAACTCTTCTCATGTTTTTATTCCAATTTTGGGGGCAACTGTACTAGAGGTCACACCATGAATGCTTTGTTATTATATTAATAGTATAATACAGATAATGTACTCTTCAGTATAGATCTGGCTTATGGTATTTATAGATACAAAACCTTCATAAACTCACCAGAACTCAATTTTAACAGACACAGGTTTTCCAAAGTGTCACACTGCACATTCAGGGACTGTGTATGATCTTGTGGTGTCTTTTTACAGAACTAGCTCAAATATTCTGTTTGCCAAATGGTACCCTAATGTGCAAAGAGAAGCTTGATGGCTACACTGCAGTGGAACAGCACAAGTTCATGCATTTTAACTGCCTTTTATTTAGGAAAGGGCACAACATAATGAAGTGTTTGGATTCTGGCCATGACTCCAGTCTCCTGTGTGGTTCTGTCCTCAAAACTCAGCATTGGATCTCAGAAACCCATTTTCATTTTCTATCTTTTACAAAGACTGTTTCAGGACAGCATGCTTTCAGGAGAAAATTTTCTGATGTTTGTGAGTGCACAGGCCATAGAGATTTGCACAAGCACCACCTACACATTTCATAAAATTGCTGATTATTTACCCATAATTGAAAATATATGCTTTACCTTTCTCCTTTCTCTTTCATACTTCTCACTGTATGATGCATTTTGCATATGTATGTCCTTTCAGTGTGGATATTTTGCATTATGCCTGGCTGAAGTTTCACAAAATGAAAAGAATCTGTCCCCAAATGGCAGACAGGTTCCTGCTCTTACAGGGTGCCCAGCTACAGGGACAGCTGTCAGGCAGTGCTCATCACTTTTCTGGCTTGCTGTATAGGAAACCTCTTGTCTGAAAGTCAGTCTCTTCTCTTGCCCTCTCCAAGCCTGCAGGGACTGGAGGGATTTCCTTTCTGATGCTGAAACCTCCCTTCCCAGACATTGTAGGATGAGAGTTGTGCATTTGAGTCTACAGCACAAAAAATACATGCAGACCTGAGATAAATCTGAGTTATTAATTGAAACTCATGGCAGCCATGGGAAGCAAGAGGTTGTTAGCTTAACTGAGGGACGGGGAAATTGAGGCAGCCTCCCAGCTGTGGAAGAGTTTTATAAATAGCCTAGTAGCCCAGACCTGAGCCCTCATTTCCAGACCACTTCTGCCTCTTAAGATATGTAATAGAGCAGCATTGGAATTTTGGTGTAGAATTCTATTAATAATCAGTAGTCAAAAGTATGGCACATCTAGCAATAACAGCTGGAGGAAAATTAAAAATTTCATTTTTAATGTATTTCCTTTGTTCCACAGTGTTTGATATTAATTAAAAGAGACCTCTGAGCAGTACAGAACAGCAGAAACCTCAATCAGTCATAGCTGAGAATATGCTAAAACCTGATGTGTTAAACTTTAAGGCATGGCTTTTGGTTTAGGTTGAGAGTGTATTCTGCTTTTTGTTGGCCTGGTTTTAAAATTCACATTTTCTGAGTCACCTGAGGGCTCTCAAATCCAATCAAAGAGTGAGTGATTTCTTCCAGATTTGCTGTCTTGTTATTTTTTAACTCTGTATCAAATAATTTATATGGAGCTTTACCTATGTTATAGTTCACTGATGCAATTAATTTCAAAGGTTTTTGGCAAAATAAACCTCCAGTGAAAAATATTCTTATTTAATAGCTAACACAAGAATGACAATAGTATTGCTATGAAATGTGAGTTAATTTTAGAGCTCTGTTGAAGTGAAAATAATATTATTTCAGGTTGCAGGCCTGTGGGCCAGATTGTCTGCTGTGGGACTATACAAAGGCTATATAAAGATAATTGGTGAGGAAAATGCAGCATCTCCTTTGTCATGGTCAGCTTTGGACTTGCAACTGATTCAGAGCTATATCCTACCCTGAGTACCTCTAAACAAGCAAACTTTCAGGTGGATCATCAGCTTGCAGACAGGCTGACCTTCCTCTTGCAATTTGTGACCCAAGCTGAACAAGCTCCTCTAAAGCAAGCTCTCCCTTCTCTCCAGCCCACCCCTCCCCCTGCTCAGCCCTCAGGGCCATCCCCCTTTCACACATTCTGAGTGCCCAGGAAAGCCAGAGCCTGCAGATGTGGTGCTTAGAGTGCACTTGCTCTGGGAGATCTGTGACCAGACCTGGCCTGTGCCTCAGAAGGCAGCACCAACACAGCCTCTCATGGAACTCCTGGAGATGGACACGTGCCCTGTCTTCCTCACTGGCTCCTGACAGCCTTTGGCCTCCAGGCAATGTCCACACAGTTATGATGCTGTGGTTCACAGAGCTCTTGGCTCAGGGCCCTCTGCATCAGAAGGCTGTACATGCAGATCACACCAGCAGCTGATCCCTGCCCCTCCAAGCTGATCCTTCACAATTAGGGAAGATATGGCAGCTTTCTTGGAGTGGTAATTTTCAGAGACAGGAATGTAGGAGGAGGGTTTGAAACCTGTATCACCATGCCAAACATACGGAGATATGGAGAAAATAGCTGAAGTGATGACTGGATTCCAAATTCCTCCTGATTTCAAGTGAGATCCAGGCATACATTTCACACAAACGTGGATCTGTGACAGAATGAAGCAGCACTTCCAAATCTTATGAGGTTTATCTGTTCTGAATGCTAAGACTGCACAAAGTAATTCTTTGTACTCATGAATTCATCTGTACTCACTACTCTCAGAGACTTTAAGGAAGTATATGATGCTGATCCAACAAATAAATGTCTATGAAGCTGCTGAAATGATACCTCTACAGGTGAAAATGCACTATTTGGACAAGTGTTGTGAGACAGCTAAGAGAGCTTTCTGCCAGCATCCAAGACCCAAAAGAGGAGCACAGTGACAGGATGGCAGCAAGCTCACAGGGTACCACGGTCAGTACCCCTTCCAGCCCTGAGTGTACCTGCCCTACTCACATCTTATCAGGAACAATCTTTCACAGATTGCCCCTTTGCAAGCCTGCCCACAGAAGCAGTTCAGTGCTATGAGATATTTATCCCCTCTATATACACGTACATACATAACCAATTGCACACCAGTTCTAGTTTTGTACATCTCAGATCAGTAATCTCACTCCATTGCATTATGTTCTCACTCAAAGCCATAATGCTGCCAAAAGTCTAAAAATCACAGGTTTTAGTTTTCTCATATTTTTAGACATATAATGCCAGACAGATATTTCACACAGACACACCTAAAAGAAGAAATGCAAGACCACAAACATTTTAAATGGGCAACTAACACAGCAGAGCATTTACTCTGGAGATCAATATAGATTTTGATAGGAAAATCATGTCCACCCCCAAAGAGACATGACAGAAGCTGAAAATCTGAAGTACCACAACATACAAGAGAATTAAGTATTCGGAATTAATGGTATTTGTGTTTTTTTCTGGGTGATACTTGGTGTTCCTGGGAAAAGGCACTTCACTGTGGATTGAACCCAATTTACAATTTCAGAATGCTTTCCTTACATTAAAAATTCTAGGTTAATTGAAGAAGATTAGGATGACATGATTCTATAATTAAGTACGCATTACACCCACATCAGCAGAAGTGAGCAACTCTGCATTCCACAGATCAAAGAGGAAGATGGTGACCTACATTTTCTCCTTCCTGGCAGCAGGAACTGGTGGAGCAATTTTTGGTAACAGACCCCAGCAGCATGGAATGGTGCTGAGCTGCATTTGGGGGAGACTCCAAACCAGCAAAAACAAGCTCTGCTGGTCTCCAGTATAGCATGGGGAAAGGCTATCCTCTGACAGAGACATGTCCTGTGGCTCTTGAGGTGCAGAAATTACATTTTTAATAACATAATCTCAACACAGTAAGATCCAGATCCAAATTCAGATGAAATTACACATTGCCACTGACTTCTGAAAATTCTGAAGTTTTAAAAATCTTGCCATATTCTCCAAAATTAATTTTTTAAAACATGCTTTATTTAATAACAGTATCTACAGCCTGTCAGAGGATTCAAAAATGTCTGTCCACAGTTTTGGTGACAGTTTACTCTTAAATTATAAGGCGAAAATCACTTCTCTGTGGCTAAGGTTTTCTCCTAGCAATGTGACTGAGAAATCCTTCTCAGCTGTCGAGCTCCAACAGTCCCATTGACACTGAAGTGAGGATTTTGACCTCTGGAGGGTCAGAGGAAGTGCCCTCATTATGAGCTATGAGTCACTCAATTACTGAAATTGAACTGTTTCCCATTTATGCATAATTCTCTAGGCATAATTTAAGTTTGATAGAAAAGGAGAAGATGTCCCATTGCTATCTCAGTTCCTCTAGTTATAAAGTTCCCCGGACATATTGGGCCTCTTAGAAAGAGATTAGCTTAAAACAGAGATTAATAGTTTCTGGAGAAAGAAAGCCTCTTTCCTCCAGATGATATCATCAGTAACTCTAGTTAAATCTGTCCTTCTTTCCCAATCAGACCAGCTGCACCAATCCATTTCCAAGATCAGGCTGACCCAGAGATATGACAGATGAACTAAAAGAAAGGAAGTGTTTTTTCTAGCCATTTCAATTTTGGACACACTATTGTTCATGAAGGTTCAAGTGAACTCAAGTGATCACTTAAATCCCAAAGAACAGAAGGTGCAGACATAACTAATGATGAGAACTAACTACACTGCAATACCAAACCCGACTGGTTTATAGATCTGAAATAGCCTGCACTGTAACAGAACACCATTTTTTGAATGCAGCTTTATTTTCATTGACATACGTTTCTGAGATGATAAACAAGGCCAGAAGAGGAGACAGGAGACGCATGGGAGCTGTGCTTCACCCTGGAGTGGCAGCTGGAAACTAGGTGAGACACCCGAGTAAGTCAAGATGTCTGTGTTTGGCCAGTACATTGACATCCTTCTTGTTTCAGTGAATGATCAGGAATTATTTTTCTGCACTCCTTCACAATCCATGTCCCACTGATGAAGACAAAATCCCATTTCTTATTCTGTACATAACTTCTCACCATCTTCCATTAAAATAATTGAAAAAAGAAATCATAGGGGTGGTAAGATGCATAGCCAAAATTACTCATCTTTGAAGTGTGCTATGAATTATTTTTTCTTGTAGCTCATTTGAGCCCTATGACTCTTTCAGCAGCCAAATGTGCCCAGCAGTCAAAAAATCAATAGACTCCTATTGAAGAGTATGTGTCTTCCCATCTCCTGTGTTGATTTGTTCTGTAACCTCTGACAGGACCAAGGTTCCTCTTTGGCTCCCACTTGGATTGTGAAACTGTGTGTAGCAACAGCTCAAAGAGTGCATGGCATTCTTGGTGCTGGGGAGCAGAATCTCCTCTCCCCTGAGCAACAGCAGCAGCAGGTTGGGGACATTTGCTTCCTTTGGCCATCCTGCCCTTGCCCACCTTGGCCAAGGCTTTTTCTGAGAGCCCAGGAGACCCTCAGGTCAGCATCATGCAGGCAGAGGAGAGAGCTCTGGTGCACGTCTTGCAGTGACAGCCCTGCCTCCTTCCAGCCCTGGTGAAACTGAGCTCAACAGGCATTTGCCAGCACTAAACTTGCTACAGAGCTTACCAGGACCTATGCTTATATTATCACTGCAAGATAGAGGCAAATCTGTAAGCACATGGGTAACTGCAAGCCTTGCTGGCTTTATCACCACAGTATTTCTGAGAACTGTGACAGCTGTGTTAAAAACCGGGATCATTTACATGGATCCCTCTGCAAGAGCAGAAACCAGATTTCTTCCAGACTTAATACTGCTTCATAATCTCTAGCAGTTAGCACCCGTACCGTTTGGGTTGCAAGTGAGCTAATTTGTCACCCTTATGGCTTCCACTAGCAGTAGGGTAAGAGTAGCAGTTTTAATTAAAAGTTTATATGCAAACATACCTCACAATTGCTGTGTGACAAATGGTTCTCCTCACCCTGTGGTTTCCCGGCCGCTGGTCAGGACAAAATTCTTGCCTTTGCAAAATTGCACATTTTTGCCAAAACACAGGAAGACTGCAGTGATTCTCACACATTTATCTTGGACTTCTGTATGAGAGGTAAATCCGTTTCTGTCATCCCTACTATTTTATTTGTTTAGGACTTCATTGCACAGATTGTACTGTCTGGAGTTAAGGCATCTGTATCTTCACATCACCAGTCTGTCATTGCTTTAAACAAAGACTATGGTCTTCTGTACCAACATCTAGTACAACAGATATCCCAACATTAATATACTGGAAAAATAATAATAAATCTTTGAAGTACTTTCTTTTTAAGTAATTTTACAGTGTTACCACATATAGGGAAATAAAATGCCCAAAGCTATATTGGTGCAAGCTATGTTAATGGTAAAAAAATGTGAGAAATTATACAAATAAATACATATCTAATTTAAATGGTCTGGGTGTGTTGTCTGAGTGGCTATTTTTTTTTCCTCATATTAGCTTCCATTTCTGATTCTTCTCTTTCCATGGAGCTCACCAAGATGGACTATTCTCTTTTCATACTTTGTGGCTACCTAAACCAGGCAGTTGCTATAATTGCTGATGTAAATTCTTTTCATGAAGTGAAAGAAAGGTTTGGAGTGATTTTTTTCAAAATCAGTGTATTGCAGTAGATCAGTCCAGTACCACCTATGCTTTGTGCCATTCTGTTCAATGCAAATGCATTACCAGATAGTCTTGGATCAGTGCAGATGAAGTCTACTTAGTGCAGTCTTCTGCATTCAGGAGCAGTGCTTCACATACATGCAGACACTTGTGAAGCTATTTCAATGCACAGTTTTTTAACTGCAGGCAGCTGTGGCATCCAAAACTTGCAACAACCCTCTGCAATGCCACATTTGCGTTGATTAAAAGATCCCACATCAACATACACAAGCTACTGTTTTCATAGTGTTTGCATTTTTGATCTCTGCATCTGCACCTGTATGCATACCAAGATATCGCAAAAATGAGTTATAGATTTGTTGCATTTCTCACTGTAGTAATTGAAAGTTAAGCCCATAGGGGCAGTCCTTTTCTGCTCCTCTCAGAAAGAGAAAGAAATACCATATTTACCTTTCTTGGCACATCATATCAGCAAAAAGGAACAAGATAGGTTTTCAAGTAAACGTTTGCCTATTCTTAACTCTCAGCACACATTCAAAGTTCAGAACTTCTTGGTGTGGCAAAGATCTCCCAATGTGAATCTCTTCTGATAGTCGTTAAGCCCCCCTCCCCTTTACTCTTCCAAACTATATCAAAATTTCTATTGTCTTATTTTCCAATCCGCCTGTTGCAGATTGTTGTGGTCTTGTTGCATAAGTTGTTTTTGCCTGAGTAAAAATGATGAATGAGATTATAATTGTTAGGAGATGTTTCCTAAATGGTTTCTTTTATCATCTCTCCCTGTACTTTTTTCTAAGTTTTTCCATTGCCTTTGACTTAATTTGTACATGTGATCAAATGACTTCAGTATTTAGCAAGCTCTTCACCCTCTTAATTGCTGCATGCTATGTTTGAAAAAACAAACATTCTGAACAACCTTCTTGCCTTCCACAAGTGTTATTCCATTTGCAGCATACAAACATATGCACTGAATGAGTAGCAGTTTCATTAATCTTGGCAATGAAGCTTTTTCCCTCTGCACCCTGATCCTTCTTCTCAAAAGTCTATTAAACAATTATGTTGGCCCAATTGTCAGTGGTGACCTGCTTAGACTGAAGAAAATAATAATTTTCTGATCTGTTCACTGCTAATTTATCAACAAGGTTTAAACCAAAAATCTTAAAAAAAAAGAAGAAAAAAGTACATTATTTTAATGGCTTAAATACATATTTAGAGTTCATAAAACACGTAGAATGCACTAATCACCTTAGGTAGCTGGATGGTCCTGGGAAAACAGCAATAACAGATGAACCAGTTATCAGATTAATAATATTCCTCTGTATATAAGGAATGCTGACAGCATTTAACACAGAAGCAAAAGTGAAAAGACAGAGAATTAGACAATGCCTCTAACTGTCAAAGGCACACAGGTCATAAATCCTAAAATACTCATGTGGTATTTACAAAATATTTAGCCAAAGTCCAGCTATTGTGTTCCCTGCCTGCTTTTATTATTCTTGGAGGGATGCACCATTATGTCAGCAATAAGGAAAAAGACACATAGTTTTGGTATTTGTCCATGGAAAGAGAGGAAAGCAAAAAGATGTTACAAAAGGGCCACCACAGGCTGCAGCTGTTTGCACTGCCGGATTTAAAGACCCAGCTCCAAAAGCACCTGCCAGGAATAAAAGCCACGAACAAGTGTAGTTTTGCCAGCAAGAAAGTCAACAGGCTTCAACTTACACTTGCAGAATGCTCCCAAAAGATCCTTTCCCCTGTGGTTTGGTGCAACCATGGTGCTTTATGCAATGATATAATGCAATAATGTTACAGTTGTCTCCTGTTTTAATGCAAGTGCTTTGCTTAGGAGTGGAACACGAGTAGAAGCTGACATACAGAGAAGGAAGAAGCACAAATTTACTGCGTGGGGTGATGAAGGGCCTCAGCCAGGAAGAGAACAGAGCCCTCCAGCTCCACAGCTGATTGGGAGCCACATGGTGCAGAGCTTAGTCCTGGCAAAAGCTGTGTGTGCCTTTGAATAACCTGTCTTAGAAAGTCTAGACAAACAGCTAGATCATTCCAAGACACTTGCTGAAATCGGTTCTAATATCTGAGAGCCTCAAAGTGTCATTGTCCCCTGTTTCTTATTTATTCTTGTTTGCAACTTCACTTCTGTTTTAATTTCAGAGTGATTTTTTGCTGAAATGTATGGATGGGCAGAATGCTGCAAAACAGATAAATGTGAGATGAGAAGTTGCAAACACGTCCTGCTGGTCTCTGTGTCATAATGTAGATGGGTGCTTAGCTTCAAAGCTGTTGCTGAATTCTTAGTATTTCCTTTCTGCTGTGCCAAACTGTCCTTTATACCAACTGGCTGATAAAGAGATGTTCTCCCCAAAACTAACAGAAGACAGTAGATGTGCAGCATTTTGGAGTTGCCATATCTCAGGATGCTGTCACATCCTTTCTTCTAGCAATAGAGACACTATTGTACCAAAGTCAGTCAGCTTTTCCATTTTTAAAGAGGAATAGTACAAAACTGGTAGGGCTGAATGATGGCATCACATAAATGTGGGTTTGTGTCAGGAATTACTTTTTCTCAAGTAAAAAGGACAGAGGGCAAAAAGCCATTATTCACTCCATGTATCAAATAGTAAGAAGTCATCTCTAGCAGACTGAGCTGGAATTTGATTCAGTGTTTGCATATATTAATAGTCGATGAAGGAAGTGCAGAGGTCCCGTACTGCAGGACCAAATCACGCAAATAAATTCTGCCAGAGGCAGCTTTGGTGCTGGTGGGGTCTGTCTTGCAGTGGCCCAGTGGAAGAGCTCCCTCGTGGAGTCGTCACCCCGCAGGAGCAGTTGTGCTTTGATTGCATGCAGCTCCTCCACCCACACACAGATTGTCAGCCTGAAAGAGATCAGTGCTATGTAAGCATCAAGGACAACAGCTATCTGCTATTACAGTGTATATTTAACAAATTATTTTTATATGAAAATTTGACATATGTCCACTCTAATGGGGAAATTCAGATTTGCATGTCATTTGAAACTCTGTCATAACATATTTACTTCTTGCAGATGATTAGCACATCTTGGAAGTGTTTTTCTTAAGCTGTTTCTTGCACATGCCTCTAAGCCTAATAAAGTTCTGTGGTGTTGTTAAGTGTGCACTGCTGTCTGCTTAACTGTGAAAAACAGAAATGAAAAGCAGACAAGATGCTGTGTCTTTGCCAAAAGGTTTCACTCAAGTATTAAAAAAATCGGCAAGCAATCAACATAGGTCCTCATGTTTCCAGTCAGAAAACAGTTTTGCATATAAGTAGTTATTTAACATGGTGAATAAATCAATCCTCTCAATATATTTCATCTAATTAGCAAGGTTCAATATACCTTACGTGAATACCTGTTTCCTCCCATCAGTGTTTAAAGAACTGAGCAAAATTAGCAGTGAAAACACTGTAAAATATTGGTGGGGAAAAGCCCATCTTGTCCATGAACAACATGTTTTAGCATCTGTTTCTTAAATCAGAGCTGAGACAATGTGAGCCCCACTTCTGCGTTCCTTCACCCTGGGCCCAGGTTGCTGTTGTGGATTTCTTGCACCCACGTAAGTCAGTTTGAACTGTTTGGTGCTTACTTCATGTTAAAGTGAAGCTGTGCAGTGTCTGGGGATTCCAGCAAACTGCACTGAGGCACATCATCTACACTACACTTTCAAAATCTGCATTCAAACAAATTTGAGAAGCTGACCACCTTCTTTCTTAGATGGCTTCAAAACCTGCAAGTGCTGAAAGTGGCAGAGAATTTCTAAAGGGTGAGATTGACACCCTGATCTGTGGAAAGATGTCCTGTCCAAACAAATGAAGGACTATTAAGAGCAGCAGCACTGGGAGGAGGCCCTGTGGTACTACATGTGCTTGGGGTGAACTGTCTTCAGTCGTTTCTATCTAATTTCTTCATGGAGAAGTTCTGGAGGTATTGCTGTACATCTCCTCTCCACAGAGGGACGTGATCTCAGTCTTATCACACAAGTACTGTTCCAGAAATTCTAACAGGAAGCATGAAAATAGGGTATCAGCCACAATATCCATTGTCTTTCATAACTCTCTCTGCTTTTTCTCTGCCACCAACCCAACATCCCTGCACAGCTCTGCAATGTTCTGGTGCTCTTTCAGCCACTCTTTCTCTCTAAAAATGTCTACACATCATAAACACACCATGTGGTGTTGGGAAAATGTCCTCTAGTGTATTCAAGTACTTTATCACCTTTCTACATGGACAAAATTAAGCATCATCCTGGACAAATAAACGTTTTATGGTAACATAACATCAGCTGAGGAAATGTCAGGGCAGGACTGCAGCACTGCTTCTGTGTAGAGGGCTCAGAGCTGTGGGGTGCACTGCCAGCAGGCCCAGTCCTATACACACACAGACAAGCCCTGTGGACACAGGCAACCAAACATTTAACATTCTGGGAGAGGTCTGTGCACAGAATTTGGTTTGCCTTCTCCAAAGCACAGGATGGACGTTGGCAGCCAGTAGCACAGACAGGATGGTGACTTGGTGTGTGTAGCAGTCACATCGCTCAAAGGCAGAGCTTTCAGGACTGAAAAAAACCCAGATGGGCTGAGGGAAACCTCTGAGGAGAGAGAGAAAGGAAGAGCAAGAGGAAATGCCTTCACTGGGACAGGTATTGAACATGGTATTGACGATGTAGGAGTATTAAATGTATTTAAACACTACAGCATTTGGCAAAAGGCATACAGAGAAGTTCTAAGGATGTATGATCAAAGTAGTAGGGTTTTTCTTATATATAAAGTGGAAAACACTTTCCAGTTTATTTTAAGGTGAAATCTTTTGCAAAGACAAAAGCTGCATTACACTGCTAAGCATTTACAGAGATACTTCTAGGACTTTAATTGCAGCATACAGAAGGAGATGCAATATTACTGTCACTGAGCAATATTCATCTAGTTTTCTTTGAAGCCAGTGGTAGACTACTACTGCCATCAGTCAGAAACAAATTGGGCCTTGAATATGTACCCATTTAAGTAAATTGCTTGTTAGCTTGTCCCATCAAATCTGCAGTTGAGCCTGCCATTGCCAGGCAGAGATAAAACCCACATTCATTTTGACAGACAATGGCTGCAGAATATGAATTGCTTCGTCTTGTCTGCTTCCTTCAGCCTCTCCACAGAGGGAAAGGCAGGCGAGGCAAGGCAGAACCAGCCAGCACACAGCTCTGGCTGACATGAAGTCATGGTCTCTGGCAGCCCAGTGGTGCCATTGCTGGACATGAACCAGGATTACAGTGTCTCAGAGCAGAGGCTTGCAAGACTTAATCTGCCTAAGTTTTTCTTGCCCTGCCTGGAGCTTTGTTTTTACTTGGTATTCATGTTTTCACTTACTTAGGGGTTTTTTCTGACACACAATGCAATTACTGGATCATAAGGTGCAGCTTTTTTGGACCACTACAAAAGTCCAGAGACATGCCAGAGAATCTCTGAATTGTGGGATTATGTATGAAATCCAACTGCCAGACTGCCTTGTCCTTGTTGTCCTCTCTGAGAAATAAATGGGAAGACACTGAACAGTTTCTAATAGATATTGTTGCTGTAGAATACAATATGGTCTTTCCTCAGCATGTTTACCAAAATGAATATAAAATTTGTTCATTTCACAAACCTCTTAAAAAGCCTTACATGCAGTAAAAGGGTTAATAACTCAGCTTCTCCTGCGCCTGTAGACATTAGTTTTTATGATTAAATGTTAAATTTTACAGTTACATATATTTTATATACACTGATTTTTATTGCTTAGCCAGTTCTGCATTTATGAATCATCCTCAGATCCTTTAGCTACTTGAATCTAGGAATGAAAGTTAAAATGCTGCTTGCTGTTAACATTGTTGGTTTTGTGTTTTTTAATCAATTTATGAGGCACAGTTAAAATACTCATTTTCAGGAAAGAAAGTTCAAACTAATCAACACCTGAAGTGACATGTATCTTGAAGAAACCAGCATAGACATTTAAAGAACTACAAATTGTACAAAACTAAATATATGAAGAGTAAGTTAAGAATGAAACAAAGGCCTTTTCCTATACATGCATACTTCTTACATACTTTTTTTTAAAAAGCAAACTCTTTTCCCCAAAAGAAAAGTAAACCTGCAAACTCTAATATAAACATCACTCTCCCCTGCACCCTCGCTGAAATAGTTCTGTAATTTCCAAACAATGCCATGTGTTCTGCTACTAAACTGGATCAAGAAGCTCGTGGAGCTTATCCGTAATATTGTTCTCAGAACAATTTATATATTTCATCCACAGGGTCTACATCTTGAAACACAGTTTATTATTCTGGGCTCACGGCAACCTTCAGCACTTTGGATTCAAAAGGTGCTGACAGTTCATTTCCATTGCTTAGTCTTTGCCTTTCTGGGTTCAGATCCAGCTGAGTCCTGGCAAGCTGACGACTCAGCAAGTGCACCTTCAGCTAAAGACACGAGGAAAAGATTTTTATTAGCAGAAGATAACCATCAAACTAAATTACACCTTGATTGTTCTAGGACAGACAGATACATTTGGGTGGAAACATAAAAGTAATTGCCCTAAAACTCATTAGAAAAATAGACCCTTCTCATACCATTTTCAAGTGATATAGCATTCCTGCTAGCTACAGGGCAGCCAAAATAATCCCTCACTGGAGAACCAACCACTGGATGTATATTTATCAGATACCTAAATAATCTGAAAAGGAAGCAAAAATAATTAGCATCAAAAAGTTAACAACCTGAAAGCAGAAATACAGAATCAAATGCAAGTGTGTGAATTAATACAGACTTAATGCTATAAAGAGTTGGTCTCTGAACAAAGCCCAGCAAATCCCTTCAGCACGTTTCCTAACCAAACACATCACGAGACCCACGGGGGTGTGACTGGAGAGAGCCATTTTAGTGGCAATGAACAGAGACACAGTACCAGCATCTTGCAGGACTGTACCCTTTATGCCCATTTTCTGTGTCCTGGAGTGTAAGACCTAACTGCACATACCTTCCCAATACACAATAACTGCAGGAAGAGAGACACAAGCATGCAGATCCAGAAGTCTGCTCCTCTACTTACATAATGGCTATTGTAGTTGAAATGTTTGTATAGCCCAAACTTACAGAGTTTAAGTTTAAATTATATGTTTTTCATTAAAAGCACCTCCAGCTTCCACATCAAGTCATAAATTCTTTGAAAATTAGTTCTTCAGCCTCTATGTAAGTTTTTTCCCCTAAAGAAATAATTTTTCCATAATTCTCTATTTTCTTTATTTTTTTTCTTAGCAATAACTACCATGTGTGTCTTATCATGCAAAGTCTTTAAAGTGAAATTAAATACCACAGAAAATGCTGCACATTTTCTAATGCTTATTGCATGCCTTTAATTTCTTAGTAAATTTATGTTGACTTAGGTGTGGGCAAGAGTTCTGTTGCAAGGACGAAAGCTGCCAACAAGCATGAGTGTCTCAGAAACTTCAGGGATGAGGTACGAGATGTAGGAGACCTAAAGCAGGAATAAGTTCCAGCATTACCAGATGTTTCCTATAAATGCAAAATGAAACCAGAGTGTGATTTCAGTATAGTCAACACCAACTTCCACTTTAACTCTGCAAAATCATCAGTGGATGATGATAGGTGATCCTGATAATTCTAGCTGTCTGATGTTCTGCCATGAAGTTCTTGCTTTCAGTGGCTTATATTTTGCCAAACACAACCAATTGGAGTACATTTTCTTTCTTTACTCTAGGTGGTTATATTTTTGTTTTGGTTCTTAGATTTTGAAAAGCCAGTTCAGCTGTTTCTGAGAAGAACTGGGGAAAAGAGTCAATAACCCTGCAAGAGCTTGAACTAACATTTTACATGTTCTTTGTGTTTACACATAGCAATAGGGAAACACAACTTAGCAAAATTTGTGCTGTGCCCATGAAAAACCTCTGCTTTGGGCAAATGACAAGTTTCTATATATCTCAGATTTAAAGGATGTTTGCTGAAAATATCACTGGGGATCCCATCTGCACTGAGCATGCTTCATCCCCCCTGAAAAGACTTACAAATACCAGTTATAGCAAGCATACCATTGGGAAAAGGTTCATAACTCTGGCTGAATTTTCACTTCAGAAACCACTCTTGACCAGGAAAAACAGACAATTATACTGAGGGAAGAAGAAAAACCTTCTTAGCTCTAAGGAATCTGCTTCCCTGAGTCTCTGCTGCTCCAGTGCACAGTGCACAACCTTGAGCATTCTCACCCAGATCCCACTCTTGTTGTCCTGACCTGCTGGATTTTGCCAGCCCACAGCACTCCTGGGAGGTCCACAGAGGGCCACTGCACAAGCTGACTTCATCGTTCCTCTGTTGGAAAGAGGGGACTCAGCACCACATGATTCCAACAGAAATCAGTCCAAATTTGTAAACTAACTTAACACCCACGTGCACTACATGCTTCTCTGAAAAAATCAGAGTAAGGTTCACCTCAAGAACCACAAACTGAACCCACAGCTGATGATATGTGTTACTGCCTATGGCTGACACACCAATCTCAGCCATCCCCGGGGTGTCCTTCAAACCTTCCCTGGGCAGCTGGTTTGTGTAAGTGTTCCCAGCTGCTTCTTGAATTCATCTAGTGGAAGCCTGGGCTGTGTAACTAAATGTCTGTTGACTGTCCTTTGTGGATCTACTAAAGGGAAGTAGATCTGGTAAAATAATTTCCTTTTTCTAAGAAACTTTGAAAATGTTAGAAGACTATATTGTCTGTAAGACTGAGCGTTCCAAGATAGGAAATATTAAAATTAAAGTGGCTCCTAATAAACTGTCACTTGGGAAAAGATGTGCCGACTGGTGGGCTCTGTGTTCTCCCTGTTATTTTGAAGAATCTCCCTGCAAATGGGATTGATGTGGAGGACATGGGCAATAACAATTACCACCTGAAAGCCTCTACCTGCATGAACACATGATAGCTGTCTGAACCAACCACTGCTCTTACCCAGAAAAATCACTGGAGATTAGCACACGGCTGCAACTAGAACAAACTCATTTAATTTAGGTCTTTGGGAACATAGGAGTGAGTGATTCAGCTCATGTCCCTTTCAAGGAGTCATAGGATGGCTGACATTGGAAGTGGCAGGTCAGAAGGAGGTCACCTGGTCCAAGCTCTCTACCCAAGCAAGGCCGCCCAGAGATAGCTGCCTGGAGCTATGTCAAGATGTTTTCCTAATTTCTCAAAATTAGAGACTCCACCTTCCCTAGGCAAACTGTGTCAGTGCTTGGTTACCCTCACAGTTAAGAAATGTTTCTCTTTGTTCAGAGGGAACTTCTCACCTCTTGGTTTGTGCCCATTGCCTCCAGTCCTGTTCTGGGCACCACTGAAATGAACCCGGCTCTGCTCCTTCTATACCCTCTGTTCAGGGACTTATACACATTCATAAGATCCCCCTGATCTCTCCTCCAGGCCTTCTGCCCTCCAGGCTAAACAGTCCCAGCTCTCTCAAGGTTTCCCCACAGGAAAAATGCTCCAGACCCTTCACCATCTCCATGGCCATTCACTGGCCTCCCCCCGGTATGTCCATGCTCGTACTGGGGAGTCCAGCACACTCCATGTGTGCCTCACCAGGGTGCAGCAGAAGGGAAGGATCACACCCTCAACCTTCTGGCAACACGAAGAAGATTAATTTTGAGATTGTATCATGTGTCATAATCAGGGTGTGCAAATGACATCTCTGACTTCCAGGGATTTTCTATTCCAGATTTTGCTTTTTCCTATAGTCTCTATTCTTCTTTTCCCCATCATAACTTTGAAAGTATCTTTCTGAAAGTACATTGTATTTGTAGGCACAATTAATAAAATATATGTACTGGAAATACAATTGCAGTTTTGGATTTAACTCTTAAAAATTCAATAACCCAAAGTCATAAAGTACATGTAAATATTTCATTACATACATTTAATTGGACTAGGAATGTGCTTTTCTCTGATGTAGATTTATGAAATTGGCTGCAAAAAGGGATAGGGATGCTACTTGACTCTTCTTTCTATTTTATGGTGAAGTATAAATCATTGTCAGTATTTTAATATATTGAATATTATTAATGTTTAACTGGTGTCTATAAATTTTTTATGAGAACTTTTCTTTGAATAATTGCTTCAAATTAAATTGAAATTCTTTTTTTTTTTTTTACTAGGACAATGCTACAGACATTTACATTTCTCAGAATGTTCTTGAAAGGGAAATTAAGAGCAGAGAGATATACTGGAGATTTAGTATTCGCTGACATAGCGGAAGCATTACCAAAGAAACTTGGCTTTCAAAGGGTCAGTGTTAGAGCACCTTTCTATATTTTATATGGAACAGATTCCTAAAAAGAAGAAAAGAAAAAAAAAAAGAAAACAAAACACCAAAGGAAACAACCCAGCAAATACAGAATAAATTACTTAAGCACACACCATACTGAGCATATTGCGTGGTGGACAATTCCAGATATGAACATCATCAGTGTAGAGCCAACCTCCTTACACCACGAGTCTCCAAAGGCAAGCTGCCCCAGGCAGGTGGAAAGGAAACAGAGCTGCAAGAGGAGCACTGGCAAGAGGCTTGTTCAGTGGTGCTCACAGGGCACAGTCATACCCTGAGCCAGACTTGGCTGCCTGCAGAGCCCCTGCTGCAGCGCGTGCCCTGTGCCGAGCTCCTGGCATCTCATCCCGAGGTGTCTCTGCTGGGGAGGGCTGGGCTTCTTGCTCCCTCTGACGGGCTGAAACCTGGGGAGCAGGGCTAGCACAGGAACTCCTTCATCAGCTGCTTCCACTTTGATCAAACCTTTCTCATGCACCTGGACAGTAGCTTTTTACCCTAGCCGGCCTCTGGCAAACTCACAAGTACTAGTATAAGCTCATCAGTTAGCTTAAATGTAACCAGAATTCTTGGATTTGGCATTAGTAATTGTAATCTCAACATTTTCTCACTGCAGCTGCTGGCTAGGATTGAGCTTTTCTTAACAGCTTAGCTTCCTTGAAGTCAAAACATCACCTGATAATGATTTTTGCTAGTAAGAGAGGACAAAATTAAAGTTACAGGTTAAACTACCAACACAGCAGGATGCCACAGTTCAAGCCAAACTTCACTTGTTGCTAAGTCCAGCCCCTTCCCTGTATTAACTGAGGCAGCTGCATGGATCTTGAGTGGTTTCACAGAACATGTCAGCACTGCCCACTGGGGACACACCAGTACCAGAACTACTTTTAAATAAAAATATAGGTTGGAGAAACCACACTGCTGTCTCACAAGAGTGTTCCACATTAATTTTACTCAAGACTACTGATGTAAAACATAGTGCTACTGCAACCAATTTGCTTCCAGGACTGGCCTCTCCCATTTACAGTTCATCTTCGATGGCTTTTTAGCCACAAAAGAGTATGGCCCGGGGGACCCACATTTACAGAGCGCCATCTCTCGCTCTCATATCCTAGGGGTGAGGGATGTATCAATGGGGAGCACCTAGGGACAGAGATGGGGATTTGCTGCTGGGTGACTGGGGAGGGGCCCTACCCAGCCCTCCTCCCTACCCTGAAACCAGCCCCAGGGCAGCCCAGGCCATCATGGGGATGAAACAAGGCGCCAAAAACGTGTGCTTCTGAAATGCTGTGTGCTTGGGGGTTTTTTTTTGTTTTTTTTGTTGGTTTTTTTTTTTTTTTTGTTGTTGTTGGTTTGTTTGGGTTTTTTTGTTTTCTGGTTTGGTTTGTTTGTTTGTTTGTTTGTTTTTTGTTTTGTTTTGGTTTTTTTCATACTTTAAGTCACAGAAAGCTGTCGGGTTTGCAGTGTGTCCCATCCATCAGCGTACCACGCAGTGTCTATATTAAACATCCTACCCAGTCTCACAGGGAGCGTGAAATTTCCAGTGACACATGATAAGAAAATATTCAGCAGGCTTTCTTAAACAATTTATATGTTACAGGACTGAAAGGTCAGTGAGCAAAAATTGTATTTTATTTTCCCTGCATATATATTGCTTGATGATTAGGTCAAAAATGTTACAAATACAGATGCAAGTGAAAAATATGACTATGCATAGTCAGAGATGGGAAAACGAGAGGGTTATAGTGCTCATTTCAGTCCCTGAACAACAGATTTGGAGAATGATTGTGCATTGCTAGAGAGAACAGCTTTTCTGGCTCTTACAGTTGTTTGCAATCTTTTGCCTTGCCATACCTGCAGAACTTGTGTAAAATTACTAGCAAAATACATATTTTATCAATTCATGGCCACCTCCAGCGCAAAAATGCATGAAAAACTAGCTCATACTTCACCTGGTAATATTAGACAAATGCAAATGAGTCACATTTCCATCCTATTGACTGCTAAGGGGTTTGATCTTGTCCTCAAATCCTTGCAGGGATGGGGGGGCCTCAGTAGACCTGATAAGTCTGGTTGGGTAATTAGTGCTGAAAAATCTGAAGAGCATGTTTCCTGTTTAATGGGGTAGATGTATGTTGGACTTTCTGGAAAAAGAATTCATCAAAGGAAAAGGGAAAGACCAAATTCAGACCTTCTGTGTAGGGACTGTGCCTTGTTTCAGCTGAATCATGGCAGAAGTTTTTAGCAGTGAAGTTTCCTTTATGTTGAATTTAAGAATAGTTTTTATTTCAGTAAAAATAAATGAAAAACAAGAACAGAATTTTTAATGCACAGGGCAGGCAATAGGGCACAAAGCATTTCTGGGCTTTTTGCCCAGATCTGTCATTGACTTCTTGATTATAGCTTGTGTGCCTGTTTTATGTTTTGAAAGTAAAAAAAATAATTCAGTAACGCAAATGTAAAGAAAAAGGAGAAGTTTGATTCACTGCAGTGTGATCTGTAGGGTCATGTTGCAGTCTGGATTAAGAGACCTTCAGTGTATTTTAGTCCCTCTCTATATCTATTTTGCCATTTTTCTTTATTATGTACTGGCCCCAAATCTGTTTTCTTCATGTCAAATGCTCTATCTGGCTGTATGGGTACAGCAAAGGAACCATGCAGGACAGAGACATCTGTACTAGCTTTAAAGTACATGTCCCATTACAGTGGACGCTCCTACAGGCAAAGACACCAGGCTTCTCTGAGATGCATGAAGGACCATGCTGAACTGGTGGAGACCCTTTCAATGTTTTGAGTTAGCTCAGAGCCATGATGCAATATGCAGCATAGACATGGGAATTTTCTACAGGACGGTGTAAACAGAGCGCTCCATTCTGCAGGGGGACACAGGAAGGGCTGCTTACACTTTATTGATCCTAGTCACAGCCCGCTCTTGTTGGTGAATTTGGGGAATGGTCTCTGTAGATACACACGTGTGCACACAGGCGATGTTACCAGAAAACAGCAAGAGGAAGGGTCTGGAGAGAGAGCGCGTGTGGAAGTCTCAGAAAAGGTGATAAGCTCTGGAGACTTGTGTTTCTCTTGAATCTGAGGTAGCTGATTGTAATATGTAATTTAGGGTAATTCGTGCTGTTATAGATATATATTTAATTCATGCCTATAAGATATGTAATTGCATGATATGAGAATATATATATATATTTGGTTAAGCTGAGATGTGTGGGCCACACTCTCTGTGAAGCACATTCCAGCAAAGGGAGTGTAGTGCTTGCAACATTTACCAAGTTCCAGGAAGGCATTTCCAATTGTAAAGACATGGCCGGACAAGAGATGGGCCATCATCAACAAAAGTCCACCCAGCCATCATCACCCTGATAAGATATCTGATGGAGATATGCACCATCACTGGGACATCATCACCTTTCCTGGACTCAGATAAAATTCATCAATATTCATCACTTCCCCGGAACAGTATTGTCTTCGCCGAGGCAGAGGGAAACGAAAAATTGAATATCTACAGACAGTGAAACTCTGAATACCTGTTTACCCCCAGCAAAATAAAACATATATAAACCCAGTACTCCGGGACATTGATGTGAACAAAGTCGATCTGGTACTCTAGACTCCAGGTCGCTGTTCACCCAACTATCAACGACCGGGCTCGAAAGCTGACAACCTGCATTGTGGCTCTTTCCAATAATTCTTATCAAATTTATTGTCAAATAAATCTATTTTTCTTTGATTAGACAAATTGGCTCTGCGCATTTATAACAGTGCTCATAAAATATATATATTAATGTACAGAATATAAGTCATGATGTTTGTAAGAAGTATTCCTAAAAGATCACACTCTGGGCCGAGGGGGGTTGCTTGCAACAGCACAGATGTCGACAGAGGAGACTAATTTGCAACTCTAAGGACGTGGCTGAGGCAGAGATGGACTCTTCATCAGGGAACACCCAGATGATGAATACTTGATAAAGATCTGTGATCGAGATAACAAGAATCGTCAAGAACATTGACTCTCAATACCCAGTTCCAGGAACCTACATCAGCATTCATCATCTGCCGGGAGTTACATTGTCTAGCTCAATGCAGAGAAAGACGACGACATGAATATGTGAAGTCTGAAAGGAACAGAAAAGACTGCCTCAGGCCAAATAAACTGTATAAAACCTGCTCGGACCAGAGGCCTGCCGTGAACAGAGGGGATCCGAAGCGGTAGAGTTCGGATCAGAGTTCACCCAGTGCCGATGCCCAGGCTTGACGCTGTTCCTTAGATTGTGGCTTTTAGAGATAGATTATTTTTGAATGCAAAATAAAAGTTATTTCTTATTAATTACCAAATTGGCTGGTAGCATTGATAAACCCAGAACAGCAAGAGTCTTGCAGATTGTCCAAGGTCATCACCTTGCTATCAGCACCAGGCTTTGTAACTCACACCACAGTCAAGGAGGTGGTGGCTGCCAAATGTAGACAGAGCACAGTCTACAGGGTTGATACAGGGAAGGAAGGGACTTCTGAAAACCTTCCTAAAAGCTACTAGTACATTGCTATGAACCTCTGCTTCATATCCAGAGTTGGCCTCCCCACTGCTGCTCTAGCTGGGTGAAATGAATGACTCAGAGAGGTAACTGAGTGGACACTACCAACAATTACCTGCTGTTAACAGTGACTGCTTTATTCTCTTATTAATAATTGTGTAACTCATAAAATATGTTCCAATAAATGTTGGTGGTAATCTGTATTTTCCCCTGACTGGTTCCCTTGTCTGTAAAATTTACTTCCTTCTCCCCCATAGCTGGAGACAAGCAAGACAGTGTAAAGATTCCATATTGTCCTTGTAGGGAACTGGGGAGGCAGGGATGACGCTCTGGAGCAGGAGGCAGGAGAGAGGAAAGCTTTTACAGGGGCAGAAATGTACCCCAGGTATGAGCCCACTGACTTGACCTAGAGGTCATTCATAACATCTAGGTACTGATAGAAATATAATACATACATTAACAATAGTGGTGGCATTAAATTACCAAACTCCTTAGACAGATGGTGCTACAGGCTGTTCTGCTTCTTTCATTTGGTGTGTAAAGCACACATAAGTAGATAGTCACGTAAAGATTGCTAAGAATTCCTGTTCACAGCTGACTTTTTGCAGAGACTGATTTTTAGATGCTTTAATTTTTGGAAACGGAACATTTCAGTCCACAGAATTTTTATCTCACTAATAGATCTAATAGGCTTGTGAATGGACAGTAAAATCTTTGCCTTTATTGTCTCTAGTCCTGTTGTTAAGAGCTATATGAGTAACAAACTGTTCACATAAAATTTCACATTTTTCTTCATAAAACCCCAACAGGAAGAAAAAAATCTGCTGACATTGATTAAGATTTTGAAAACCTCCTATGGTTTTGGCCACACCAGGCTACCAGTTTATAGTCTGAGAACATTATCAGAGTTTCATTTCCACAACAAAAAGGCTCTATTCTTTTCTTCAAGGTTTGACCTTTAACCCTGTCCTTGGTGTTCTGCATCAGAAATGCACTTGTGTTATCAGCCCCTCTATTAGCACTCACTTATCGAGGGCGTCAAAGAAAAGGACAAGCGTCTAACAGGTTACTATAGTTTCTTTTGTGCTCTCAAAATTTGTAGGCTTCAGGCATTTAAAAATGTAATTAATATTAGTGCATATGATAAATTTAAAAAATGGGTGAAGTTTTCACACTTGAATGTTAACAACTTCCACTGTCTGTCACCAGTAAAATCCAATGGCTTGTAATTTCTACTCTACAGATTTTTATCAGGCTATAATGCTGATAGGTTGTACTAAGCAGACTATACCAAGTTGGGTGGGAGTGTTGATCTGCTGGAAGGTAGGCAGGCATTGCAGAGGAATCTGAACAGACTGGATTCATGGGCCAGGACCAACTGCATGAGGTTCAAGACGTACTAGGTCCTGCACTTGGGTCACAACAATCCCATGCAGTCCTACAGGCTGGGGAACAGTGGCTAGAAAGCTGCCCTTGGAAAAGGACCTGGGGGTGCTGGCTGAGAGTGAATGATCATGAGCCAGTGTGTGCCCAGGTGGCCAAGAAGGCCAATGACATCCTGGCCTGGATCAGATACAGTGTGGCCAGCAGGACCAGGGCAGGGATTGTCCCCCTGTACTCAGCACTGATGAGGCCACACCTCAAGTCTTGTGTCCAGTTTTGGGCTCCTCACTACAAGNAAGAATTCCTGTTCACAGCTGACTTTTTGCAGAGACTGATTTTTAGATGCTTTAATTTTTGGAAACGGAACATTTCAGTCCACAGAATTTTTATCTCACTAATAGATCTAATAGGCTTGTGAATGGACAGTAAAATCTTTGCCTTTATTGTCTCTAGTCCTGTTGTTAAGAGCTATATGAGTAACAAACTGTTCACATAAAATTTCACATTTTTCTTCATAAAACCCCAACAGGAAGAAAAAAATCTGCTGACATTGATTAAGATTTTGAAAACCTCCTATGGTTTTGGCCACACCAGGCTACCAGTTTATAGTCTGAGAACATTATCAGAGTTTCATTTCCACAACAAAAAGGCTCTATTCTTTTCTTCAAGGTTTGACCTTTAACCCTGTCCTTGGTGTTCTGCATCAGAAATGCACTTGTGTTATCAGCCCCTCTATTAGCACTCACTTATCGAGGGCGTCAAAGAAAAGGACAAGCGTCTAACAGGTTACTATAGTTTCTTTTGTGCTCTCAAAATTTGTAGGCTTCAGGCATTTAAAAATGTAATTAATATTAGTGCATATGATAAATTTAAAAAATGGGTGAAGTTTTCACACTTGAATGTTAACAACTTCCACTGTCTGTCACCAGTAAAATCCAATGGCTTGTAATTTCTACTCTACAGATTTTTATCAGGCTATAATGCTGATAGGTTGTACTAAGCAGACTATACCAAGTTGGGTGGGAGTGTTGATCTGCTGGAAGGTAGGCAGGCATTGCAGAGGAATCTGAACAGACTGGATTCATGGGCCAGGACCAACTGCATGAGGTTCAAGACGTACTAGGTCCTGCACTTGGGTCACAACAATCCCATGCAGTCCTACAGGCTGGGGAACAGTGGCTAGAAAGCTGCCCTTGGAAAAGGACCTGGGGGTGCTGGCTGAGAGTGAATGATCATGAGCCAGTGTGTGCCCAGGTGGCCAAGAAGGCCAATGACATCCTGGCCTGGATCAGATACAGTGTGGCCAGCAGGACCAGGGCAGGGATTGTCCCCCTGTACTCAGCACTGATGAGGCCACACCTCAAGTCTTGTGTCCAGTTTTGGGCTCCTCACTACAAGAAGGACATTGAGATGTTGGAGTGTGTCCAGAGAAGGGCAACAGAGCTGGGGAAGGGTCTGGAGCACAAGTCTAATGAGGAACAGCTGAGGGAGCTGGGGTGTTTAGCCTGGAGAAAAGGAGGCCCAGGGGAGACCTTATCACTCTCTACAACTCTCTGAAAGGTGGCTGTAGCCAGGTGGGGTTGGTCTCTTCTCCCAGGCAGCAAGTGGCAGGGTGAGAGGACATAGTCTCAAACTGTGCCAGGGGAGATACAGGTTGGATATCAGGATGAATTTCTCATGAAACAAGTTGTTAAGCATTGGAATGGGCTACCCAGGGAGGTGGTGGACTCACCATCCTTGGAGGTGTTCAAGAAATGACTGAACGTGACATTTANAGTGTTGATCTGCTGGAAGGTAGGCAGGCATTGCAGAGGAATCTGAACAGACTGGATTCATGGGCCAGGACCAACTGCATGAGGTTCAAGACGTACTAGGTCCTGCACTTGGGTCACAACAATCCCATGCAGTCCTACAGGCTGGGGAACAGTGGCTAGAAAGCTGCCCTTGGAAAAGGACCTGGGGGTGCTGGCTGAGAGTGAATGATCATGAGCCAGTGTGTGCCCAGGTGGCCAAGAAGGCCAATGACATCCTGGCCTGGATCAGATACAGTGTGGCCAGCAGGACCAGGGCAGGGATTGTCCCCCTGTACTCAGCACTGATGAGGCCACACCTCAAGTCTTGTGTCCAGTTTTGGGCTCCTCACTACAAGAAGGACATTGAGATGTTGGAGTGTGTCCAGAGAAGGGCAACAGAGCTGGGGAAGGGTCTGGAGCACAAGTCTAATGAGGAACAGCTGAGGGAGCTGGGGTGTTTAGCCTGGAGAAAAGGAGGCCCAGGGGAGACCTTATCACTCTCTACAACTCTCTGAAAGGTGGCTGTAGCCAGGTGGGGTTGGTCTCTTCTCCCAGGCAGCAAGTGGCAGGGTGAGAGGACATAGTCTCAAACTGTGCCAGGGGAGATACAGGTTGGATATCAGGATGAATTTCTCATGAAACAAGTTGTTAAGCATTGGAATGGGCTACCCAGGGAGGTGGTGGACTCACCATCCTTGGAGGTGTTCAAGAAATGACTGAACGTGACATTTAGTGCCATGGTGTAGTTGACAAGGTGGTGATCGCTCAAAGTTTGGACTCCAGGATCTCAGAGGTATTTTCCAACTTAAATGATTCTGTGATTTTACAGAGATAGAAAATGAAACAGCCATTTAAATGTTCAGTGCAAAATAAAAGGTATTTTCCCTCCAAAGGTGAAAGAAAAGAATTTCAATTATTGCAGGCTGGGAGGTGGGAGGCATCTTGCCAATAATACATATTGCTAATTCTTTTTTCTTTCACTGCCATTTTAAACAGTCATTTAGTCACAAGCTATGAAAATGTGTGAATAATCCACTTCTGCTATGCTAGCTTAACACCGTTCCATAAGCAAATCAAATATCATCTTGGCAACACCTGAAGGTACAGCAAAATTAATGCAGTGGAGAATGGAGAGATCATGCAGCCAGAGATCTCACATGACAGCGTTCTTCCTCTGAAGGACCCCTCTAAATTCCAGAACAGACTAATTGTTAATGGAAAACATCATTTTACAGTTGTCCTACAAGGAGTCCAAAGGTTTTAGCACTGTCTAGTTCAAAGCATTTTGGTATCTGTATCACAAAACTGTGTATCACAGGTGACAGCCTGGCTGGCAAACTCATCAGCAAATCCAATAACTATTGCATTAGTCTCTGGTGCCAGCATTTGCAGGTCAGAGTAAGGTAACACAGCACCAGTGCATATTCTCTGGCAGCAATCTAAACTTCTTCCTCTGAGGCTGACAGGGCAATGCTTACGAAAGGTGCTAGTTCACACAATCCTTAAAAATGCAGTTGGGGCTTAGTCTCCAGGAAGACATTATACCAATTTGAGCAATGAGGTTTAGAAAGAGACAGAATTAAGTCAGTATTACTGAATTTTGTTGATGTGTCTCTTTAAAGATTGGTGCCCATGAGAAAAAAAAATGCTGTAACAGAGATTTTGAAAGTAAACACCTCAGCATTTTAATAACTGCAAAAGCCATTTTTGCTGGAATGCCATGAACATTATTGCTGTAAGATAAAGCGAAGGACAGTCCTATAAACAATACATAGAAAGACAAAGACACTACTTGTAACACTGCTTATTGCAGAGCTAAAATGCTGGTTACAAGTTACTACTGCCCTATTTTAATGTTACCAGCTGGCTTCTGCAGGGAAATTCTTACTTTTTCTCATGAAGAATGAGACTATACCTTCATCTAATGCAATTCATATAGGGAACACAGAAAAACTGTCGCCCTGTTACCTTTTTGCTCCCCATCTCCCTGTACTGGTGAGACAAAAGTACATTAATTGCAGATCACTAGCAGTGATATGAGACTTTCTGGGAAACACTCTAAATAAATCAGTGTTTAATCAAAGGGACATAATAAATTCAGTTGAGAAGCCTCACTCCATTGCATCTCTCCATGGTCTCTCTAGTCTATAGAATGAATATTTATTCCTCCCTAGGTGAAGGCTGGAAAGAAGGGACAATGAAATTAAGAGCTTGGGAGTTAAAAAAAAAAGGGGGGGTGGGGGAAGGAGAGGGATGAAGAACAGGCAGCAGCTTGTAGGTAAATTCTGAGACATTCTTGGCAGGACAGATTATCCAAGGCATTCAAAAAGGTTACAGATTTGAACTCATGAAGCAGGTGAAATGATTCAGACTGGATGAAGACATGGTTAGAAGAGAAGGTGAAGACGAGTTTAGCAAATTTTTTTCAGAATCAGCAAAAGGATGATTAGAAATGAGGGCAGAAAAGGATAAGGATTTTGGCAACAAAGATAAATTATCATGAATAGGCTTGGTAATGCTACATAGAATAAAATAATTATATTTAATAAGTGAGTAGATGGAGAGACACAGAGAATTAGAAATCAAAGGTAACAGTAAGGCTACAAGATAAGGAGGACAGTAAAATTCTGAACAAACAGAAAAGGGACAAAAGAACATCCTGGGGGTAGCCAAAAAAGTCTCATCTGGAGAGAGTTTGAAATGGTAAGGTAATATCAAAGAAGCTATGCCAGAGACAAAAATTCACAACAGGAGGAAAAAATAGTTGTAAGCAACAGAAATGGTTGGGGAGGATAAGGCAGTCAAAATAGAGACTATAAAGATAAAAGGAGAAGGACTGAGGGTGAAAACTTGAACAGATAGTGGATCTACCAGAGGAGGTGCTGAAGAGAACAGTGTTTGATATTAAAGTAGAAAGCAGAGAGCACAGGCTCACTAAAATATAAGATGGAAAGGAAGAAGATGTGGGGAAGTGCCAGTGGTCCTGAAGACTGCATTAGGGGCATCTGAACTGAAAGAAGCCCTCTGACTTGGCTAGAAAAGAAGATAGGTGAAGAGGGTCTCCATGGATACTGAAACTAGATAAAACAGAAAGTCTGACAAATACAAGACAGGAATGAATATTTGGAAGTCTAATTGGATGTGAGAAAAGCTCCATGGGGAAGTGCAACCACGGTTCCAAGCTGACTGAAAAAAGCTGGAGAGGGGAGGCAGGGGCAGCAGAGAAACTGTTGAGGAATAAAAGAACAAAGGGTATTAGGACTATGTCAAACAAGGAGAGGAAACACCAAAGAAATCTTACCCTCCAAGGCAGAAAAAGCAAGATGAGTTTGGATTTAATTGAGAATAAACAGAGGAGGTAGAAAAATCAAAGTAGTTTTAATTTTCTTAAAGCAGATTTTGCTCTTTAATACTAGCACAGGATTGCGCACTTTGAAATTGTCACTTGCAGCTGCAAGATCCAGAAGTCTCGACAGATGTAGACCCATATATTAAAATGATGCTATAGTTCACCTTGTTTTCTGAAGGAGAGACAAGAGATTAATTTATATGGAAGCCTTCCAGCCACTAAAAGCACAATTGAACTAGACAAAATATCATAAAATCTGCCTCAGTTATGGGGCAATCTAGCCATTAGCGCTGGGGTGAAAACATTTTGGAGAATGATTAGGGTTGAATAACAGATTTATAGCCCCAGGAATTGCAGAATAAAACTCTATGGGAACCCTCATTTTCAGGCTTTCTTTTTCTGAGGAGAGTACAGAACTACTGGGGCCATACCAGCCAAGTATCAATGCAGGCTGGTTTTGTTCAATAACTGTAAGATTGACTTACCTGGTGTGGGTTGGATGGAGAACTTGTGCATAGATTATTAGTTTAGGAAGTTAGCACAGATCTTTCATGGCTTTTCAGTTATTAAATTATCATGACGAAGAGCCTAACTCCCAATTTCCAAGCTACTTGTAGCTTACTAAACAGTTGATATTGCTCAGAAGGGCTGCTGATGAGACAAGCTCTACTTGCACCAACTATTTTATGCCCTGGTTCTGTGGCAGGGTGATAATGATGTAAAGTGCAGTGCTTGTACTTGAGTGCTATACCTGTACTGCCATGGAGGCTACAGGCCCCTGACAGATGCAGTTGATGCCTTGGAGAGGCTACCTAGAACAGAGGCTAGACAAAGTTAAAAGAATAAAGTAGGCATTTATTAAAAGGCCTTCACAGGGTACACCTTGGGCAGTGCAAAGCCTCGCTGTACCCGAGATGGACAATAGTCACGAGTTTCTCAGACGGATGTAAGTTTGGTCTATTTGCATATCAGAGGTTAATTGTCCAATTATAGCTTCAGGTAATGCAGTCATATTTCCCTGGTTTGCTTCCCCCCCAATTCACTTTTGTTTAAACTTCTCAGGGCCTGAGGCCGATGGCGTGACCTTGGTTCCCAGGCCCAGGAGGATTGTTTAGTCTGACCAAAACGTGAAGAAAGCTAACTAGCATTCTATAAGGAGTTTAGAGTTATACACTAATGCAGTACAGAATCTGAAAAATGCAAAAGCTGAAAACTTAAGGCATCACAGTAAGTTTGCCTCAGACACTAAAATATCCATCACTGCAGTGCCAGCAGCTGCTGTTGGTCACACCCTCACACGGAATGCAGTGGAGTGTTAGCAGGGCTAACAGCATTGCTTTATACAAGTATAGAAGTTGACCCACAGTAAGCAACTAACTAAGGCTGTTATGTCTTTATCTGAAATATAAAAGTGAATTTATGCATAGAAAATGTGAGAGCACTTTCCCCATAACTGACCAGAAATATATCCTTGCAAATTGCACCTAACTCCCCTGCGACAAGACGAGATAAAGAAATTGTAAAACGAGATTTCTAAATATATTGTTCTCTTTTGTTTGGGTAGAAGAGTACTGAATAATAAATCACATGAGAATAAAAAGTGCTTTTTAAAAAGTCCACCTGCTTAAGTATGCCATAGCATAACTAAGTTCATTTAACAGGGCAGTGACTTGCCTTTTCTACCTTGCCTCTTGCAGGCTGATCTTGTTAAAGATGTTAAACAATACATTTTTAAGAAGCAATCACTCTTCAAATCACTCAAAGAAAAAGACTGAATTTTATCTGATTTGAAAACTAATATTTTTTTGCAATACAAAATCAGCAACACAGTAGTCAGCTTTCTATTTTGAAACAGCATGATAACTACTTAATGCATTACCACACATGATAGGAGGAGGCTTTCAGGTTGTTGCTTTTTTGTTGGTTTTTTTGGGTTTTTTTTTTCTTTTTTGCAAAAATTAAATATTATTTATGGTTTAAGTAGAGAAACAGCCTAGCCTTGTTAGGAAGCTAGGTTGACAAAAATTTAAGAGAACCTATACAAATCTATATGTTAATATATCTGATGATTAATAGTGTGTGAATTTCTCACAACTCAGATCAACTTGTATCTATTAAGAGGCAAGAACATTTGCAAAACTTCTAGTCAGAAGAAGACCCAGAATCTCTTTCCAGAAAAAGCATAGTTTCTCTCAATTGCACCATTCTGTCCTACTGGGAAATACAGAAAGATATAATTTCCCTACTCTTGCCTCTCATATAGATGTTGATAGAACTTCTAGTTTGCTTTTGAAATCCTCACTCTGAGAAGTGTAAAGGAAATATAAGAGGATGATAAAATCTGTCAGATGAGATTTGTCACAAAATGCTTGAAAGCCAAAAGCATGCATGATTGATGAAAAGGCATGGCATCCTGAGATCCATCAGAAATTTAGAGAGAAGATGCACTGCATACTACTCACAAACCCGCAGTTTTTCCCATGACTGAAAAACCAGTCATCTCAGCTGAAAATTATCCTGGGCACCACAAACCTGGGACAAATCCAGGTTGGATTTTAACGACTGAAATTCATTAATAATGGCTGGCTGCTAAAAAACCCAGCTGTGGTCCAATTACAAGTCCCTGTGAGTTCATTCCTGCATGGAAAAACCAACACAGCATTTGACCATGTACTCAACAGTGATTGATGGTGCATCTCCAGGAGCTAAGAACCACACGGGTACAAAGCTGCAAGGTTTTCTCACACATCATGTTACCAGGGCACGTGTACTGATGGCACATGGTAACTTGTAGTTTCAAAATTTTCATTGTATTTGTTCTACGAATCACCACAGGATTTTGCTCTTCCTTATGATGGCACCTTTAGGCACCAGCTAAGTGACAACTCTATATATGATCATTTTGCAAATGAGGAGAATTAAACCTAGGGAGAACAAATGGAACTCAGGATTCTGGGATTTACATTTCATTTATTTTAAAACTGCTAAATTTCTACTTAAGTCTAATTATATACCTTAAAAATTAGGATATACCTATTTTTATTTTTACTTTGTGCTTATAGTTTCTTTCCTATTCCTAACCCTTTCTTCAACATGACCTGGCTGGGTTTAAGAGCTGTCCCAGGGAGGTTTCAGTCTGTAATGTGGTATTGGAGGTCCCCTCCACAACCCCACCTGAGAATTGGAGATGTGGCCCCAGTGCAATCCTCCCCAGAGCTTCTCTGAGGAGAGAGGAGAAAGACAGCATAGCTTGAGAGCCACAGACAGACAGGAACTACAGTACTCCTCACATGCCTCGAGGACAGGAGGAAGGACCAAACAGAACAGTGCAGAGATGGGCAAAGGACCAGGAGTGTGGATATCCCATGGGTACTGCCATCTAATGATCCTGATGCTGCTGCTCAGTGGATAAACTCAGTATCACTTGTCCCACTGTATTTTGTTTTGTTGCCCATCACAGGCAAACCACTTGTGCCAGTTCTGTTATGCTGACAGAGCCTTCCAGCAGGAGGACAGCAAACACCAGACAAACATTTTCTGCAAAGCCAGTTCAAGTGGCTTTCCACAGAACTCACCCTCAGGGCTGTGCAGCTGGCCCTGTTGACCAGTGGCACGGGCTTTTCCCTCCATCCCTAGCTGGTCACAGACACCATACACAGAAACACGATGTACTCACCAAGCTTGGGATCGAGGGGTTCAGGGAGCTGAGGTTCACTATGGAGAATGGCTGCACTGGGTTTTTGGCATTGCAGAGCTGGGAGCAAGGTGATTTATTCCCAAGAAGGGACAGGGCAACACTGGAAGAGTGCAACGGGCAAAGCATGGGTGCATGCAAAGAACAGTGTGACAGGAGATGGGTGAAGTTTGCCAAGCTGTCAGCAGCAGGGGGAGTTGGCATGTAAGGACACCCTGTGTTGAAGATCTGTCATGCTGTACAGCCCCTCACTGACCAAAGAAGTTTGAAAACCAACTTTGTCCTACTATACAAGGATTTAAAGCATAAGCTCTGACATTAATCCTAAACATTATCCTAATATTCAGTATTAAATAGCTGCCATTTTATTTCAACTCTGCATGGATTCTCTGAATTTCTTTCATCAGGAATGGCAGTTCAGATACCCCTGGCATCAGTCTGGCATACGTAGTGTATACTGGGACTTCTTCTTTACTCACTTAGATTTATTCCAGTGTAAAACTGACATAATAGAATACTAAGTCTCCAGCCTCTGTGTTTGAGTTACCAGACCTTAGCTTGAGTATAGAGAAAAAAAAATCAGTGTATCTGTAACATATTTCTTGTCTTATCTCCAGAGGCAAAATCATTTTGGATAGTTGCCCTAGGGAGCAGAAAGACCATGTGTTTTCAGCTTTTGTGATATTTGTTGCTTATTGGATCAGAAGATTGCACAGTAAGCCCCACCCCCCCCAAAAAAACCCCAAAAATCAAACAATAATAATATCCAAATGTTATAGCTGTCTGAAGAAAAAACATCTTCAGTGATGACTTTGCAATGAATTAGGAAGTGATAGAGAGGTTAATTTGGATGTAATTCTTAAGGTTATTTGACTTGTGACTGGGAGCAGCACTACTGAAGAAAGCACATTAAACCTCTCTGATAGGAATTGATCTCAATCACTAGCAAAGGTCCTGTCAAAAAAGCTACAGCAGTGGTCCACAGTTCCCAAGGAGCACGGCCAGTGAGCAGCTGATGCAGGCATTGCACACATGCAGTCTTCAGCAACACAGCCCAGAAGGGTGCTGAATTGTTGCTCTGACCCCTGCTCTCCCATCATCACTTCTCTTTGCCCAAAAAAGGCTCATGAACCTGACTTTGTGCCTCCCTCCAGCCCCAAACTTCACAGTTTTGTCTTGGTTTCTAAAAGGATATGCAAGTATAACCTTGGATAAGAACTTGTTTCCCAAATCTAAGCTCTATGAAAAACAGTTAGATGCTTAGTGATAACATTATTTCTCTTTATTCTCATTCATGTTGCAAAGTAACAGCACACACAATGAGAACAGCCACCCGCCTTCCCTCTGAACAAACATATGCTGACACTCGAGTGGTTGTGGTTAAACTGATGAGTGAGCTGGAGTACAAACTGCTGGCACAAAGGAGTTCAGGGCTGGGCATGTGTTTCTCACAGCTGTTACCCAGCAAACATGAAATTTAATGTTTGAAAAGATACTTCCTTTTTGAAATTGTTGCTAGCTTTGAGAAAAAACAACACATTTCAAGCTTTCTTTGCACATTGTAAGGAAACACAAACAACAATTGTAAGATTGCAAACAACATTTAAGAGATTCTCTGCCTGCTAAAAACCTGCTATTTTCTGTAAAAGGATTCTGCTGCATATTTTTTACCATTAAATCCCTTATATCTCAAGTCTTCCCAGTTCTCTGTTTCTGCTAGGAGGGGAGAGGTACGTTAGCAATGTAATATGTCAGAGATGTGATGTGGCATACTACTTCAGGAAAGTTTTAGGAATCATCTGGACTGAAGTCAGATATTAGTTTATATTCAAAAAGCATCTTAAAAGGTGTGTTACACTCTTTTGGGAAAATAAGGGGGAAAAAACAAGATACAAAAAAAATGCCATGGGAAGTAAACTCTATAGATACATACTTTTCATAACGATGCACTAAAAATATGCTAAAGGGCTCAAAAATATGGACCTTCTCTACTGTACTCACATGGCTTTTCTGATAGACATTCAAATCAAGATCTACTTGAGCTGCTATGATAACAGTCCTTTTCTACATTGAACTATCATCCTCACCTACATTTTCATTGCCTGTCATACAGATCTCTTCCTAAGATGTACATCTGCACCCAGCACTATGGTGGTAATGTCTCTCTAAACTTTCTAAAATGGATCTTTATGTGGTCATCCATGGAGCATTTATCTTCACATCTTTTAATCTAAAAGTTGGCCATCTAATCCAAATCAGTTGTCCAGAGAACTTCTCCAGTCAGTGGAGGGAGACAAGTGTCTTCACAAGGCAAAGATTCACACCCCAAGAAGTGTGTTTGGCACCAGTAAGAGGAACTGCCTTCTGGATGAACCCGTGTCAGCTCACTAAATGTGGAGACAGCTAGCTGACACAAGCTCAGCCCCTACATGCCAGAACATGGGTGAGATAAAGCTCACCATGAATGGAACGTGGCACTGGGGCTGCTGTAAGGCTCAGATTCACTCCATCTTTGTTTAGGTAAATGTCCAAGGTGCCTATGGTAGATGTAATTTGCCTGAGGGACTTTCTATAAAGGCTGGAGAATGACAGGCACATCCTGAGAGTGAGCCATACCACAGGACTGCACAAAAGAATGTGAGAAAAACAACTCAAATTCTATCTAGGCCACCAAACATCTGCTGAGAGACTAAAGCCCAACCAAGTGTGACGTGTTCTATTTCAGGCAACTTGGACAAAGGGGTAGCATGTGTGATGAATGCCAGCCAAAACTCCACTAAACTGGATTTTCACATGTAATGTACAGCACTAAATATATTGTCGTACCTTGACATAAGATAAACAATACCTAAGTATAAGACAAGTTCATAACTGCCTGAAATGGTAGCTCTTAGAGACTTTTTTTTATAGCAGAGGAAACCAGATGTTGACTTTATGGAGGTGATAAACTGTTTTAAAAACCATAGTACAACAGGATTTCAGCTGTTCAAACAGATTCTGCTAAGTCATCTGTCTATGTCCAAGGAGACAATCTGCCCTTAATGACCATGTTTCTGCTTATCTTTAACTGGCAACTTAAAAACATCAGTCAGCATGAAGTATTGGATCCAAGTGGTCACCTGCTATGTTTATTGATTTCAGTACAGAGTCATGTAGCTTTGGTTTTTGACATTCAGGTCTATGCACCATATTCCCTGACATTTCTGCTCATAGTAGTGTGGTGCATGAAGATATGCACAGAGCTTGTGTGTCAGACCAAAGTTACTGAAGTGTTTCTGTTCCAAAGCATCAAAGCCAAGAGTCAAGTAGTACTCAAACTAGCACAGCAGGAGTCTGGCTAACCTGTAAAGCCAAGTTGCTTTGGTTTAGCATTCTTGTCTACCCCACACACTCTGCTCAGCTGTAACACCACTCTCAGGATAGGCAAGAGTCAGCTGAATGCAAAAAAACTCTTTTTTCACCAGTCTTCCCAAGTCCAAGCCCCACTCTGAAGTGCAGCTTCTTGGTTATTTCTGCATTTACTGGTTTAACTGCTGTTACCTCAGTCCTGTTGGATCATAAAAGTAAAGTCAATGCTGCTGCTAACCTAGACTGGACTCCAGTGTGCAAAGATCCAAAGCCAGTTTAGTCCAATCCTTCAGCTTAACTCTGCAAACCTCATCAGTTAAAACCAGATACCCACCTTCTCCTTCTCCTTACCAAATTGTCCATACAGAAGTCGTGCAGCAGATGCTTAATGCCATATACCTGTCCATTCATTTTCTTTCATTACTAGGAAAACAACAGCTGATATTTGAGGAAAACATAAATAATACATAAGGATAAATTATGAACACGAAGTAGTGCAATTCTTGCAAGTGAATAGGACTAACAGCTACTTTTCTCCCTCCCCACACATGGTGGAGATTTCTGTGCTTCTAAATAATGTTACTGTAATTACTATTAATATTACTAGTTTCATAGAAATTTACTTTGGGGCTCTCCCTGGGTCATTTTGGACATTTTCCCATCACCATTGATTTGCAAGTGCTTTCCTACAGTCTGATTTCTTTTTTTCAGGGCTAAGCTAAACTTACCTTACTTTGAAAGAACATTAAAACCAAATCTATAACAGCATGTGGTGTTTAACTGCTGGAAGCTGAGGATATGATATACAGAAAGTTTGCTGGAAAGCTCAGAGCTCAGGGATTTCTACATATTAGTTATGACCTCTCTAGGAATATTTAGATTTTGAATCAGAACTCAGGTAGGTTTTTGTGACATCCATTTTATCTCCAAAGGAATATCATCACAATAAAGGTAAATGATACTGGTTTGTTCCCATGTAAGAAAAACTTAATTTTTATCAGAAATAATTTGCTGACTTGGTGAACTTCTCTGCTGTGCTGGAAGATAGTACAAGGTTTATGCAAAACCCTATTCTGGGTATACATAGAGACCTCAGAATAGGATGTGAGGGGGTGTGTATACATATATGGCTTTCATTCTCAAAACATTACAGTGATAATGGCAAGAAAAAAAAACAGGGATTGTTGTGCCCCAGTTAGCTTGTTAAATGTTCCCACTAACAGATACAGTTACTAACTGGAAAACAGCTCTTGATCTTGAGACTGTTATATATTGGTTGGAGATAAGGTGGAGTTTCTAGACTGAAACTAGAACATGCATAGGTAAGTGGGCAGGTGATTTCAAGCAAAGTCAGTTTGTCTCTTTCTTGCAATAGAGGGAATCACAACATAGGAAAAATAGTGATTTATCACATGTTAAGCAATTTGGATGTGTTTAGCAGCTTTAGTTTTCCAATGACTTGAAGCAGGTATTTGGAGTCTGGCATGATATAAGCATGATCCTACTGATCTGTGTTTGGCTTTCTCTGTGAAATGCTGCCTACAGCAGAGCAAGCTGATAGCCTGAATTTGAAAGGAAACGAGGATTATTTAATTAAGTTCTCTGTCAATCCTTCCCTAATAAGTCTTGAAGCAGATGGCCAGTTGAAAAAAAAGAAAGGTAAAGGGGACTTAAGTCTCTGCAGTTGGAAGTTGCTGGAAGATTTTGGAAAAGCTCTAAATGCAAAAAGAAGGAAGGATTAAATATGGCATAGCCAGTGGAGAAGACAAGTGAGCTCATGTTACCTGTTGTTTTTGGCAGTCCCTCAGCAGCAGTATTTAGATTTGAAATTACTGCATGCAGCTTTTCTTGATATAACTATTATGGAGAGCAGGAAAACACCTCCAGCAAATGAAAACTGATTCTAAAATACATACAGTATGATCCATGGAATAGTAGACCAGTACATGCAAGGAACCAGCATCCTGGCAGCTCAGAGTCAGCCACAGTACATGCTTCCTCTTGTCCTGCCAAAGGGAGAAAACTGAGGACAAACTGGGTTTAAAAAAAAAAAAAGTGTTTAGGAAATGAAGGAGGAACATTTTGAGAAAAGGGTAAGTGCTGGGGCTGTGAGGGAGGTGCTCTCCCAGGTGAGGGTAGAGGGAACATGTAGTAACAGAGACACAAAGTGATAGGAAATGAGATTTAAGTATTTCTGCATGTCCATTTTTAATGTGGCTTCCTGCTTATTAAACATAATCATTATAGTACCATACGTAAGCTTTTTCACTGACTTGAGCTTTTGCAAATATACATATACATCTATATATAAATCATCTATACATGTACTTATTTAGATCTGATTTAAATACTTTATCTCAACATTAGGCAAATAATGTTATTTCTAGTAGTAACAGGAAGGACACTTTAGGGAAAGGAAGAACAAGAGGTAGAAATTGAAAATTCTCTTTTCATCTCCTACCTATAAGATGTAATTTGGGGTTGCAATATTTGATTTTAAACTACTGCTTGTAGTTTTTTTCATGTAACTATTCCAGTGAGCATGAAAGCTCCTCCATCAAATTACAACTGATTTTAAAATACCTACAGGATCACCAGAGTCAGGAACTCCTTTATGTTTCGCATCACCTCAAAAAGAAAGCAAGTTTGAAAAATGTTTTGCAATGTAACAGATGAGTTTGCAGTCCTACAAGGAAGGGAGACCAGTATGGTAGTGCCAATTTATTTTACTGCATTTTTTATTGCTGTGTATCATATTTTACTTTCTCCTACTGCTTTCATGTTGCTGCTATTTCTACTAGACAATGTATATTCTATATTCAAATTTGTTTTCTCTATTAAAATGTTATCATAATATCACAGAATAAAACACCAACTAGTAATAGCTGTCAGTAGAAGATGCTGGAAGCCCTGAAGTAAAGAACTGGGGGGCAGACAGTTTGGAAACCAATCTGCATACAGGAGAAAATGTTCCCTTGCTTTCCTAACAGAGGAATAGGGCCATTATGTAATGATATAGAGGGTTTTATGTAATGATACAGAGGGTTTATAACACTGCAGAGAAATCTGTCTAAATGTGTGGATATTATATATATAAATAACAAGTTTTTTACATACATTACTCAGCCCTTGATCTAAGTCTGATCATAAATGCCCTGGGTTAGTCCTTGCATTCGATGATTCATGTTTTTTAAAATTAATTTTATAAATATTGCCTTCTAATTGTATAGAAGATTCCACTGCAAGCTTTTTCTAGTGGCTAAATTTGGCAGCCTAATACAGACTAGAGGCAGGCTACACTCTCTTCTCCATGTTGTCCCTTTATTGAGCTTATATTTAAGGCTAGAAGGCCAAGTTTACAAACTTAGTCTAGGACAGTTTATGGTAGATAAATTCTACCAGACACTTCAAATCCCAAAGATGTAAATAAGACTTTTTCCATTGATCTTTTGGGATAGTAGCTGGAGACATAAAAAACCTTTCTGTATCCTGGCACCCTGGGTCTGCATTTAGCTAATGGTGTATATTTTCCTCTAGTATCACTTGTCTTACAGTACTCTTTGCTTAACCACCACTCAGACCCAAACTCCCTGTCTTTTGATCACAGTTTGATTGCTTTCCTCCTTTGCTGACTACATTCTCACAGCTTACAGGGAGCTGTGATTGAGAAAGCAGTTCTGAACTAGGCCTATCAGAGTATAATTTAGGAACAAATATAATAATCTAAACAATAGTATGAGTATAGAAAAGTTACAATACAGAAAAATTACTAATGCTTTTTTTCTACTGAAATGATACCAAAACAGTTTACACACTTTTCAGATATCTGTGCTTGAAATCTGAATGCTCTTCCTGAATTATCTGTAAAGATTTAGGAAATAAAATCACCGGTTTTAGGACTGTCAAATAGGAAACAACCTGCCAATCATGTTATATCACTCCTTTACAAACTAACCAATTTTTGTATGAAAAACAGTTCTGGAGTTCTTTTGACTCTTAAATTTCCTATCCATTCCTCACCTTTGGAAATTTTAATTTCTAGCCTCAGTTTTCTTGTGAAAAAATTATCCATGTTAATCCTTGAGTTATTGCTGCTAAGTGGCTGAAGTGAATTTTCACCTTCACTGGCATTTACCTCTTTTGCAAAAACCAAAGCACATTGTATACCTCTCTGCTTTTGTTTCATGAACTTAAATACAACAATCCTTTTTACTCTCTTGACATAAACAGGTTCCCTGTTCTCCTGACTCTCTGAGCACTCCCACCTCCCAGGCTGAACTGCTAACCTGCTCCTGGCCCAACTTCAGCCCACAACATCCAGTTTTCCTCTAGACAACTCATGGTTCAAGGGACAGAGCAGGTCATGGGCATTTCCAGGAGATGCTTTGGGATGGATCCTGGATTTCTCTTTTAGGTGTGGCACTTGAGAAGAGGCAATGCATTTTAACCTTATGAGATACTTACTTTCTTATGAAGGCACAGCCACAACATTTCAGACATTAATGACACTTCATTTAGATGCTAGAGATACTCTGATTCAGCTGATGTTTGCATTTTCTGTTTTTTTGAACATACCACATGTATGACACCACATCAACTGACCTTTTGCAGTTGTGGCCCTTACAAGCTGCTTTGGTTGACACCTCAACTTAACTATAGCTGAACTAATTTCTGATCACTTATTTCAAAGCACTTTTCAATGACCCACCTTATCAATAACATCACAACACAAAGTTAGTCTTATATAGTACCATTTACGATGGGTTCTCTAAATGTTTGAGCCATGTTCTTTATAATACCATGTTCTTTATAATACTAGATTTTAACATTTGTTCTCCAGTCTATACCAGAATGACAGCCACTATTGTGAACTGTACCTACGCCTAAATCGAAATCTGAGGGGAAATCTCTGGCAAATTTCATGTACTCCCTTCAGGAAACTTTCCTGCTCTTTTTAGGAATCAGTCATCAAAAGGGACAGTAAATTAGTAAATTAGCAAAACTAATTTTTTTCTTTTCCAAGTCCCTCTTATAGGGAATACCCACTTATGGGCTTTAGCATTTAGCTATCTGTTCCACTCCAAACTGCCTTTAACATTTCTACTGAAAGTATGGTTTCAAATTATTTATTTCTGAACATTTTATGCTTTACAAAGATGATTGCTATTCACTATGTTCCTGTTCTTCCTATAACATCTCATTTCATATTCTGCATTGGTTGGTCTTGCTTTAGTGCAAACCCCTTATAATTACTATATAGATACTTCAGTTCCTTTTTACTTTTTATAGAAAAATTCTCCAACAGACAAGACACTGTCCTTGTTATATCTTCTTTTATTTAATATCAATATATCCTTCTAGCTATGAATGTTTTCCTACTCTTTAACCTATTCTTTTTTTGTTTGTGTACTTTTCAATCAAATTTTGTTTTCTTTCTGGTAAAACCAGATGTCTTTTCCACTCCTTGCAATTTTTCTTGCTTCATCACTCACATAACAGACTCCCAAGAGACCAGTATCCCTGGTGCTCAGCACTGAGCATAAATGTTTTCTAGAAGACAGATATCCCAAAGTCTGGGGCTGACATTCAGTGAACCTTAGAGGGATCCAGCACCAAGCCTGAATTTTCCCAAGGAAAAACAGTTTGCCTTCCTAGAGAACAGCTCCGTAAGAATTTCATGTTCCCAGGAAAGGACTGACAGAGGTTTTGCAACCATCTCGTGTTCTCAAAATAACAGGCGCTGTTTTTCACTTTAGTTTGTTCTTGTGTGTTTTTTCAAAACATGCTCTCTCTATCTCATCCAATGGTGGTAGAGAGATGTTGTGTCATTTAGCCAATCAAATAACTGTTAGTGAAAGACCCTACAAAAGGGGAATGGATTGTTAGAATAAACACCTTCTGATTCTTTGGAATTTCAGAGTCTTTCTCCTCATTCTATAGTAAATAGCGACACCAAAGTATTTTTTTCTTCACAAAGACAATTTCTGTAACTGTCACATAATTACAGGAAAGGCGAGCTGCAGAAGTTACTGCAGGACAGCAGATCCAACCAGACTGCCAAATCTAACCATGCTCTTCACAGCAATGACAGATGACAGGCTGTGGAAGCAGCAGCAGGAAGTATCAAAAGCAGGAGAAGAGCAATAGGAATGAGTTAGGAACAGGAATGTAGCACCTGATTCTGGAGACCATCTCTATCCACATGGATGACAAGAAGGTAGTCAGGTTGCTCAAGCATGATTTACCTTCAGTGAAATGATTTACCTTCTACAATGAAACAACTACCTGGATGGATGAGGGGATAGCAGTGGATACTGTCTCCCTTGACTTCAACAAGGCTTTCTACTGGACAGTGAGATGGATTGAGAACTGGCTGAACAGCAGATCCCAGAGGGTCACAATCAGTGGCACATGCTGTAGTTGGAGGCCTATCACTAGCGGTGTTCCCCAAAGTTCAATACTGGGCCCAGTATTGATTAACTTATTGATTACTTGGATAAAGAGGGCCTCTGTGATGGACCAAACTTTGATCGGATGGGCTGGCTGAGCCTGAGACCTATTGTTTCCCAAAGTGGGTTTGTGGCAGCTGAGGGAAAATGCTGATAAAAAGCAGGTCCTGCGAGATGGGGTAATGCTTGTTATATTCCAATCTCCTCGCTCCTAATAAAACATAACTTCATCTGACAGAGCAAAACTCCCCTAAGGGAGGTATTGGATCATTCCCACATATATGGAGAATATACGCATAGGAATTATATATATATGTATATATGAACATATGTAACCCATTGAACTCTTTGTTGCATGATCCCTCACTCTCAGTGGATCAAGAGAGCAAGTCTCACTGACCACAGACACTGAAATCACAACTGTTAAGTAGGTGGTGGTATCTTCCCTCTTCACTATCTGCTCTTGTCCCTTCCTTCTTTATCTTTCTTTTCCTTATAGTTTTCCTCATGGTACTTTTATATAATTATAGAAAACCAAAACAACTACATATCTCCTTTCTCTTGCAACCAAATTGTTTTAAAATAAACCAGCCTCATATATGCACTGGTCATTCAGTGTCATTTCACTCTAATTCATCCCAAAGCATCCATTAACAAGAACCTCAGTTACTCTGCCTCAGTTTGCTGAGCTGGCAGGAGTGGCCCATTCCCCAAAGGGTATGAATGTATTGAATACACTGAATGTATGAAGGCATCTAGACATTAGCAGTTCATTATGATCCTAACACACACAGAGCAGCTTCTTAGGACACTCACATCGGAGACAAAAAAGAATGAATAAATGTTGACAGCTCATAGAGGTGAGATGTGGGATAGGATTGAAAAACTCATTGCTTAGATGCTCTAAAGGATAGAGAAAGGCATGCGTAAAAGTCAGCTTTAGCTCTCAACCTAAGAAGAGACCAGGAGAGAAGATGAGGCCTCAATAGCCAGTGTCATTGTCCTTCAACAGGACACCTGTATTCAAGCATCCTGATGCCTGCGTGCTGAACAGACTACCTGGGTACACATGCCCTGGTGCTTGTTTGTGGAAGTCTGAGAGAGTGTGTGCGAAATCAGCAATGTTTTAAAGTAAATCACTTTCCTGCAACTGCTGCTTCTTGTTCTTTTACTACTCTGTCTCTTCTAAAGCCCCTTTCAACAGTGTAAGACTCCTCTTGGAGCCAACTGGAACCTGCTATTCCCTTGGCCAAAGGCCACTTTGCTCTGCCTATCCCCATATGCCACATACTCCAGCCCCCTCACCAAAGGGTTTAGAAGTCCTCTGCAGTCTGCTGGCAGCTCCCTGGCACAGGCCCGGGCCCAGCCTTTATGAAGGGCTTGGGATGTGACCTCACCAGTGTTAAGCAGAGGAGAAATGAAAAGAGATTCTCCATTTCCCGAGCATCTCTGCCTCGACTGCCGTTACCATCGCTGATCTGTTCCAGGTGACATCAGTTGTATGCAGATGTGTGACAACCAGAGGAGACTTCTCTGGTTCATCACTACAGATGTACAAACGTACATCAAACTACATTTCGGTCACCCTTCAAGACTGCCGTAACAGCCAGTGTGTCTATGGCTTCCTTATGACCTTGGTATATGAAAATCTCTAACATCTTCCACTTACATGCTTCAAGGCACCTTCAGCTTATTCTATATGTAATTCACTTATGACATTTATTGATCATCTATTAATTTTACATGAAGTATTTATAAATGCACCCTTCATATAAAGTATGATTCATTCATCTACAAAAATTTATTGTTTGTGGGGTTATCTTACATAAAACAGATCTTTGTTATTAACAGAATGAAATTACAACATCCTGTAAAAATCATTCATGATTATGAAGATAGAGAAACTACACTGACATGTTTAATAGTACTAGAAATTAAGTAGTATGGCTATTATGCTGTATATATAATATATAGGTTTTATGGCTGAACAGCTTTTGGCTTCATTCTTTATTTAATAGCTATTTTCATCCACCACATCGCGCTAACTTCCATCATAATTCTCTATAAATCACGTCACCCACTTAAATGCTGTAATTAATTGTCCTACTTGATCAAAGAAACAAATATAGCCATACCTACATAGAACACTCAAATATCCAGGAGAAAATTTCAACAGATAGTCCCAGACAATTTGTACTGAAAAATACTTAAATTACGACTTTGAAGTGTAAAGCAGCTGCAAATAGGAATTGTGAAATGTAAGAACACACGAAGAAAAAGTGCATAGCTAAAAAAAAGGACAAATTCAGTGAGGAAATGGCTTTTTCACTCCTAAAAGATTTTAAGACCTGATACTCATTTGATGTTAAATACTGTATTTCTACTAATTCCAGTACTTGATTTAATGGTGGGCTGATTTATGCCACTGGACAACCTTGCTCAACATCCACTATGGTTATATAGTTTGACTCAGAATTTCTATTCTACAGTTTTTCTCAAGATTCAGCCTTGCCTACAAGGTTACCTTGCAGTAGGAATATTAATTTTATTCATGTCACATCCATGTTCAATGTGATGATTTTTACTTCACCACAATGCCTCTGCATACAGAGAATGGAATTTATTTTGAATTACATGATCAGCCTGGGGAGGAGGATTGCTTGTCTCTTCATTCCCCTTTTAAACACCACTTTTTGCAGGACAGCTTCTTTGAAGACTCAGAGGACACTTAACAAGCTAAGTTGGAAGTCAGTGTAATTCTGAGTATGAAATCAAGATTTGTTTCCAGACATCACTTATAACTGTATCAAAGTATAATCCTGACATAATTTTTCATACTCTTTTAAGAGTCTTATGTGCTGCAAGAACAGTGTCTGAGAGCAGGATACAACCTGTACCTTCTGTCTTTGATATGTCACCAGGGCATGATGGTACCTTTGGGGGCCAGACACAGCTGCTGATGGTGTTTTCCAAAACAGCACCTACGTATTAACCCTGGGATTAACTCAGTTGGATAGAGCATGGTGCTAATAAGGCCAAGGTTGTGGACTTAATCCCTGTATGGGCCTGATTTATGAGCTGGACTTGATGATCCCTGTGGGTCCTTTCCAGCTCAGAGTATCCTGTAAAACCTGTATGTCCCTGTAGTGTCAGGGATGGACAACAGTGGGAGATGCTGTTGGAGAAGATTTATTCTGTGCAAAGCTGCTTCCAGACTTGTGAAGCATTGACAGGTACATTCCGTGCAGCAGCTGCAACGTAACCAGAAAGGAGATCACTCCATGGTTATTGCTTACACCATGGTTATCACTTTGAGCAAATGCTGGAATGCAGAAAAGTATAATCTGGAAAACTGACAAGTATAACCTGCCAAAGAAACAGATTTGTCTTTGACAAATTTAACTCAAAAGACATGCCTACAAATGGAGCACAAGTACTATAAGTACTACAAGTGCTGTAAGTACAGTAGCTTAGTGAAACAGTAGTTTTGATCAAAATACAGCTCTCATGTCAACACACAAAAAATAATTATATTAATTGACATCACAGGAGCCTGAGAAGTCAAACAAAAGGGAGGTCAAATCGAATTGCCTGACAACAACTGGACCAAAAATATATACTTTACTGTCTCATGAGTTCTAAAATTTTCTGATCCATCTAATTGCTGATATGCCAAAATCCAGTTAGTTTGTATTTTATCTTCCAGCCTAGAGCCACAGTTAAAGAAGCTTTCATGACTACTGAATGAATTAAATCATGTACTGGTTTTTTTTAAATTCTCTATTTAGTGAAATATATGGTGGATTACAATTGTTTACAAATTATGAAACTCCTTGTGCAGTTTATTTCGGGAATGTTTTCAGACATTATCAATAACAGATACTTTTCATATACATTAGCAATACATGCCCTTCTGGTTCCGTGGATCAGGTAAAACTATCCTAACTGCATTTCAGTATCAAACTGCTCCCAGGGCAAGTAGAAGTACATGATTACCACAGCACTGATGGAGATCTAAGGTATACTTTCATTTCTGCAAAATTTACATTACTGTAAGACTCCTCTCAAACTGCTATAGAGCATCAGCACTCTAAGTATTTTAAAAGTTGGCATATTTGACTGAAAAAACGTTTAAAAATCAATGTGTCTTCTGTATTTCTGATGCTTGCCTTCAGTCTCTCCCTTCCCTGCAGAGCTGTCCTTGTGCTCTTTTCCCCAGACCATTTACTACCTGCCAGTTTCCTCATTAGTTCCACCATTTGATCAACTCTAGAAGTTAAAAATGACCACAAACTGTGGCTAGCAGGTTGGGGGGAGAAAGCTGGAAATGCGTGGGAAGAGTGCAATTGAAGACAGGAAAGAAGAAAGACTGCAATTAAGCAGCAAGTAGAAACATTTAGGCCCAAGGAAGCATTACAGGTGTTTACGGGTTAAATCTGAAACCTATTAAGCTCCAGTAGGAAAGAAAAACTCCACCTGATTAGCTGCAATTACACAATTTTAAAAAATAGCCTTTCCATATAATTAATATTGTAAATAGTTAAACACATATTTCAGTTTACTGGAAACAAAATCTGCTAGAAGAAAAAGAAAGGATGTTTTCAGTTTTCTTCTTGAATAGCCATAAACTTAAATACTTTTAAAATTATTATGCAGAAGTGGGCTGATACATAATGGAATCAAAAAGACCAGTACAAGAATGCTGAGTCTATAGATAGTTTTAAATTCTTATACTATTTCTCCTCAGCTGGAAAAAATATTCCTCATTTTAAGAAACAAAAATCATAGAAACCTCTAAAACCCCCATACAAATAAGTTTACTTGTACTGATTATGTGATGTGTGATTTACTGTGTCAGATCCTAACAACATTCCATCTATCCAGGATTAACAAATACTGGGAGCTGAATTTCCAGTGCAGTTTCAGAAACCCAAACTTTCTTTGCCTCATTTATATCTCTTTGAGTTCCTCTGTCATGGTCTAATCAGAGCTGGCAACAAAGTACCACACAGCCATTCATTCCCCATCCCAATGGGAAGAAAAATTGAAAAAGTAAAACTTACAGTTTGAGATAAAAACAGTGTAATAATGGAAACAAAAGAAAATAACAATTATTTTAATATTATTAATAGTAATAATAATAAATAATGTAATAAAAAGGAGAAAGAGAAGACTAAAGTCCATGAAAAACAAGTGATGCACAGTACAGTTGCTCACCACCCACTGACTGATGCCCAGCCTGTTCCTGTGATCATTGGCTCTTGGGTAATTCTCTCAGCTTATATACTGGGCATGATGTTCTGTGGTACAGAATATGCCAGTCAGCCATCCTGACCATGCTCCCTGCAAGCTTTTTGTGCAANATGCTGAGTCTATAGATAGTTTTAAATTCTTATACTATTTCTCCTCAGCTGGAAAAAATATTCCTCATTTTAAGAAACAAAAATCATAGAAACCTCTAAAACCCCCATACAAATAAGTTTACTTGTACTGATTATGTGATGTGTGATTTACTGTGTCAGATCCTAACAACATTCCATCTATCCAGGATTAACAAATACTGGGAGCTGAATTTCCAGTGCAGTTTCAGAAACCCAAACTTTCTTTGCCTCATTTATATCTCTTTGAGTTCCTCTGTCATGGTCTAATCAGAGCTGGCAACAAAGTACCACACAGCCATTCATTCCCCATCCCAATGGGAAGAAAAATTGAAAAAGTAAAACTTACAGTTTGAGATAAAAACAGTGTAATAATGGAAACAAAAGAAAATAACAATTATTTTAATATTATTAATAGTAATAATAATAAATAATGTAATAAAAAGGAGAAAGAGAAGACTAAAGCCCATGAAAAACAAGTGATGCACAGTACAGTTGCTCACCACCCACTGACTGATGCCCAGCCTGTTCCTGTGATCATTGGCTCTTGGGTAATTCTCTCAGCTTATATACTGGGCATGATGTTCTGTGGTACAGAATATGCCAGTCAGCCATCCTGACCATGCTCCCTGCAAGCTTTTTGTGCAACTGCTCACCTGGCAGAGCATGGGAAACCGGAAATCCCTGATTTAAAGTAAGTACTACTTAGCAACAACCAAAACATCAGTGTGTTATCAACACTATTCCCATAATAAATTCAAAACACCACACTGTACCAGGTACTGGAAAAAAGTTAAGTCTATCCCAGTCAAAACCAGGACGTCCTCATATTAAATACATTAGTGGGAAACATCTTTAACATGCCATGTAAAGAATTCCCAGCAAGTATAAACCCTTTTTGCTTGGAGCTTTTGGTAAAAGGATGTATTCTGAACTAAAGGCCAAGTGGCAAGAAATCAGTGTTGTCAGTTATTCTCATTTTTCATGTACTTGACATGGGATCTGTGGCAGGTGGCCCACACTTAAATCAACAGTCTAAACTACCAACTAGAGTGCAAATGTTTGCGTTCTAATGTCTATCTAATGCTCAGAACAGAGTACCACGCTGATTTTGTGGTATTTTTGAATGCCACTTTCAGAAACCATTTCACCTATGGATCACATAAGAGCACTCACAGCTTACAGTTGACAGCTTTTGTCCGTATGCACTTGCACAGCAGGTCCCTTTCTGGGACCTCCAGCTCTTCTGTACAGCTGCAGCAAAGCTGACTTGCTGTAAACTTGCTGAAGTTGTTCCTCAGAGAACGTCCCAACATACCGGACAAATTTTGGATTATCTGCCTTGGAATGCTGAAGTTTTAGACTACACAGGTTCTTATCAAATAACAAGTTATGGTATTTTTCCTTCTACTTCACACAGTAGAAGTGTAACTGTGACTATCCTGAATTTCTTGTTTGATGGCTCAAAAAAGCAATTTATTGTTGCCAATACTTGGAAGTGATTGGGCAAAGCAGCTTAGATTGGAAAGAACTGGAGGATGGGTGTGTGACTCAAGAGCGGATTTGGATCTCAAATTTCAAGGGAGAATGTTTGTCAAGGAAAAATGATTACTTCAGTTAATCCAAAGTAATGAAAACATGTTGTCTTTTCTCCTAAGACAAAGTTATTTATATAAGAACTAAGTTGTTCTGCACTTGCAGATTTATAATTTCATTGCCTGACAGAAACACTTGACCAAAGCTGAAAACAAAAATAGGCTTCTTGCCTTAGTTTCTTCCTAAATGTCACTGCATAATGTGATCTGCTATATGCTAGCAAGAGTGTACATCCTAGTCACAAACTTGCTTTTTTAAGTACCATCTGGTATGCATGTGTCTGAGCAGAGCCCAAGGAGAAATTTAGAAAAGTATGGAGCGCTGCATACAAATCAGTGCTTGTGGCAGCTCTTGAGAAAAAAAGAAATGGAGACAGGAAGATCAGTTACATGGTCTGTCTCAGGCCAGGGCATTCAGAGCACTTTCCAAGCTGAGTTAAAAAAAAAAAACCAAAACTGCAAAAAAAATTAGTAAAGGAGAATTTTTTTTTTTAAAAGAATTGACCTTCATGAGAACCTAAGTGCAAAAGGTTTAAAAATATTTGACTTAATCAGAAACATTTGAAAGAGCCATGCAATAATTTAAAGTATTACTAATAATGAAGAACAGTTATTTATGGTGTTTTAAAATTGACAGGTCAGTGGATGGAACTCAGTGGACGCGAGTTCCAACGCACAATGTATTTTGATCTTCCTTCTTTACTGTATTGTAATGGTTTTAATTCTTAGCAGAATATCTAAAAATTATGCTGAAGTTTAAATACCAATTTGTTCATGAAATGCATTTATCTCCACAGTACCAATAAAACATTTTTATATCAGGCAATTAACCTTAATTTTAGACCATGCAAATAAATTGTCTTGATTTTTAATTTTGATGAAAAGAAGCATTCCTTTTAGATGAAAGAGAAAAATATCAGGCTGAATAGACATTCGAAAAAATAAATAATATTAAATTAGACTGGCATAATTTTAAAATACATTCAAGAATAAATTAGAGGACAAGATTACTGGCTGATCTTCGCAGTAGTCACATACTGCCATGAGAAACAGATGTGATACCAATTCAAATCCTTCAGATTTAAACTGAGCCAAATTTAGACTATAAACTCTCTGGGATTTGCATATATTTGCTTCTTTGAAGTATGTACATTTAAAGCCCTATAATAACAAAGAATGGAAAAACTGGAAATTAAACTTTGGAAAAATTGAAAACTGACTACAGAGAGTCATCTGGAAAAGACTGGACCTATATATAAGCTTAACAATTTTAACTACATGGCAGGTTGTTGCAGTGTGTATTTTCAGCAATGCTTCTATTATGTTTGGTTACAGCAGTTAGTTCAGTACCCCCTCATTTTAATAGGTTGTCCCTTTTTCCCCATGTTATTGGTCTCACCGTAGATGTCAATCTCTTCCCACACCTGCACCTTTTTCCAGAAGCTTCAATGTCATTTATGCACCCTTAGCACCCTATTGGTTTACCTGAGTTACTCTCTGCCTCTGTAACCCCTCATTGGTTTATGTATTGTACCCTCCCATTGTACCCGCCCTTGTTTATAAGCTCTTGGCTCATGCCTTGAGCCACCTTCTGTCTCTGACTCCTTCAGAGGAACAAAACATACTGAAACTCATACAGGAGGTCTCTCCCTGCTTCCTTGGCCCTGACCTTTGGCGCAGTCCCT